>WAAE01002767.1:0-14242 GCA_013400495.1 Nicator chloris
CAAGGATTTTAAAGGATTTAATTATACAGAACCTAATTCCAATTATTGTACCTCTGATAACATTCCACAGTAGTAATAGGTTTCTTGGTGATTTCATTTGGAAGATGTACCCAAATTCTTTTTCCAGACTTAGTGCAAGATTTTTGCAACCACAAGCTGTCAGAAATATCCAATACCATCATGAATAGTAAGTTTTTAAGCTGAAGAAATTGCTCTGGAAATGTTGAGGGAGATGGGTTAATTAGTAAAGGAATAAGAAGCTTCTTTGGAAAAGAATCCTGACATTGAAATGCTTTTATCTCAGGGCTAGCCAAGACTAGCCTAATTATTCTATCTTTACAAAGCAGTTTCTTAAAAATTTTCGTAGTGGATGTGATCTTGTTAAAATGATCTATGGCTTGTGGTGGATCACTGTCCTGCAATTTAGTTGATGCTGTCCTTGAAAGCCTGTCAGACTGCAGTGACTGCAAAACAGCAGCAAGGTTGCTCAAGGGCTTTTGCAAATGATGTTGCCTGCATTTCTGCAGGGTACACAGTGCCTGCCTGGCAAGTTTGATATAAATTTTCCTTATTAGTGTTTAAGAGAATACTGACAGATTGAATATTACTGGTTCAAATTCTGTATATTTCAGTATTTTGAACAAATATAGAATTTTAAAATGCCCCCAAATTAATCTATAATTGAAAATTCTAATCTTTCCCTTGGATATTGAGAAACATCATATCCCAGCCTTGGATATTGAGGAACATCATAGCTATATGAAATTATTATTGATGGCAGGTGAAAAGATGCAATTACTTAACATAAAACAGGTTTATTTTTGAACTTCTTTAGGACAAACTAAAGATCCTCCAGTTTCCAATTAAGGTTTTGTGGGGTGGTTGGTTTTCTTCAGTCATCTTAAGGACGTGTTTAGATCTTTATTTTGATTTAGATTGCTCTATAGACCTTATATTGTAAATACTTATAGCAAACATATATTTTGATATTCTAGAACCTTTTGCAGCTTCTGAAAACAGAAAAAGAACATAATGAAAAACTAACATTACAATTACAAGAAGACAAAGAAAACAATTCAAAGTAAGTTTTAATTAGCAGTGGGGTTTATTTTCATCTGACCTCATTGGTGCTATATGTTGTATTCAGATAGGGGTCCCATTTGTAGAGGTGTTTTTCTCCAGGTGGGTTTTTAATTCAATCAGAACAGCAATTATTTTCATTTAAAGTAATTTCATTGTATAGTTTTTCATGTCAAAGATAAAATTCTGCCACTGATAGCAGTGTAAGGCTAGTAACTAAAGTATTAGTCTTTTATAGCACTGAGAATGCGATAACTGAAGAACCCTTAAAAATTAAGTGCAAATAGAATAAACTCATATCACTTTGTTCTTGTTCAAGTTCTCTTACATTTCTAGTGAGAAATAAAATCAAAACATGTTTTTATTCACCAGGGAACTCTTGAAAGTACTTGGAAAAGCACAGGTGGAGAAACCATTTTCAGAAATGGTGACACGGTGTGAGCAGCAGGTACAACAGCAGATTTGAATATGTGATTTGTGTGTTCATGGCTTTTCTTGGGCATTAATAACAATTTTATTGGTGTACTGACTGTTAGGTTGATTATCAGCAAAATAAATGTAGAGTGCTCAGGCTACATATTGTTTTGTTAAGCTACTGGTTAATTTTTTAGGTAAGGTTAACAACTTCATTTTTTTTTTCCATGACTTGGTGCTTTATAAAACACAGCAAAAGTAGTGAAAGACGCTCCTTCACAAATATTATTTCCTCTAGGAAGCAAAACTGAGGACATTAGAACAGGAGCTGGCTGCTGCTGAAGAGACTATTGCTTCTTTGAAGAAGACAAACGATACAGATAAGGTTTGGGCTTATTTCTGTTACTGATACACAATCTATGGGTAACTATGTTCTGTAGTAGAGATAAAAGACAGAGCCTTCCTGTACTGCTTAGTAATTTTGTGCTTTTAGGCAATCCTGGCTATATAGCCAGGTAAAATAAATCCTACCTTTTCCTAGCATGGAGTTTGCAGGAAGGTAGGAAACTGGTATGCATTCAGATAAGTTGACTGAAGGTTAAACCAAAAAAAAATTAAGGTAAAACTGTCTACTGGACCAAACCTTCAATGCCTAAACAATGCATAATTCCCCAGATGATTAATAGAGCCTTCCAGTCAGGGCTCTGTTGTAATGGGCAGATGAAAAAGGTAAGAAAGGTGTTGTAGGAATGTGACTGTGTCTCACATTATCTTTACTAATAAAATCAAAGCACTTCTTTATGTAAAGACTGTTGCAATATGAAAGCTTAAATAGCCTGCGTTCCCCTAGTGCAAGCATATGTGCTGTCTGTAAAACAGGCATAAGAAATCTCATGGTGCATTTACTATCTGGCACGATGCAATGGTAAGGATTCCTTTTTCCATCATAAACCCAAAAATCTGACATGCATAAGGTCAGAATCATCTGGTATTGTCAGTGCAGTGGTGTTTCTTTGATGTGCCCTTTTTCCATGACAAACAAATGCACCTTGAAATTACAGTAGTTCTGTTCTCCTATTAGTAACCCATTACAGGCTAAGTCTAAATCAGCAGGCCAGTCTTCTCTTCTAATGAACACTGCAGGTTATTTAGTTCTTTGTTTATGTGCTTAGAACAAAAGCCAGTGATTTAGCAACAAATTTTCTGTTTATTCTTTACATGTGCTATTTGAGGACTCATTTTCTCCTGATTCATTGAAGTTTGGGATTGACAAATTAGATACCAAAAAATGTCCAGTAATACATTATATGGATTTTATATGTATTTTATCAGGATTAATTTTTTTTTATGTTGCAGGAAGTTGTAACTGACTTGATGAGACAGATCCAGGAGCTGAGGTCTTCAATTAATCATAAAACTGAGTCCATAGATGGGCTGACAAGAGAGCTCGAGGATATAAATGTATGTTCTGTCATTTTGAAGGACATGGTATCGTTCTTTAGAAATGGGAGCCTGTGACATGTCTTATCACGGGTCTCAAACAGTGTAACTTGCTGTAGTGTTTTAGAAGGAAACTTCTTTGTTTTGACATGTTGAAATCTTCTGAACATTTTATGCCTAAGGCTGTCTCAAAAACTGAACCCTCTCCACGTGGTGGGTAAAAAGCTGTCTCTAAAGAGACCTATTCACATCCTGTAAGCTCCACTCAGCTGACAGTCACATTTAGATTTTTCTCAGAAATTGGCAATTTAAGATCTCAACAATTGAAGCTGAATTGTAAAATCATTTTGAGTGAATTTTTATGTTGCTGGTATTACTATGGTCTACATCTGAAAACAAGTATAAAGAAAACTAAAACTGTTTTGAAAAACTATGAATAAATATGCTTCTGCTTTAATAAAGTAGGTCTGGTTTGCAAACTGATAGAGCAACCAACAGAATGCTTTACATAATATATTATGTGTGAACTGTGAATTCAAAAGGTTCTATAGAAAAATGTTGATGTTGATTTCTAAATATGGCTATATCTTTAATAATGGTTTTAGTCAGTGATATGTATTGTGGTGCTAATTCATGTTAATCTTTTTGTGTCATTCTGACAACTAATCTCTACAGTTTGTATAATTTAGCAAGTAAAATATATCATTCTGGTTTTAGTCACTGACACTAATTTCTAAATGTAATTGCCATCATAAGATTCATGATGTACAATTATTTGTCTTCTGTTTGCCAACTTTACCTGATAACATGTTTCTCTAAAATATTTTAATCTATTGAATGCTTTTTGTAGTACAAGTATAATATTGTTCTGGCTGCAAAAGAAGAAAGCAAGAGAATCATAGAAGATCAGGAAAAGACGATTGAAGGACTGAAGGAAGCCTTGGAAGGAAGAGAAATAGCTGATAACATTGAGGTAAAAAACCTTAATGTTGGTGTATTATGATTATTTGTTCAACCACACCAATTGGATGTGGCTTTGCTTAAAATGTTCATGTAAAACTTAACCTCATTTTAGTTTAAACTATAGCTAGTTAAGCTGTTCTTAAAAGAATTTTTCATGAGATACCTGACAAATTCTGTTAAATTATCATGTTACTTGACATAAATATTTTATAAGCTACTTCATAAAAGCCTATGCTAAGAGCTTGGTTTAATTTTGTTAAGGCCACTAAGGAATCATCAGCTGAATTTAATGGCAGCTTTAGATGATGCAGCTTAGAAATTAAAATAGGTGGAAGAATATATTATGTTCTACGGTGTCTCTTTCCCCCACTGCAATATATTCAGCAATATCTTTTCTTTACTCTACTCATAATTTTAACTAAAAGCTCCACCTGCTGGAAACAGATCTAGGGCACACATTTGATTCACATGGTGTTTTGCTTTTTAATATTGTATTGTTCTTTAACTCTGTCTTTTCTGTTACTGCAGTCACCACTATTTTGTTGAACATGTCCATCAGTCAAAACACTAGCACCTCCTGACATGTAATTTCTACAAGATCACCTGTGATTAGATTTCCTAGTCCAATCATATAGCACCAATAAAGTCTTCCAGGGAGGTGTGTTTCTCAAAGGACATTAAACATAATGGAAATGTGTTTTAAAATAAACACACTATGTTCATTAATAATCATATCTAAAGTGACATTCTGAAACCCAACGCTGACTTGTTTGGCAAATGGATAACTTTGGGGGTTTTGACTTCTTTTGACTTAACTGCCAGTTCCTGTTTCAGTGTTATCCTTGGGTATACCTGGCTCCTGATAAAATTACAGTGTTTCTCTTTTATTTTATACTTCAGTTACTGAATTCTTCATGCTTTCTTAACTGGACAAGAAGAATTAATCACAGGTGGCATTTAAAATACTGAATCAAGTTTCCCCTTATGTTTTAACACATCTTCTTTAGGTGTGATGCCCCATCAGATTGGGTGGGAGTACAGATCCTAGAATAAATCCAAAGGTATCTGTGGAATATCAGTGCACTAAAAAAGCTGTAATCACTGCAGTGTGGAATTAAATCTATACATTCTTTTCTGGCTTCTTATTTAGAGAACTGTATTTCTTTTAAAGTACATATTATACTTCAAAACAGTTATTAATTCCAAAGATCTCCCACTAGAATCTTAATTGCCACTATACTGGGGAAAAGTTCTCGTTTTTGTTCTGCCACCAAGACCAAGGATATGAAAACGTGGCAAAATAAATTTATAGATGAATGCTTGCAACAATTCATGACGGCAAAGTAGAAGGAAAAGGGAGATGCTTCTGGCTGTTAGCCATCTTGGCACCTATGACAAAACATCTTGAAACAACTGACTTAGAGCAATAACTTTAACATTTCTTTTTTTACTCATCCAATGACTTAAAATAGAGGGACCTTCTGTGCGAAGAGTTGCGTCATACTGCTGATCAGCTGATAAGTCTGACAGAGGCCTCTAAGAAACACGATGCATTGCTCCAGTGTGCACAGGAAGACATAGCAAAGAAAGAAGCTGTAATCCAGGAACTCAGGGAGCAGGTAAAACAAAGAAATTTTCACAGTTCATTGAGAGGGAGCTGTGGTCAATTGTAGCTTCTGAAAGAGATTTCACTTGTCATTTTAGAGCATCTGGTACGTAGTACTCTTGGTGAAGAGAAATGCTCTTTCTTGTGAAGGAAAGTAGTAGTTCAAAAACTTCCAAACAAAGACTAGGTAGCTTTTAATGTTTTGGAAGTGTTGTCTAGAGATCACAAAAATGTTTACTCTGATAGCAGAGTAAAATTATCAGTACCTGTAAGAGCAGAGCAGGCTCAGGTTATCAGCAGTGTAACCTAGGGGTGTACTTTTTCCTCTCCTTAACACTTATCCACCAACAGTATCATTATGCAATAGAGATAACTGTTGAGCTCTATAAATTATGCAGTGGTTTGAAGATGCTGCAGACGAAATAGCTATGTTAAACCTCTGTTCAAATTTTAGCTCCAGTTGTCACAACAATCATAGTGCTAAGTAATATATTTGTGTTGGCAAAGACTCTGATAAGTTATTTTTTGAAAGAGGAGTTCTTTTGTCAAGTTAGCATATTCTCTTGGGCAAACTGATCAAATCTATACGACTAAAATCTTCTTATGAAATAATGTTTTGACCAGTTTGTCAGCCAAGTTCATAACAGGTTTTTTTTCCTGTGTTAGCATGCTCTTTGAAAGGTAGATTGTGTTAGCAAGGCAAGAAAATCAAATACTAACAAGAACAAAATTCAGATGAACTACAAAGTAATTGGATGTATAGATGCTTTCAAAAATGCTTGTTGCATGCAACTATTGCAAGTTTAACAGCAATTAACTAAATATAGAAGAATTATGAAAGTGAAGTCTTTGTTAATCTAAAATAACTTGTGGTGGACTTAAGCTAGCTCAAAATAGGGATCTGAGTGCTATTTTGTTTCCTATTCTGTGTGTATTATGAGCTACTTTAATTCTTACTGTGTTTCTAATAGTTAGATAAAATGACAGAGGAACTGGAGAACAGGAAGAATGAATATGAACTGAAAATGAAGCAAATAGATTGCTTTGTGGACTCATCTTCAGTAACATTTCCTCAGGTATGGCATTTGAGACAAACATTTTCACACAGTTTGTAATTATTGATGATTTGTCTGCCAGGAATTTATTAATTTATGAAGTATTAAAGCATGTAATCAATACATAGGGAAAACAGCCCTTTACTAATAGTTTGTGTGGTTTGGGTTTTTTTACTTTCTAGTGTCCAAAAACTCCTCCTAATTTTGATGTGAATTTGGCCAAGCTTTTGGAAACTCATGAGCAAGAAATAGCTGATCGAAGGGCGTCTGCAATAAATCTGGAGCACCTTGTGCATGAACTGAATGAAGAACGAAGAGCAAAAAATGATGAAATTCTAAGGCTGAAGGTACTGTGAGTTAATCTCTGCTGGCAATTTGTAAAGTCAAAATGAGACAGATTGCAGAGTTTCGTTTTTTATGACCTCTGCTTAGTAGTATGTCCATTAAAACAGGAAGGCAGTTTGTGGTTTTGGCTTTACGTAGGCTGGGAACAAGTGGTGACAACTTGCTTGAGATTTATAGAAATCTCATTTTCCCAAGGACTGTGCTGTTTTATGTTCATGAATATGAAATGGTTACATCATTTTTGCTGCTGAAGCAGTCCTCAATATTTGCTGCTGAAACTATTCTCAATAAAGTTTCTAATACAACTATAGATGGAACAGTGATGCAGATATTTGGCAGAGAACCATGCTCGTTTTCAGATAGTTTTTGTCTTCTATTTTACTCAAAAACATGTTCAACTGGAAATGAAAACAGGAAATGCAATATGGTCTTTAGAGGAAATGTTTCGAATTTCACTTGCTTAGGAACAATTAAATGAGTTGGAGAACTTGCGTCTGGAAATGCAGATATTGGTGGAGAACAACAGGAGTTTACAGAGCCTTGTAGAAGCTCAGAGACCAAGCAAGAACAGGTAAAGTAAAATAAAACACAAAAAATCTCTCTTAACTTGACACAATTAAGATAAATTTTACAGGTTTTGTTTGAAATACAGTTTTACATTGCTGGCCTATTTAGAGATTGACTCAAACTTTCCTATGAAGATTATTTACTGGCTTGTAAACTTTATGGCCCTTAAATCACAAGTTCTGAAATGCAAAAAAAGTTTTATAAAGGGAATGGAAACAGAATGTAAAATTGTTATATGCATGGTAATTCCTGGATATTATATATTGCCATGTCACTTGTGTACTTATGGATCCAGTAGATAAGGAATGTCCAAATGAATGCAACACACGTTTCAATATAGACATAATGAAATTTTAAAGCCTCCAATATACAATTAGCCTTTGGTCTATTCAAACTGCAACTCCTATCAACTAAAAGGAGCAGGGAATTCTTAGCACATATTCAAATTATGTCCCAAAGTCCCAAGTCAGGAATCCAACAAGTGAGGAACATAAAACTAATGCTTTTTTGTGGCAAAATTTGGTCTAGAAAACCTACATAAACTGAAAAACGAAGCCACAGAATCCAGTGTTCCATGGCAATGTAACCATTGTTGTTTGCCTGTGATTTCCATTGCAATTCACAACACAATTTCAAATGTCTGTTGCAAACTAAGCAGAAAGCCTTAGAAACAGCATCATTGTTCAGTAACCTACCTGATCTGTTCACAAGATTAAGTTACTGAAAATAGTGGTTTTATTGTAATTTGATGCAATTATAAAACTCTTAACCAATTAAGTTTTTCCCATATGGCACACTACAAGGATGAAGTTGGTTTGTGAATTATTTTAATTGTGTTTTCTTATTTCCATCCAATGTCATGTGGATTAAAAACTAACAAAATAAAAATCAGTGAAGTCTTTTGAATACAAGAAGCTTTTACCTTCTTAACTTAGCAAGACCACTGAGCAGTGATCCTGTACAAAGTCTTTCTGCAGTATCCTTACACATGAACACTGTGAACTAATAAAATATGTACCTCCATCCCAAAGCTGCTCCTGTGGTTTAACCTCAACCAAGCCTCACAGAGCCACTCACTCACTCCCCCAACAGTGGGGGAGAATCAGAAGAGCAAAACCCAGAAAACTCATGGGCTGAGATCAAGGCAGTTTGATAGAGAAAGCAAAAGCTGTCCATGCAAACAAAGCCAAACAAGGGATTAATTCACTACTTCCCATGGACAGGCAGGTGTTCAGCCTTCTCCAGGAGAGCAGGGCCCCATCACACACAACAGTGACTTCAGAAGACAAACACCATCACTCCAAACATCCCCTCTTCCTCCTTTTTCCCCCACTTTATTATACACTGAGCATGATGCCATGTCTGGAATGTCCCTTTGGTCAGTTTGGGTCAGCTGTCCTGGCTGTGTCTCCTCCCAACCTCCCACGCAGCCCCAACTTTCCCAGCCAGTGTGGCAGCATGGAAAGCAGAAGAGGCCTTGGCTCTGTGCAAGCCCTGCTCAGCAACAACAAAAATGTCTCTGCATTATCAACCCTGTGTTCAGCACAAATCCAAAATGCAGCCTCATAATGGCTTCCGTGAAGATGATTAATTCTACCCCAGCCAAAACCAGCACAGCTGTCTAACAAACGGTTGCATGTTTATTACATTTGTAATTGTTTCCATTAAAACATTAATTTCTCTATACTCCAATGAAAGAAAGTGTTTGGAAGTTTAAACCCTTCCAGAGTTGTTTTATAGTGTTCAGTATTTTGAGGATGAATACCTGTGAAGACAACTGCACACATTTACTGGTTTAATCTGGATAACATGTTTTTACAACTGGTTTCCTCTGTGAGAAAGTTTTTTTCTCATTCTTGAATTTCCTAGTGATCAGAAACATCCTGATGTTCAGTACCTTAAAGAGAAAGAGGAAGAGATTGCTGAAGAAAGACTTGCCAAGGTATATTATCCTTCTCATGTCAGTTGCTGTTGACTTGCTGTGAAGTATTAATGTGATTTTTTTTGTTGGTTTGGTTTTATTTTTTTGTTTTCATGGCAGTAAAACAAACACCAATTTCTAGTGAATTCTAACAGGCACTGCCTGACACTTAGCTCTTAGGATTTCTGTCTTGGCCTAAGACCAGTGAACTGGGTGTCAGATTGCACAATTAGGAAAAACAGATTCAGATTGCCAAATCTGACTTATCCCCAGAGTTGGGAAGTGAAGACTGTGTTACTTGCTAATGTCAGGGCTCTGTCAAAGGGAAGTTAAATGTCACAGCAGAGGTTTCCATGGATGTCCCAGAGAGAAGAACCCCCTGTTAGAGCTCTGCCATCTGTGAGTGGGCAGAGGGGAACTACTGTGGGTCAGCTGTGCTGGCATGAAATGGGAAATAAGTGCCTACAGCAAAGAGATGAACTTAAAGTGAATATTAGGCATGTGAAATACTAGGTAGTAGGATGATCTGGAATGAGATATGTAGCATCAATTAAGTGATGGATATTTTTAAACATATATATGTATGTGTATATTAAACATTAGGACTGCATCTAATGTTTTTGAACTTTTACAGAACAAAGCAGTGGAAGAAATGCTGAAAATCAAAGCAGAGTAAGTCTAACGATTGTTCCTTGAACTGGAAACTAGTATTAAACTAATTAATGACAGAAAAAAAATGTATTTAAGCAATATAAATCTGAAAAATGACAAAATCTGAAATGACAAAAGACAGAATTTGGAAGTGTTTACACTTTTGCAAGATACCTTGAGTTCTTTCTCTTTCTCATCAGTAGGTGGTAGTAGCACCTATTACTACATAGCATTATATCAGGGCAATACTTTAATGGGTAGAATCTTAAAAACTTAAATTTGAAGGGATGTTTTTAAATGCTTAAAGTTATTTATATACAGTGAATTGTAATTGCATTCCTTTTCAAGTTAAATTGAAATACTGTTCATTTCTTTATTAATATTGTAAATATTTTATAATTTTAAACATAACGTAATTATTTGGTTTTTAATGCTATTTGTTTAAATTTCTGTGATTCAGCTTGAAAAATGAAATATTTTTATTATTAGAGGATTTCTAAATTGTGTTTGCACTATTGGGCAAGTAGTCTTCAAAATTCAAGTGTTTTGTACCTTGGATGGATATTAATAGCAAGACAGAAAATACTGAATCAATAGATAAAAATTAGTTTGAAAATATTTGTCCTGCTGTTCTTTTCCTAATCTGTATTGCTTCAGGATTTATTGTGGCTGAATCTCCTAACCTGTGACTTATTTACTTTTGATGGAATGCTTTCTATGTAAGTGACATCTTTTATGGAGGAAGATAGTTCTTATGCACACAGTCATTTCAAAAGTAATTTACATTAAATTTTCCAGAAACCCTAGTCTGGAAATGAGGGATTATTTTGCATTTTGATGCACTGATTTTGCATTCCTGTCTGGTCTCCGAAACACACTTTATTGCAGTGCTACAATGTGTCATACAGGCAAATAATGGACAAAGAGGGAAAATACTCTTTTTTCATCAAGAAAATGTCTTGACAAATGCAGCAAATGAATACTGTTCACAGAGCAGGTCTTAAACACCACGCTTCACTCAAACAAAATTTAATCTATGCAATATTTGAATTGATCTGCAAAATTACTCAAGTTCATAGAAACAGTAGACAGGTACAGTTTAATATCCTGTGACCTCATCTGCTGAAAATGTTTGAATTCTCTCCAAGGTGGTACTCATTCTGTTACCAGGCCAACCAAACAGGCTCAGACCATCTGAACTGCTCGGAGATGTTTCTGAGCAACAACGCTGTTGGGGGGAAAAGCCTCAGACAAACAAGCATTTTAGAGGAAACCTGAAGAGCAGCTGAGTTTAGCTGGACATTTTACATTCCTTAGGTGAATTAATTCAAAGTGTTCTTGAAGAACACTTTGAATTAATTCACCTAAAGAATGTAAGTGAAGTTTCTGTTTTCAGTCACGAGTGGATTATATTTCAATCATGAGTGGTATATCCTGGATTGCAAACAGCACAGTTCCCAAAGAGAAGAGCAGCTCCAAAATACTGCCTAGTTGATAGTATCAAACACAAGAATTGTGAAGCAGAATGAGATTTTTCCTTTCTTTAGCACTAGATTCTAAGGGAAATAAAATATCTCAAAATAATGCTTTTAAAGGAGCCTCCCTCCAGGTCCAAGACTGACTTAGTAATTCAGTTGTATGATATTTATGTTGTTTTTTAATGTCTTATGATTCTTATATGTTGGCAGATTAGAAGAGACCAAAAATATCCTCAGAATCCAAGAGAATGCCTGTCATGAAATGACTCTGGAGATGGAACGAACAAGGACTTTGGAGCTCAAAGCATTTAATGAGAAAGAAGAAATTAGATCAAAACTGGAGGAAGCATATGAAGAAAGAGACAGGATTGAAAAGGTTACATATACATAATTTTTTTGTCATCTTCACAGGAGAATCATATTTGGCAGAGGTACAGCTGTTTTGTTTTGCAGTTTAGTTGTGTTTGTGATGTTCTCTGCACTAATGAAAGTCTGGATACAGAAATCACTTAGTAGTACAAATCAAATGGTGCTTTTTTTGCCCTTTAGAGGGATCTAGCATAGTGTCTAAGGAGACCTAAGAGAAATATCTATTTCTTGAATGAACCAACTCTTGCATCATATGTTACAACTTAAATGTTAGTATGTTAATAGCTCTAAGGAGCTATTACATCTGAAAAGAAAAGGAGAGGCTACGCTAAGAGGTACATAATGTATTTATTATTACAGGAAATAGAATTGCTGAGGAAGCAAGTTGACTCGCTTGCTGAGGAGAATGGGAAATTACTTGGTCATCAAAACCTAAACCAGAAGATTCAGTATCTTGTGAAACTGAAGAAAGATAATGCTAAACTTACAGAGGTAAGTTGCAGAATAGACTACAGATGAAGTAATGGCCTGACATAGGAAAAAGCTAAGCTTTGAGAATGAAAACTAAAATTCCTGCTCTTCTGTTGGAGAGGAACAGAGATACCTTTGATTTTATGCAGCTGAGTACGTCATGACTGGTGTGTCCCCTCACAGGCCCCAAACAAAGGATCTCCATTTTATTTCCTCAAGTATATAGTGTATCAAACACTTGAACAACTCTAGATAATGCTTGTGTAAAAACAAATTTTAAAAAAAGGTGAGAATAATTTCCTTAATATACCCATGTTTTTTCTCTGTTTTACAGGAGACTGAAAAACTACGAGTTGAAAACGCTTTTTTGAAAGAATCAAAAAAATGTGACATTTGTAGACATTATGATCAGCTGTAATGACTCAAATAAAACTGCAGAGCCATATTTTGAAGTGTATAGAATAAGCAAAAGTCAGTTGTCAAATTTGACTTTTGCTGTGGTTCTGGAATAATCAAATTATTTTAGTGTGTAGATTTGATTTTCTTTTTTTTTTTTTTGCTGGTAATAACTCTAAGTGAAGATTGTTATTCCAGCTCTGTGGGCAGCTTTCAATGACATTTTAACACCTTTTTGTAATTTTTCATTTTAAAAAACTGATTTTGTATAGGTGCTGGGTAGATACTTCCTTGAAACTTCTGGACCTTGACAAGGAAAAGCTTTCTTACTGGGAACACACCTGGATTTTTGTCTCCTTTGGTGCTTTTATTCAGATTCCTGCCTCTTCTGAAATGCTACATTTTCCATTGGAGCCAAATTCAAAAAGCACGTTTTTTTGTGTTTATTTCTTTGCTTAAACATACAATGATTGTCCTGGGTTGCTTAAAAATAATTTTCATATTGAACTTTGTTCAATAAAGGCTAAATGTGAATTTAGTAACAGGATTGTAAATAGTACTATAAATACATTTTTGGTTTCTGTTTTTTCTTTATTTGCAAATAAAATGCTTTTCAAACCTTTTTTCTGTTAGTATAGACTTTAAAATTCTATACTGGCACTGTAGGAAATTCTAAGCATTTTGCAACCATTTTCTTATCAAAGAAGTGAAAAATGTTAGGAAATAAGATGTGAAAATATGCAGAACATTTTAGGAGTACAGCATAAGTTCATTTAATTGCACTTAAAGATTTCTTGCAAACAACTGAAATGGTTTTTAGTGGAACACAAAATGTTGATTTCTATAGCAATATCAAGCTGGGGGTTTTTTACTGCCACCAGTCCTATAGTTCTGTGTTCTGGCTCTTTCATACAACACTGGTTTTGACCACAAGCACTGAGTCAAAAGCGAACAAAGAGGAAGGATGTGTCTGGTAAAGGGCAGGATGTACCTAATGACTTTCCACATTACTTGGCTGAGGGGAAGAAGAATTTCCACCACCTTATCTATGAATTTTTCAGTTGCAGATTTGTTCCCACTTGAGATGTGAAATATAGAAATTAAAAGCTGACCTTGAAAGGGAAGAAGTGTTGGGCTGTGAGTCGAGGTCAAAACTAGCACGGATGAGCACACAGGCCAAGCAGGCTTCATCAAGGGTGCTTTTATTTCTGACTGCCATGTTCTAGGTTTACCAATGTTCCTTTCCTGTCTGCTTCTGGACTATTTTCATTTCGGCGGTGGCTTCTGCCCTTTTTCTGTGTTGTATGTGTCCACAGCAGGAGCGGCGCTGTGCTGCTCCACGCTTTGCTGTTTGTTTCAATAAAGCCTTTGTACATAAGCGCTCGCTGCCCACGTGCCCTTCCGTCGCACCGCGGCCGGGGCCCGCCCGTGCGCGGGGCGGCGCTGGCGCTGGCTGGGCCGTGAGGGCCGGGCCGGGCCGGGGCGG
>WAAE01002767.1:14585-81319 GCA_013400495.1 Nicator chloris
GGCCGGGGCGGCGGCGGCGGCCGCGGGGGGCTTAGGGGCGGTGGCGGCCGCCCTGGCGAAGCTGGCGCTGGGCTCGGGCGGGGAGGCGGCCGGCGGCCCGGTAAGGAAGGAGGCGGGTGGTGCTGGGCGCCCCGCAGGCGGCACTGGGCGCCAGGGCTGGCGCTGCTCATCGCGGCCGTGGAGGGCAAGGAGTGCCCTGGTTTTACTGCTGCGCTCCCAGGGGCTGCCCGGGATTTGCAGGGAAAGGGGGGCGGTGTCGGAGAGCGGAGCCGTGACTCACCCCTCGGGGAGCCCAGCCTTGCAGGGCTGACTAATGCGCGGTGCCGACGTAAACAGCGGGGAGAGCGCAGCGAGGCTGCCGGGTGTGAAGGGAACGGGCCGGGTACGGGAATGCCCCGAACCAAGCCCACCTCTGGGAGCCCGTTGGCAGTCCTTCTACGTCAGTACTACCTTAAAGCAGGATGTTAGTCTGGCTGAGCATCAAATGCTTGTTCTCAGCCCACTGTTTTGCTGATAGCAGCGCCCTTCTCCCTTTTATTCTGTCTGTTCAGCCCTGACCACAGCAGAGAGGTGAAACCCTTGATTTTCACTGTGCTTCTCTTTGCGTGTTCGTTGGCGATGATCTTTATCTAGGTCGTGTTTCACAAACCTCCGTGTGCTTGAGGTTACATGGGGCTGCTGGCCCTTCACCTCAGAGATAGTGTCCTTACCTGCAGGAGTGACCTCTGGCACAGCCACGGCAGAGGTGGAGATGGGCACCGGGTTCTGTATGAGTGGAGAGAGAAGGCAGCGTACATGTATCCTAAAAGCACTTTGGGGAGATTCATTTAGCCATAGGTTGTTACTCACGCAGCAAATGTACATTTGGATTTGAAATCCAAAAGGGAACCCACAAGGGAAACTAGATATGAAACAAATCCTTCCTTGCACCAGGAAAAAAAAAAAGAAATTGACCTGTGTGGTTGTTTGAGAGAGTTAAAAAGGCAAAAACTCAGCACCTGCCAATCCTGTTGATCCTTACAGATATCTCAGAAAGGGTGGTAGAGAGTTTAAAAAAAAAGTAAATCCTGATATTCCTCCCCCCGCTCCAACAATACCCAAACTGTGCTCTGTACTGACAGAATGGCAGAGCATGGAATTACTGGAAATGCTGACAGCATATTTTCTGAATATTTTGCTGTGTTGAAATTTATTAATATATTGCCCATTTGTTTAGGGTTTGTTTTTTTTTTAAGTGCTTTGACAGTGTCACGTCACTGGATGTGGAGCGTTGCCAGGTCAAGGATGATGATTCTTCCCCTATGCTTAGCGCAAATGAGGCCGCACCAGGAGTTTTGGGTCCAGTTCTGAGTTCTCTACTGCAGAAAAGAGATGGAACTACTGGAGACTTCAGCAAAGGGTCATAAAGATGATGAAGGGACCAAAGCATCTCTTTCCTAAAGAGAGTCCAAAAGAGCTGAGACTGTTCATCCTGGAGAAGAGAAGGTTCTTTTCAACATGTAGAAGTAACTGCAGGGAGGACGTGCAAAGGATGAAGCCAGGCTCATTCCAGTGGTGCCCAGTAACAGGACCAGGGCCAATGGGCACATACTGAAATACAGGTGGTTCCCTCTGAACATCCAGAAACACGTTTTCGCTGTGAGGGTGATCAGGCACTGGCCCTGGTTGCCCAGGGTTGTGGTAGAGTCTCCATCCTTGGAGATACTCAAATACTGTCCGGACACGGACCTGGGCAATCTGCTGGAGTGATGAGGTTTGACCAGATGAGCTCCAGAGATCCCTTTCAACCTCAGCCGTGCTGTGATTCTGTAACTGTTTCTTTTTTCTGGGCAGATTGGTTTCTTTCAGTTTTCAGGTCCATTCTAGGTGACTATTATTAATTAAATTATCAGCTTAGCTGTAAAACTAGCCGAGTTTTGTGTAAATGCCACAATCTTTCTAGTAGCTTAAATTGCATGGGGTTGTAGATGCGTAAGTGTTTTAGAGGGCTCCCTTTGAATCCTGCACGCTTGTGGCAAAGGCATTTCTGCAGAGCAGCTGCGAGGGGACAGAAATTCAAGGGGTTTTTGTGTTGGAGGAAGAGCTACAGAAATCCCACAATACGTGTAATAGCAGCCATCACTTGTGCAGTGTGGAACACGGCAGCAAAAGGTGTATTGACCCTTCTAAGAGCTGATGGTGCAGGGTAGCAGGATGTTCCATGGCACCACAGGGATGGATTTCCTGGCCAGAAGGATATGTTGTGGTGGCGCAGCCTGAGAGCGACCTGACCAGGAAGGGTCATTGCACTTGAACAAAAGTTCTTTGCTTTCTCCGCTCCCCTGCCACTCTTCATCTAAAATTACTTCTGCCACTTCAGGAATGATTCCGGATTATCTGAAATGTACACTGAAATTAATCTTTGCTTAGAAAAGCAATCAGACCAGTAATCCTTGACTCACTGGGGTGGCTCAGCTGAGCCCTTAGCAGGGGAGGAATTTATCTCCTTCCTTCCTTGTGGGGAACATGTGTGGATGTTCCTGTCTCTCTGTCTGCATACCATTGCGACGACCACTCTGCTGCCCTGGGCACAGAGGAACTTGGCCTTTCTCTGATAAACCTTCCTACTGGGCATGTGCCACCTGCAGCTGATTTCCCTGGCTCTGCTTTAGGACATCAGAAGAAGCCATGGGTTCCAGGTCACTTTTGAAGGTGGCATAGTAGCTGTGGTGGTGGGAGTAGCCAGCTTTGCTTCACTACTGGTAATCTCAGACTAGCTCAAGTCTGGCAAGGTCTCTGGAGGTCTGTAGTCCAACCTCTGCTTACACAAAACCTTCTCTATTTAAGTTTTAAATACTTAAAAGGTTGGAGAGCCCATGACCTCTGTTCCAGTGCTTGATCAGCTTTGCTTTTCCTCGTAACAGATTCCATTTGTTCCAAACTTTACTTGTTGCCTCTTGTCATATCCAAATGGACCTTGGAGAAGAGTCTGGGCTCCATCCCTCTACACCCTCAGGCTAATGGTTGAAGGCATTAACAAGATTTCTAAAGGCTTTTTTTTTACCTCAGCAGCGTGATCTCTTTCTGATCCAGAAATACACTGTAGTTAGGTGAAACACAGAATTGTTTTCCCCTCTCATGCCTACTCCCAAGTCTGCTTACTCACTAGAGGTGTGTGGATCTACATGACTCCCCAAGGAAAGTAAAACTGCCAGGTCATACAGGCAGAGGGTGAAACTGGGAGGCAAACCCCATCCTGTGGTGAGCCCTAATACAGCAGAAGTTTTCTTTCTCAGAGGAGCAGTAGTAACTGGACATGGTTGTCCCTCTTACCCCTCCACACAGGGTTTGCCAGGGTGCCAGTGGGAAAACAATGATTCACTGGTGGGAATCATTACCAATCTTTACTGTTGCCCTGATCTGTTGCAAAAGTTGGAGACCTTTGCTGCAAGTGGGGCAAAATGAGGCTACACACCTGCACCATCCCTCACTGGCATGGGATTAGCCTCAGAGAGCTTGTGCCAGCCATCAAGCATGGATTTGCTTTGCATTGTTTTCCTTTTAACTTTGTACTTGCCGTATCACTTCCTTCAGAAAACTGTGGACTCCCCCACTGCTTGTGATTAGTAATTTCTTCTTCTGAGTGGGAGCAGGACACAGTTGGTGGACCCCATTGATTTGTGCAGCTGGTAGGAGGACACTGCAGCTGTTCCCACAGGGCAGGTGCCACCTCTGAGCTGTACTTGTTGGGGGCTTCAAACCTGCATTTCTGTCTGCCTCAAGATGGATCCCACCATGGACTGAAAGGTGACCGGCTGTGAAGCTGTGATTGCTATGGGCTTAGATAAAGCTTTGCTTTCTCTTGTCACTGTTTGTGAGAGTTGTGATCTGCCCTGCCTGTGATCTCCCGTAGTGTCTTCACATCAACTACATGGTACCCAGGGGCTGGGGAGATGGCCTCAGCTGCTTAAACTAGGAAGGGGTGGGGGGCACTGTGAATGGTGCTGGCTTTTTAGGTGCAAGTGTGCCCTTTTTTCAGACTGAGGCAGTTACACATCTGGTCAGGCTGTCTAAGGAGAAAGGTCTTTCTTGAGGCCCTTGGATTTAGAATTGGTTTTATTGCTACTAAATGCTAGAGCAGGGACCCGTCAGTAAACCTCACTACTCTCCAGTGAGTGTGCAAAAAGGCATGAAGCCACTCAGCTCGCTCTTTCCTCCCAGAAGTCCTGCTCTACCCTCACTGCAGCAGTAGGGCAGGCCAGGTCCTGGGAGCTCATAAGGACAAGTGCTTTGGGACCACCCAGGTCTTGGCTCCCATTCACAACAGTTGGGTTCTGGACCACACACAGTGCCAGCATTTACATCTCTGGTGTTTGTCAGTCTGAATTTTATCCTTTTCCATACATCATGTGATAAGTGAAGGGCATTTATGGGCATTCCGTGTGGCACCATGTTGTGAGCTGGAGAGCTTTCTGCAGATTGGCTTCTGGCATGGTAGCTGCTGCACATTATCCCAGCACTTCTCAACTTGTAGTGTGAGCCTGGGCTTGCAGCAGGACATGGCAGGCTCACCGTCTGTCCAGAGCTGTTTCATTTCCATTTCCTTCTGTGATTTAATATATTCATCTTCATATACCAGCTGAAGTTCAGTTTTAAAAACCCACACCATTAGGTTTGGCTCCAAAGTGCTCATGAATTATTGAGGTTGAATAAGTGGAAGGTGAAAATATACAGAGTTTTCCATTTTGCCCTGCAGCTGCCGGTGTTGCTTCGCCTCAGCTGTGTTGGCCTGGTGTTTGTGTGCAATGCAGTGATGTGGACAGTCTTCACAAAAGCCTTACGACTCTCCTCCTCCTCGGCTGCCGCCTCTGTGACAACGACAGCCTCCAACTTCATCTCTTCGGTGAGTAGACCCCTTCCCTAGACACTGAAGCCTGAGGAGCACAGCAAGGTGGGCATGCCCACACTGGTTGTAGCTCATCTCCCAGTACAACCAGCATCACTGGCTACAAAGGGAGAGTTACAGGCAGATGTGAAATTATTGTGTCAGGCCTCAGCTGCTCTGAGAGTTGTTCATGGCACAGGTGGTGGAACTTCCCGGGGTGGTGCAGGAGGTGCTGCTGATGCCTTGCAGCAGCAACATAGACTACTGAATATTTCTAATTGCAAGTGGAAGCTGGAGCTGGGAGCTTTGCTTCATTTTCCTTTGCAGCACCTCACTTGTGACAAGCCAGAGTCACCCTAGCTGGGTGTGAGGATGCATCAGCTCTAGTGACAGCAAGAGTCTTTAACCCAGAGGTTTTTTCCGCTTGCTTTTCACTCTTGGCAGCAGTCCACCTTGTTTCTGTGCTCCAGCTGCCAGCCGGCTCGTGGTACTGTCCAATAATCAACAATGGTAATAAATGCCCAGTCAGTTGGAGATTTGGCTCCTGAGAAGTGCTGGGAAGGCAGCAAAGCACACTGCACATCTGCCAAATCCTGCTTTGGGACCACAGTATGGCTGTGCTTCCACGCTGGTGGTGGAGTTGGTCATGTCCGGCATCACCTTCAGCAGCCATTCCTATTGGTCATCCCAGTAGGAGTTTCCTCAACCAGGTTTTTTCCAGGGCTGTCTCTCCCAGAAGTCCTCACAGCTCTGGCAGCACAAGAAGCCTTGGGGCAGCTTGGCCCAGCAAAGGTTTGTGTCTCTCTTTTCCTTCAGGCTATCCTGGGAAAATTGCTCTTCGGGGAGACGTGGACACCTCTGTGGTGGGTCGGCCTCACCATGACAGTCTGTGGGCTCATGCTGCTGCACACGGCTGCACCCCAGCTGGTGCCGGTCCCAGTGGAGAAGAAGGAATGATAGCTGCTGGAGGGGTCACGGAGCCATGCTGCTCCTCTCCAGCCTGTTTCATGACAACATTCCCAGTCCGCACCAGCCTCTGAACACGTCGGCCACCGAGCTGCTAACCCCTGCCCACTGCTCATCTGCTGACTTGCAAAATCACACTGGTCACATCTTTACTGGTGGTGGTGTGGTGGCAGTGACAGCCTCGAAGGGAGCTGGTCAACTCTGAGTCAGTATTGTAAAAATCAGGGCCAGAGGCCATCAGCCACTCCTCCTTTTCACACCCTGTGGCTGTGGAGCTTTCCCGGTTTGGGGAATGCTGAAAGTAAACATGGTGGCTGTGGAAGGTGCTTGTACATCAGTATTTTTCCATGAAAGGACCTATCCCAAAACAGAAAAGCAATCAGAATTAGATGCTGAAGGCAGCTATTATTTCTGCTCTGCTGTTCCTTTCTGTCTCTTGAAATGGTTCTATGCCCACTGCTACCTGTAAGGTTTTGGAGACTTTCATTAATTCCTTCAGCTTCCCCTATCAGTCACATACACCTTTTAACTTGCTATTTGTATCTGACATCTAGAATATTCACTTACCCATTCCTGACATGTTACTCACTGTAGAGGTTGCTGCTCTTTCCTTTAAACCCTTACCCAGAATAGGGTTTTGATCACCATTCCTGCTTGGTGCAGGTCAAACTAATTTTGGAACAATTCAACAGGCAACCTGCTTTCACTTGGAGTGTCCATGTTCAACATATCCCCCATCCCCACTCAAGTTGACAATTGCTTTAATGTTTGGTATAAGGGAGTTTCTCAAGCCATATTTTTTCTACACCTCTGGATGATACCTATTCCAATTCTCTGTGTTTCACCTAACTTATTCCCATTCATGTGATGTGATCAACCAGATCACTGGTAACCAGGTATCTGCTAAATTTTGCATCAGTGGTCACTCCGTGTTCAGGTGTCAGTTTGGTGAATGTGTCATGAATCATCATTTGTAAGGTATTGGCTTCAATCCCTTGCCCACTTCCTATTTTTTTCCTTGGAAATTCTTCAGTTGGAATCCTAACTAAGAAATATAATGATGGCTATAAATGTATGCATCATGCTGGTGATATCACTTGTTTGCTCTGGGCTTGCCAGGTTGTCTCTGCCATCTTGTAATGACAGAAGGTGAGTCACGATTGTGGCATGTGCAGAAAACCTAAGGACACATTTCTGTGAGCGTCTGTATCAGAACCTGTCAGGTCTGTCATGACTGGCAGATCTGCACCGTGTCAAGTGTAAAATAGGCTTGTGGATGGAAATGCCACTGGAGTTGGGTTTGTGCCTTTTTCTTCTTCGAATCAGAAGCATCACTGTCTCACAGAAGAGGCCAAGAGCCGTTTGCTCCATTCCCTGCCATTCTAGCTCACCACATCCAAAAGCCATGTCCCAAGAGGGGCAAAGCCTTTGCCTCTCCCGTCAGCGTGCTCTCAAGTCTTCCTGTCAAAGAGGGGAGCTACATATGTGGTGGGGGAGAGGGCGGAGTGCTCTGGGTGGCAACACTGGTAGGGTGGGGCACATCCAGTTGCCTGGGAAGCTGAGACCTGACACAGGGACCCAGCATCCATCATAGGTCTGCAGACATGACTGCCAGGAGCCATGCATTTCTAAGTACATCAGGTCTCCTTAGATTTTAATACATGATGGAAAATTAATGAAGCCTGATTTATTTGCCCATGTTATTAATCCTCAGCCAGCTATAAGCCATAGCTACCTTCGTGCAAACAGCAGTAGAGGACCAGGCTCTCTGGTTAATTTGGCTGTTGTCCCATTTCCTAATAAACCATTTGGAAAGCTTTTTGACCTGGACTATCTCAAAACTGACGTTTCTTTATTACGGTCATTGTTGGAGGTCAAGGTTTAGGAGGTGTTTGTTCGGAAGTAGAAGGTGTGCAGAAGGTGTGAGCGGCACTTTACTTGGTGATGCTCACTTTAAGGTGGATGAATATAAACCAGTGCTGTAAATTCTCTTGTAAGTACTTGAAGATAGGAATAGAAGTAAGTTTTCCTCCAATTCCTATGGGAAGAATGATTGCCAAGCATTTTATGGCAGAATCCCACCCCTCTTGTGCACACAGTGTTTGGCCATGTCTGCCGGTGGGGCCAGGGCTACAAGAAAAACTGGAATCACTCTGTGGCAAAGCAGTGCACTTCTGATAAACCATTCACGTTCACGTGGGATCATCCAAATGTAGCTGAAGGTAATAAAAAAAGGGGGGGGGGGGAGGATTTCCAAAATAAAAGTCTGTCCAAAGCTCTATAGCTGAATTTTTTTATTTACAGATATTTTAGACTACACACACAAAAATAAACAGCAATGTGAGACTAACAAATGAGCTGTGTTTGACAGTTCAGTAGTTCAGATGTGGTGGAGCTTGTAAGGTGGCTGAAGATCATGGCCAGCTCCAAGACCTTGGTTTACTGGGGTGGAAGGTGGGTTACCTTTATGTGGGAAGTACACCAGTGTGCTTGCATGAGGTTTTTGCTCAGTTGAGGTGATGTATCACTAGAGAAGAGTCTTGGGCATGTTTCCACTCAAATTCCAGCAAAATACACTTCTGTGTGCACAAACACAGTGCTGTATCTACAACATTGGTGGATAGGGCCAAAGCCATGTATGTTGTCTACGGCTTGTGCAAGGCATTGGACACTGTCCTGCACGACATCCTTGCCTCTAAATTAGAGACATGGATTTGATCCCAGGCACACCTACAAGTTGGGCAGAGACATGACTGACAGCAGCCTTGTGGAGAAGGACTTATGGGTGATGACTGACCAGAAACTCAACATGAGCCAGCAGTGTCAGCTGCCAGCCCAGAAAGCCAAACAAATCCTGGGCTGCATCTAAAGGAGCATGGCCAGCAGGTGGAGGGAGGTGATTCTGTCCCTCTACTCTGCTCTCGTGAGACCCCCACCTGTGGTGCTGCATCCAGCTCAGGTGCCCCTGACATGGGAAGAACAAGCAACTGTTGGAGCAAGTCAAGGAGGCCACAAAATTGATAAGGGGACTGAAGCACCTGCCCTATGAAGGCAGGCTGAGAGCATTGAAGCTGTTCAGCCTGGAGAAGAGGTTGCATGGAGACCTCATGGCAACCTTCCAGTATCTGAAGGGGGCCTGCAGGGAAGCCAGAAAGGGACTCTTCGTCAGGAACTGCAGGGATTGGATGAGGAGTAATGGGTACAAACTGTAAGAAGGGAAATTTAGGTTAGAAGGAAAGAATCTTTTCTGGAACAGGTTGCCCAGAGAAGCTGTAGATGCCCCATCCCTGGCACTATTCAAGGCCATGTTGGATGCAGCTCTGAGCAGTTTGGTCTAGTGGAAGATGTCCCTGCTCCTGGCAGGGTGTTTGGAATTAGATGATCTTTAAGATCCTTTCAACACAAACCATTCTGTTATTCTCTCACCTCCAAAGTGCTGGCTGTAATGAGTCTTAACTACACCTACCTCTCATTCTCAAACACAACACTTAGTTTTTCAGCAACTTGTTCACCATCAGGCATGGCCATACCATGTCATATTTTTAAAGAGTAGAAGAAGCAGGTGCATGGTTAACAGGAAGTCTCACAATGACACTCAGGAAGATTCAAATAAGAATACTTGAATTAATGGTGGGAAGCATTAGAAAAGTCTGTTGTATAAACAAAGCCCAGGAGTATTGTATTCTAAGGTAAACAATGTCTCATATATCTTTACAAGGAACAAAGCCAAATGAAATAATAGTTTCAGTTGAACCTTAAACCATAATTTGACTGATTAGATAAGGAAATATACATAAAAACTTTTAAATGTCCCAGTTGTCATTGACAAGAAGTTACTGAAAGTTTGTACAGCATCTCAGTCACAGCATATATTGAAATCACTTGAAGGATGGTATGTTTGCTCAAGTGATAATTATTTGAAGTAGATGCAGTAAATAAGTTTGGTAGATGGTTCTTTTGAGTTTGGTATATTCAAAATTTTCAAGAAATTTGACTCAGTGCCCTCTGTTGACCCTTCAGAGACCTTTAATGATCACATTGCAAAAGTGTCCCAAATGCACACATAATTACATGATCTTGCATGCAGTGGGATGTTTTCAAAGAAGGAAGTCCTGTGATGCAACATGCCAGAAGAGTGGCTCTGACCTTGTCTGGCACAGAAAAAACATGAAATTAGGAATAAATTACTACTAATCCTGACATATTTGGGGTGTTCTTCTGCAGAAGAGCAGCAGCAAACCTTCATTTTGGGGATCTGAGGGGTGCAGAGGGAAGTCGCACAATATGGGCAATTATCCACAGCAAGTGGTGTGGTGCCTGCAGCTCACCTGGTCTTGGAGAAAAATCTGGAGTGACCTTAGGTCAGTGGTAAAAGCCTTCCCAGGAGAACCAGGGTTTTGCCCCTAAAAATCAAGTGTGTGGAGTGTTGTACCACGTGACTTTTTAATGGAAAGTATTGAAGAAGACCACATTCCTGAAAGTGTTGTCCTTCCTGAGGATGGAACAAAGTACTTTAGACTGTAAAACAACACCTTCTAGCTTTAGGCAGATGGTTGTTGGGCTGGGTGTTTCAGTGCCCTTTCTAAGGCAAGTCTCTTTCTAGATACTTTAACACGAAAAAAACAAAGGTCAGCAACTTGCTTGTAAAATCTGAAATGGGGTCCTGGGCCATGGGCAGGGAGGAGGGGGGAGCCCTGTGGGTTGGGCAGGGACAGCCAGTCCCAGTGGTGGTCTCAGAGTCCTGACATAGTCAGTGGTTCTACCTGGAGTGTTTTTTCCAATTCTGGACCCCCAAATTCAAGAGGGGTGTAGGAAACTGGTCTGGCTCAAGGGTTCCAAGATGGCGGGGGCCTAGGAGGAGAGGCTGAGGGATATGGGCTGGTTGGAGACAGGGAAGGCTCAGGCTGACGCAGTTAGCCTTGGAAAGGAGCTACAGAGTATAGAAATAGCCAGTACTAAACAAGGTAACGGGCACAGGTTCTGTCTGAGGACTTTCAAGCTGGCCATCAGGGGAAAAAAATGTCACTAAGAGGTTAGTTGCCTATACAGGCAGCAGAGTCTCTGCCCATGGAGGTTTTCAGGAGTCAGCTAGACCAAACCTCAAAGTGACTCAATGTAGTGTTGGTTCCGTCTGTTGGTCCCAGACCATCCTGTCTGGGCAGACGGATGGATTTCCTGTGACCTAGGGGCCTATTTCATGATCACCGCCATCTATAATTGGGAACTGGGTTGACCTTCTGCCTCCATGATTAGCAGTTCCCGTTAAATCCTGCTGTGCCACAGAAAGGAGGTTCCTCCTTGAGGCACCATGCAGTACTAGGCCGCCAGAGGCTTGTACTCTAACCACAGAAACCGTAATGGACACTCGCGTGTGCATTCATAGCCTGAAAACAAATTTATCAAAGGAGAAGGACTCCCCGATAGCAAAGTGCTTTGTCAGTTTGAGCCTTTGCTGGTTGAGGGGGTAGCCAGGTGGGTGCAATGTTAGCGATGGCTCCCAAGGCTGGGCAGTGCTGGCCAGCTGCAGGACCCCAGCATGGGGTGCCCAGAGGGATGACTGGGAAGCCTGGACCTTGTGTTACCGTGGCTGTGTGCAGCATCACAGTGACCCATGGCCAGTAGCAGCACTTGGCATACACAGGAGACTGCCCTGGGAGCAGCCAACCAGCCAGCCATGTCATTCACTCTCCAACAAAGTTTTTTGGTTTCTGACTGTTTAATAACATTATTGGTTGTTTCAATTTTCCCTTGAGATTTAAGGAAGGGTGTCTGTGAGTGGCTATACTAATTGCCAAGATTTCCTAAGGAGCTCACTTCATGCCCTTGAAGTCCTGAGGGATTGCTGGTGCTGGGTTAAAGCCTGGCGAACTCCTCCTGGGTGGGGCCTCCCACTCCCATTTTGCTGGGGGGAGATGATGCACACCCTGCTTAGCCCTGCACAGGTTTTGCACAGCACAGAGGCTCCACTGCACCCTGAGGGGATGAATCCACGACAATGGAAATAAGCTAGAGGGAAGGGCTGCAAAGAGTGGTAGTAGGTGGGGCGCTGTAGATGATGCTACCACTTTTTGTACATTTTGAACTTGTTGCTCAGTCTCGCTTGGCTCAGAGGTCACTGTGAGCCTGTGAGAGTCGGGGCTGGGGCTCAGCCGTGTGAGCAGCTCAGGTCCACTCTTGGCACAAGCAGAGCATCTCTGGTTTTGCAGCGAGGGGTGAGAGTTGGACAGCTCTACTTGGCACTGTGACCTGCAGTGTGCAATGTCTGAACAGCAGCCAGGGCTTCAACCCTAATTGCTACCAGTAAATTAAGGCAACACTTAGGGAGAAATGAGCAGTGCCCCAGGGAAGGATGAGGCATTACAAATACATGTTCCGCTGCCAGTTGACTGTTTCCTCATCCCAGATAGGAGATAATTTAAGTGACTTGTTCCCTTCAGGACTCCAGAATTAGGCAATCACAAGCATGATTCTGCCAGAAACCAGTGTTGCATGAAAATGCTTCCTAGAAAACCCTGGTGGTCACAGAATGGAGCATCATGAGCTGCTATGAAGGACAATAGCCTGGATGCTGTGATGAGGGGTGGGTGGGAGTACGCTGGGTTGGTTGCTTTTCAGGGCAAATAGCCACAGATCCCTGGGCACAGTCAGTCCCACCATGCCTGGAGACTGCCACTTGACAGATGCATTCAGGGGTGGGACAAAACCTTTGCACCTGCTGTGGTTTTGGTCTGCTCTGGTGCAGCACACGAGCCAGATCCCCAGAACGGTGTGGGACCATCTCCTCCCTGCAAATCTTGGTCTAGGAAGTTTGTCCCTTCCCACCACGTGACAATTTCAGTTGCAGTGCTGGCTGGCGGGAAGGCGGTGTGGCTCAATGTGACCTGTGGTCTGTAGACCATGTCCATCTTGATGTATATAGATACACACCCACACAGACAGGTGGGAGAAGCTGTTACACCTCCCCTGCAGAAAGAAATGTTACTCGAAGACACTGGCATGCAAGTTTCTGTTTTCTCACTTAGACATTTGCAACCAAACACATATCCTGTAGGTGGGAAGGTGTTCTTTCAGTATTTTCCGTGTTCGCTGGTACTGTTTTTAATACATGGATAAACTAATTTATCCCTGATTCAATATTTGTGGTGTTGATTTCCTTGCCCTTACCATTTATTTTTGCAGCCCTCTTTTGCTTTATTTTTCCTTGTACCTTTTCATATTGTTTGCTTTAGGTGTAGGCTGTGGGTATGTGTTCACACTGCAATCAGTCAGTGTGGTCATACATGCAAGCAAGTTCATGGGTCAGTGGCAGCAGGGTGGATACAGCCCTGGAATAACTACACCCACCTTGTTGGACCCTTTCCAAACACACACTTAGGTTATGGGATGGCATGGTGAAGTGGGTCCTTCTCCCCATTTTAGGTGTCTCTGGATGGGATGGAGGTGTGAGGAAGCAGTTAGCAGCCTAGGGCCATTCAGACTGCAAAAGAGACTGTGGTGCTTTGTAATAGGCACTGAGAAGACCCTGAGCTGCATCGAGAAAGTAAGCTGGAATAATGGAGAAAGTAAGCTGTCAGTTGTCTCTGCCATGAGGATGGGGGCCATAAGGGAAGCCAGCAGGCATCAAAACCAGAGGAGCTTCCTGTTCTTGCAGTGTGTCATTTGGCTGAGGAGCTCCTGCCTGCAGAAAGCAGCAGAGGCTAGCTGGCTCATCAGGTTCAAAAAGTGGCCAAATATTTTTTTAAAAGCTACTGTCCAGAAAAGGTGACATGATGGAGATCTTTCTTTGTAATTTCTTGCACAAAATTCTAAAGCATTTTGCTGAGAAGCAGAAGTACCTCATGCTGAGTTGTTTTAGACTAATACATAGTATCTCAGCACTGGAGCATGCGTATTTCAGTGTTTCCAGTGCAACAGTTGTACTAGAACTGATGGTCAAGAAGTCATAGTACTGAAATTCAACCTTCACATGTTGTTGCTCCATATATCTAGACTGATATTGCACTTATGCCTTTTGCATATTAGCCAGGAAAGGGATCTTAAAAAATATTTTAACATCATAGCATTTTGGCTTGCTCTTAAAGCAGCTCTCTCTTTTGTCAATGGCCTAAAACCTCAGTTTTCAGGCACACAGAACTTCTCTTTCAGGGCAGGGAGAGTGTTTTGCCTGAGTAGCAACAAGTCTTTTGATATATGTGGAGGTATGGTCGCTGTTTGATCTCCGTCTTTGCCTTCTTCAGGAGCAGAGCCCTTGGGTGGTGCCGGGTTGGGCACAGGGTGATACAGTTTTCATTCCTTCTGCAGGTGAATGCCCAAAGCCAGTCACCTATATCTCTAGGTGGCAGGGATTATTTTAGGTCCAAAAATCCTCTTTCAGTGTTCAGATGGAAGGAAGGAGTTGGGCTTCCATGACCCTTGTGGGTCCCTTACAACTCAGGATATTCTGTGATTTCATGATACTATGAAACAGTGGAATTTCCATAATAATTATACTGGTATCAATCACTTCTCTGGTATTTGCCTGTGAGAAACTCATTACCAGGTATCTGGGGCCAGATGACTTGGAATCAGTTAAGATCTGGGCTTGGCCATCTTGCATCAACCCCTGACGTCTGTCCGAATGCCTACCACAAGTTGGCTCATGTTGGATTAGAAGAGAATTTGCCTGCTGGATACATGGGATGCGCTGTGGGCACAGACCACTGTCATGGGCCATGGTCAAAGTATGTGAGGGAGAAGTGATCAAATCAATGCTCCTTTCAGAGTAGCAGCAGCACTGGCACTTCAGGATCATTGTGTGGATGCGATGTGTCTCAGTACTAGGACATTCCTAAAGACAGGGGTACAGCTTAGTGAAATTGTGAGAGTAGGACCAACATAGCACCTCAAATCCAGCTCAAAAGAGATGGACCGGATCCTCAGCTGTTCTCCATCTGTGCTTTTTTTTTGTCTCTGACACCTCCAAGATTTCTTACTACTTATCATTCCCTAGGCTGTGATTCAGGCAGGACTCAGCACCTACTAGGTGGTGCACGTGGGAACAGTCCTGCTGTAGTCAGTGCAGGACATCTTCTCACTGTGGTGCCCCTCAGGACCCAGACAGGGGCTGTGTCCATGTGTTCCATGCTGGATGCACTGCTCACCCTCTGACACCTTAGAGCAACCCCATGGGAAAGCTGAGAGGATGAGTTCACCTTTCCAGAGTGCCAAAAACGAAACCTACACTGCTTTTGATCTGTTATTTATTTTGAGTGTTGCTCTGACTAGACACAGAAAAAAAACCCGACAAAACAAAAGCAACTTGAAGCCTCAGGTGTTTATAAAAAATGTAGCTCAGTAAATTGCTGTTATAAAAGGCAGCTTCTCATGGGGTTGCAAATGAATGAAAATGTAAAGCTAAGGATTTGTCTTTCCTACTTGGCATCAATACCTGTGGTCATGCTCTGGAAGTTTGACTTGTTTTGTCATTTTTGATACACAAAATAAACAAAACCTGAGACAAAGGGTAAGCTTGTAAAAAGGGAGCAGCCACTGGGGAATTTTATTTTGTTTGTTTGCATTTTATTACCTTCTTGTGCCAGCTAATAAGGTGACCTTGCAACAGACAGATAAGGCTGACCACCTCTGTTGTCTTATTTTGCAAGCTGGGAAGTATATTGCTGAAACTATTGGGAATAGGGAGATTTCATGTGGAAAAAAATCTCCTGCTACTGTTAATTGAAGAATATAGTTTTATGAGACAGTTTGAAGTTATTAACTGTTATAACTGTTTGGTGGTAAAAAATGAAATTAAAATGGTCTGGCATTTTTCATTGCTTCACTAAGAAGAAAATAACCATGGTGCTGAACCATAGTCGGCCACTCTGACCGGCAAAGACAGAAGGAGGTTTAACTGTAAAAAGGCAGAGATCACCTGCTGACAACATGAAAACATTTGAAACCGTGTATTTAAAAAATATTTATTTAGTTCAAGCTGAAATTCCTCTTCTTGGACCTTGCCAACTAGTCTTGGAGAGTATTAGAGTTCAATGGCCTTTCCTGGCAGGGCAAGTGTACCTGGCAGGTATGAGCCAGGGGCGGAAGATTGCGTGGGGAGCATGGTACCGTGTTGGTGCCAAGTTTAGTTTTGTTGGATTGAGATACTACCAGTGTGTAGAGAAAGATAATGGGAATGGGCTAGATCAGCAGCTGCACAAAGCAAAAGGAGAACTGAAACCATGCCCTAATGGCCAAACCCTCCCCACCAAAAAAGGTGGAGTAGGTTCATCCACAAGATGGAGTAGGTTCATGGCAGGGCAGAACCCACACCCATGTAATTTTTACAATCTTTCCTCGAACTCTGAGGTTTAAAGCAAGGGTCAGGATGTGCACACTGTTGAAATCAAGGTTTTGCAAAACTCCACACACTGGAAGTATGACTGTCCCTGGTGAATACATGCCCTGCTTCCCTTGCTCACCCTCCAGCATATGTCTAGAAAATTCTTTTTCAGAAGCAAACTGTTACCAACATAAATCTGTTCCTGTTTGCAAAAATCTGTAATTTTGCTGTAGGACTGTTGTGTCAACACAATTTAAGATGCCTCCAACCAAGCATAGAATGATGTATAAAACAGGTTGAGACTGGATTAGGAAGCCACTGTCAGTGACTTCAACTGATGTGGATTACTCTTGCTGCAGTTAAGTGGAAACCCCTAAGATACATCATAAATGTTCAGATTACATGCATTACTGGTTATGTTGTTGTACTGACATTCCGTGTATACTTTACTTCATCCCACACTGCTTCGAAACAAAGATGTCTTTCACCCTCTAGGAGGAAGGAAATGCAGAATAAAGGCAACATGGAAAGGTAAATCAGGGCTACAATGTTTTTGTCAATAGTGAAATATGTAGTTGCCAGCACATTGTCTGGTGCTGAATGGTGAGTGATGCTCCATCTGCTAAGAGCATTGATGGTTCAGACATTCTTGCAGATGTCCTGCGAGATTATGGATGTGTGCTGAACCCTCAGTGCCCTGCGGTGCCCTAGTCATGCTCCCAACATACACCTGCCAGCAAGCAGTGACATGCTCGGAGGGTGGCATCTGCTAACTCAGCTCCTCATTTTCACCAAAGGAAACAGCCCTGCTGAAGGAAATACCTACTCACCTAAACCACTGGAGAAAAGTCAGTGCCTTGGAAGGCTTCCACAGGGAGATCCTCTTTAGGAAGAACCTACATTTAGACGTGGCAGCCTTGCAAACAGAATTCTACCTTGCTGAACCCTGGGCTGCTGCGAGGGAGGCATCAGCAGGCTGAGGTTGCTCCCACAGCTGAGCCACCTCTACGTTTCTGGGTGCCTGAGGACATTTGTATCTCTTTCTAGACACTGTGCCCATGTCACTGGTGGCCTGTATACCACCAGCTCTCCTCTGGTGTAGACTCATCTCTCCATTTTAGGTTGCCCTGAGGACCAGGGGCATGTGGGGTTCAACCAAGGCAGAGACCTTTGGCAGAGCTGTCAGCAAAGAGCAGCCAGCAAACAGCTCCTTTTCCACCACATTTCTTTCTCTTCCTGGACATAACCTGATTCTCCTCTTTCCCACCCAGTGCTCCCACTGGGCTATCTCCCTTGACATCCATCTCATCCTGTGGGGAGAGGGCCAGTGCTAGGATCCTTCAACTTTTCAACCCACATGTGTAAATGTTGGATTTTAGCCCACAGCTCCAAGTATTTCTGTCCCAAATGTGATGACAAAAACCTCATTAACTTAAAAGAATGTTAGACTGGTCCTAATGGGGAACTCTGTTCTCCTAAGGATTAAATGTTTGTGGGCTTCCTTGTAAAGTTAGCCCTGGAGTTGCAGTCCTGGTGACCTGAATATTAGGGTATAGGTGAATTCTTGTTACTCACCTAGCCCATGATTTTACTGTTTGTCAGTGAAGGGTCTGTCCACTTGTCATCTGGTTGTGTAAATTCACCTTCCATGTGAGCCAGGATTTAAGTTTCACTGTTTTTCAGGGTCTGACTATGTGCAGAGGGAATTGTAGTCACTTTTTTTTTTCCACGGGAACTTCCTTTCTCGAAACACCACGCCTTGGCAGTGGACCTGCTGACACCTCAGAGCAAGACACAGATAAAAAGGGCAGCCTGTCTTCCTTCTCCACACTCAGAAGCAACTGGCAGAGACTACTCAGGAGCTTGGAAGCTGCTGGCATCACAAGCATCTCAGGTAGAAATTCTGACAAGAACCATGTCCAGCAGCACTGGTGAGTTTTTAATACTTGATATGATATGTTAGGTATGAGGTTTGGCAAGTCTCCTGCAGGGAGAATGGCAGCTCCAGAGGTTCTCACCCCTCTGATTGCCATGGGTGACACCTTGAGGAAAGAAGTTTTGATGCCAGTGCTGCTCACGGGGGATCAGTTTGCTCTGGCTGTGCAAATTCTGCTTTTGACAGATTGGTAAACTAACTGCAAGATACAGCTCATTTTTCATCACTGTTCTTAAACCTGTAGACATCTTGTTCTGTCAGTGATAATGGGAAGGAAACGCAGCTCTGTTAAACTTGTTCCACATCAGTGTAAAAAGAATTTCTTTCTGCTTTATGACGTAGATTATTGCTCTTTAGTGATGGCTGATAGCATCTGATGGAAGGTTCAAAATAACTGAAAGGAGGATTTGTTTGGGCTTGAGTTCTATCCCGTGGCTCTCCTGCCTGCCCTGTTGTGAGGAGATCCTGCACCTACCTAGAAAGGTGCCTGGGTCACTCTTGCAGCCCCTGCTGAACCAGCACCACTGGCCAGCCCAGCCCCAGAATGCCCAAAACCCCTGGGGTTTGGGATGTAGCTGAGCAGATGCACATGTGGGCTGGGTGGTGCCTGCAGCAGAGTTGGGAGCAGCTCTCCACGGTTTCAGGAGGGGAGGCATGTTTTGACACCGCTCTGAGTCTCTCAATTTCAAACCTCTGTACTCTGAGTGTGGATGAGCTGAAATTTTCCAGAAAGTCTTGGACAACAGCACCTTTGGGATGTGATCTCACATCTCTGCGATGTGCACAAGTCTTTGCCTGGAGGCTGGGCAAAAATCCGGAGTAAATGCAGGTATCCAAATTATGCTCTCTCTTGAAAAGCTACAGTTCTGATCCCAATTCCCTTCTGTCCTTCTGAGCAGCCCTTGTTCCCAGTGAAGCCAGACATACTATAAATACCCTGCTCCATATTGATAGGTTTTTTAAACCCCATCACCTCCTCATCATAAGGGAAAAAAGGCCCCATATACTTACCAGTGTCAAGGTTTCATATGCCCATCTTTGATCACTGTTCTCTTGAAGCTCTGAACATCTCTCCGGGCAGGCAGCAATGCAATGGGGCTGTGGGTTAGCGTAGGAAGGAGCTCAATAAAGGATAAATCATGGAACTAGGAGACGAAGTACTGCCTTGAATTTTTTTTCTATTAAAAAAGGAAAAGAAATCTGACAGCATTTGAGGTTTGGGTTTGCTTCTGGCCTGGCCTCTTGCAGCCTGAGCCTCTGTCCTGTGAGCGGATGCGTTCGTGGTGTACTTGGCTCTTCTATAAATCATTAATTTCCATGTTGGCAAACCAAGGTGCCTGCAGGCAGCTGGACACAGGGGTGTGTGGGGGCCCAGCGCCGTGCCCAGGGCAGGAAGCAGGGCAGGAAAACAAAAGCAGCAGGTGAGGGTTGCCCAGGGAAGATGAGCTGCAGCCAAGCCCCCTTGGATGTGGTGATGGGCGTGCTGCTGGCTCGCTCAGAGGCATTCCTTGGCACAGGACACCGTGCCAGTCAGATCAAAGGGTATCACAGGTGTGTTTGCACAGGAATAAATGCAGCACAATTGATCAGCAGCGCTGAGTGGAGACAGGTCTTTGGCACAGTGTTCAGCACGGTCAGGCCATATTCCAGGGCAGTTGTCAGTGAATCTTCCCTGTGCATCCTCAACAGAGGTTGACAGCACTGGTGATGTCCAGAAATGCGATGGATATGCAGTCCCTAAGTTAAGAAATGCTGGAAGGATGGATTTCGTAGGGCCCTTTCGCACAGCTATCCTATGTGTTCAACTCAGATCCCTTTGGAGTCCTCTCCCAGGACCAGGGCTTTCTGGTGTCTCCTCATCCCAGCACCAGGGTTTTCCATAAAGAACAAGGTTGAGCAGCTTTAGTGTTTGGAGATTTCTTAATTCTGAGGAAGATGGACTTCCTCTTTGTCCTCAAGAGGGTTAAGCAGCTAGTTCCAGCTGAAATTTTTTGACATAAGTGCACACACACCCCGTTGCGCAAAACATCGGCCCAAGGCTGGCAACTGGCATGCAGCAAGCAAACAAAAAGCACTCAAAGATTACATTGGTTAACAAAAGATGCTGGTCAATTTTAAGTCTATTTGTTGTACCACTTGTATCTGTTGTGTAATTAGGATAAATATGGTTTATATATTTACTAAGAAGAAATACACAGAGGTAGTAGTCTGGTGGGGATCCATGGGTGGTCGGTTCTCTTTACTCAAGGCTGCAGTCACTGCACAGCCCAGGTTGCAGTAGGAGGTGTTCCACTGATTTCAGCCTGCTCTGGGATTAGCTCTGGATGTGGCATCTCTCACGCCACACCAGCTACCAGCAGATTCCAGCCTCTGCGGTGTTAGGGATTGCTCTTGTTGATACAAATTTGCATGGTTGCCAGGTACCATGCAAATCTGTCAAGACATTTGGTGAATTAATCTCTTCAACCATTATGCTTTTGACTTGCTAATTTCAAAGTTACCGTGACCCGTTTTTGCCTCTCCCATCTCTTCATCTGAATCACTCATGAGAAGAGTGCTTATGAGGTATTGTTACTCCCTACCTGTTCACACGGAATGCTCCGGCTTTTCCTGTCACAACTAGGCAGCCTGCCAAAGCCTGATGCAGTGACCCCCAAATCTCCATCATCATTCAAAGCTGAGGGCTTTCTTTTTGCTCAAGTGTATCACTGGGTTGTGCTGATGCCTTGGGAAGGCTGACCTAGAACGGAGACCAGACTGAGTTAAAGAATAAAGGAGGTATTTATTAAAAGGCCTTTAAGCACACACCTTGGGCAGTACAAGAGCCTGGCCAGGGCTACACCCAAGGTGGACCCAAAATGGTCACAAAATGGATGACCGGTCACGAGGTCTCACGCTTTTATAAGTTTAGGTCCATTTGCATATTGGGGTTAATTGTCCAATTATAGCTTCAGGTTATGAAGCCCCATCCTTCTTATTTTCTCTCTTCAGTCCACTGTTGTTTATGCTTTTGGGCCTGAAAACTTGTAATGGTTGTCCTTGGTCTCCATCTGGAAAAGGATTTGTTTTGTCTGCCTACTCTGTGAAGAGAGCTTACTGACACTTAATACGAGGCTCAGAACTACACACCTAGGCAGCACAGAAACTGAAAGACACAAAAGCTAAAACTTAAGGCGTCAGTGCCTCTCAGAGCTCCACTCCTGTCCCACAGCCCTGAACCACAACCCACTGGGCACAGAGATGCTGAGGCTTTTCCTGGCCCTGCTCCCATCCAGAGTTGCAGGAAAGGAGACAGTAATTTTAAATACTGTGTCTTAAAAATCAGCTGCTGTGTTGGGAATGAATAGGAGCAAGGCAATTGCAGGGGGCAAAATCTGTGCTGAAGCCAAATGGGAAAAGCAGCAGTCGTCATGAAGGGGGGCAGTGCTCTGTGGTGAGTGTTCTACAGTAATCCATCCAGAGCAGGGACAAGCTCTTGCCTTGCCCTTTGACTATCTGGCCCTGAGCTGCTGGAGAATGATTCTGCCTCCTCCTCCCTCCATGTCTGCCCAGGCAGTCTGAGATTCACCTCTGGGTATTTTTTTAAATTTATTTTATTTTAGATTGTCTTATGCTAGATCACTTGTTACTCTAGATATTTTGGTGACTCACAGGGCTGCATTAAGAAGAAGAAAACTGTCTTTACTGAGAAAATTACCATCAATCTCTTCTTCTTCCTTCTCCTTTTCTTCTAATGTCTTTCCAGACACCAGTCTGAAGGTCACTGGGGTTGACCTTCTGAAGAGCCAGAACACCCAGCAGCACCACACAGATGGGTACAACATCAAGAACCTGGTGGTGCGGCGCGGGCATCCCTTCCGTATTCTGGTCAGCCTCAGCAGGGAGCTGAGGGCTGCTGACAAGCTGTCCCTGCGCTTTGGCATCGGTAAGCAGGAGTCTCTCTGTGGCTGCCAGGTAAAGCCAGAGAGCCCCAGGAGCATCCAGCTGCCTCTTCCTGGCGGTGCACAGGCATTGCAGACCTGTACAACCCTCACACATATTGTCTTGGGTTTGTTTCTAGGTGAAAATCCAGTGAAAAACAAGGGGAGCCTGCTGTCACTGAAACCAGAGCGGGAAGATTTCCATGGGTGGAAAGTCTCCCTTGTCAAGAAGAATGGCAAAGAGGTAGAGCCTGTGGGCAAGGGGTCCAGTGGCCAGTACCGAGCCCATCAGAAGCTACAGAGCAAAGCATCCTCATACCCCTGTCCTGCTTTCCCTTAGGCCTATGATTTTAGATGGGCAGCAGCCTTGTCCTGCTTGGTTCATTGCTCCCCTCAGGCACAGGCAGGCTTCGCCCTACCCCACTGCCTTCCCCTCTTTCCTTGCAGGGGCCTCCATGGCCCCCAGCTTTGCCACTTGTGCCAGTTATGTAGCACCATGTTAGTGCCATGCCTGTGGCCATGGTGGAGTGTCCCTCATGCTGTCTCTCTTTGTTCTCTCCTCAGTGCCTGCTGTCTGTCACCAGCTCGCCCAATGCCCCTGTGGGCAAATACAACCTGCATGTGAAGACTGGCACTGACATTTACAAGCCTGAAAATGGGGTCATCTACCTTTTGTTCAATCCTTGGTGTGAAGGTGAGTGGTCCTGCAATTGGGAATGATAATTACTTCTACCAGGGATTGTCCCAGATGGAATTTTGCCTCATATTTTCCCTATTCTCTTCCTTACATACATTGCTTTTTCCCAGTAAAACACTGTAAGCAGCATCCTCATGGAGCCAGTAAGAAGCTGGGCAATAGCAATGATCCAGCTCCTCACTGGATATTCTCCAGTGCCAGGACATAGAGGACATCTATCTGTCACATCTGTTTGCACCTCTGTATCATCCCTCTCTGTTTTCCTGAGCCAGGCAAAGATTAACTGAGAGAACTGAGTTGGCTTAAGATCCAGAAAAAAATAACCAGAATAAAAAATTGTGTGGTTGGTGGGCATCAGTTCCCCAGTTCTCTTTGCTGTATACCTAGTACTCTACAGTGTTCAGAAATAAGATTTTTGCAGTAATAAAACAGTGGTCACATAGCAATGGATCTACAGGGGGAAATTAAAGATTAGTCTTATAGGAAATTCTTTCATGATGGAGCAAAAAAATGGGAATGCTGCATGGTCATTTGTTGGTATGAATGTTGCAGATACTTGGTTACCTCAGTTTAGCTTTCCGTGGAAAATTTCATATAGGGTGTGCAAACCACCTGATGTCTGAGGGTTTGGGATTTTTTCCCCAGATGATGCTGTCTACATGGCCAGTGAGGCAGAGAAGAAGGAATACGTGCTCAACGACACCGGCTGCATCTATGTTGGGTCTGCATACAGCATCTACGACAGGCCCTGGAATTTCGGGCAGGTAAAACACTGCTGTCTTGTCAGCCCTATTACCCTTCTTCATCCCTTCCACATGTAGCCCATGAGTAGCTCAAAGTGCTGGAATGACCCCGCCAGCTTCGCTGGGAGGGCTCACCTGCTTAGAGTAATCTGGGTACCTACATGTGCTCCCCACCCACAGCTGGAGAATAGGGCTTAGTGGCACATTTATAGTCAGATCATGTGACCCCCTGGTAAAGGATGTGGGAACTGGGGACAGGGTGTTTCAGATTGAAAAAAATCCCATAATTACTGGCAGAGTCTATCAACTTTCAAGTGGTGCCTTCACTGACAGCTGTGTGCAGGACACAATCAGCCACTCTCTCAGGAAGGGTGTTCCTACACACTACCTCTGAGTTAACTCCAGAGGAGCAAAATGTCAAATTAGCTTGGGTTAGAGATAACAGGTGGATGCCAGAGCAGATTTATTTGCACCCTGTAGAAAGCACGCAGGCAGCCAAGCAGAGTATCCTGCACCCTATCCAGACAGAAATCCCCACCAAAAAATGTTCAGATCTGGGTTTTTTTTCTGGTTGTTTTGTTTTGTTTTATAAGTCTACAATTTTTGCAGGATATATGCAGAATATGTATTTGCAAGACGACATAGCCCAACAAAGGTGCTCACACTGATGCCTCTACACAAAAGGGGCCAAAGGGCATCATCTGTAGGGCTGTTCCTGTCCTAATATTTATTCTGCTGTTAGGCTATGAGAAGTGGTATTGATATTCTGACAAGTTTCATTGGATCAGATGTTTGACATCTTTCTGAACTGGACCTCAGGGAGCTTTATCAGCAATGGCTAATTAGGAATCTTTGCTGTAATAAGTAGCATTTACGTACCTTTCTTTCTTCCAAGGTTTATTTTGTACCTATGTCAATAGACTAAATATGAGTAGAGATCTTAAATTTTCATTACTCTTGTGAGTAATTTGCAGAGTTGTGGGGATATGACGTTGGTGACTTTTGTGCACAGGAGTAAGGATTGCTGGGTCAGGTTCCAACCGTTTGCAAGACACACGAGACAGGCTTTTGTCTTCCAAGGCTGGGTTTCATTTTAGCCCTTCATTGCAGAGAGCAGCTTTGGGAAGCCCCACAGCCATGGAAATTCAATATCATAAAGGAAGTTTAGAAGTTAGAGCTAGTCATACATTTTCCTCCAAGTACATGCTTCACAGTGACAAGCAAATTCTGTTCTAGAGCTGCATATAAAAATATCTCCATTTTCTCCCCAAAACAGTTTGAGGACTTTGTCTTGGATGCCTGCATGTGTCTGCTGGACAAAAGCAAACTCAGCCTGAATGAAAGAAGGAATCCTGGAAATGTGTCCAGAGCCATGTCTGCTTTGGTAAGCCTCTCAGTGAAGTGCTTTGCCCCTCCATATCTTCCCTCCTCCTTACTTGCTCTTCTTTCCCTGGAACCATGAACGCCATTTCAGGAGGCATCTGAAATAGATTCCTTTGGGAAACCCTAAGCAAAGAGGCGTTTTTGGGTGGAGGGAAGAGGCAAACAAAAATACTGCATGTTCCCATCTCCAAAGCTTGCAGCTGCCCCAGTGGTTGTCCTTCCTCATCAGTTGTGTTGGTGGGGCCAACACAAGGGTTGTGTTTTGGGCAGGTAACTGCTCTCTGTGGTGGAACCCTCTTGGAGCCCTGTGGTTTAAGATACAAGATGCAGTTACTTTTCACTGCCCTGAGCAGAGGTGCCACCTCCCTCTAGATATCCAGGCAGAGGCTTTCTAACCAGAGGAGCCCCCAGCCAGCACCAGCAGCCTCAATGGGTTCCACATGGCTGTGGAGCACCTGGGAAGCCACAGGGCAGGCAGAGACCCTGGGGTTTAAGCCTCATCTGCCTCATCCCTTTATTTTCCTCCTTTGCGTGTGTGTGTGGCCACAGGTTAATGCCAACGATGACAACGGAGTCCTGCTGGGGAGCTGGTCAGGGACTTACATCGGTGGAACATCCCCTATGGATTGGATTGGCAGTGTCACAATTCTGCAGCAGTACTACAAAACAAAGAAGCCAGTCCGTTATGGCCAGTGCTGGGTCTTTGCAGGAGTCCTCAACACAGGTGAACAGTGACCTGCCTCTGTCTCTGACACCCTGATTACTGTGCTAGGAAGCCAAATTACTGTGCCTCTGAGCAACAGAGGTGCCAGGGTCTGTCTGTAAGGAGAGGCTGAGGGAGCCAGGACTGCTCAGCCAAGAGAAGAGAAGGCTTTGGGGGTCTGATCCTTGTGTGTAAATACCTGAGAGGAAGGAGCGGGAATGACAAGACGAGAGGTGATAGGCACAGCCTATCTGAACCTGGGAAAACAGCTTTTTTCACTGTGAGGGTGGCCAAGCACAGACACAGGGTGCCTAGAGAGGTTATGGAGTCTATATCCTTGGAGATGTTCAAAAGCCATCTGGACACAGCCCTGAGCACCTGCTCTAGAGGACCCTGGGTGGGCAGAGGGGTCAGATGAGAGGCTGCCCACCAGTCTGAGGGATTTTGTGACCCTGTGTTTTGTTTGTCTGTGCTGCAGTCATGCGTTGCCTGGGAGTGCCATCCCGCTGTGTGAGTACTTTCAATTCGGCCCACGACACGGAGGGGAACCTGACAGTTGACATTTACCTGAACGACAAAGGAGAGAAGCTGAACATGTCCATGGACTCTGTCTGGTACTGCCAAATGAGGCTAATGCTTCCTATACCCTGTGCTGCCTTGCAATGCCCCATTTCCCAACCCCAGCAATTCCTTTGAGAATTTCACTATTTCTTGGGGTTTGTTGCCCTGGGGACAGAGAGGGAGAGAGAGAGAGAGAGTGAGAGAGAGAGAGAGGGTGAGAAAGCCAGGGGGTTCACAGGGTTACCTGCAAATCAGCCCTTACTAAAGGATTAAGGGAGGCAATCATGACTCTTCAGGCTGTAGCAACTCACCCCTTTTCTTTCCAACCCAAATGCACGCAGGAACTTCCACGTATGGAATGATGTCTGGATGAAGAGACCAGACCTGCCAGATGGGTTTGGTGGCTGGCAGGCAATTGATGCAACCCCTCAGGAGCAAAGTCAAGGTAGGATTTGCCTAGAAAGGCTCTTCTGCAACTCCTGAGGGAGGCAGGGACATTTTGTGTGAAAAACATGCTTCCCAGTCAGCAAACCAGGTACTCCCCATGCACAAATCCATGCACTGGGGCAGTGACACTCTAAAGCAGCAGGTCTCACTCCTGCCATCTCAGCCCAGGATGGAAGGAACAGCATTTCTTGCCAGGCAGAAAACCAACCTTGTGGGAATGTGAAAGTTGTTTCAGAGGTTAGAGCACATCTAAGTCATTGGGGTCATGAGCCTGTTCATTGGTAGGTGAGAGGAATGACCACCAAAATTGGTGACTACACTCCCTGCACAGGTTCAGGGAATTTGAAGGTGGAAAAAGCCCAAAAGCTTAATCCTCATCAAAGTGCAGAAAGTGAAATATTGCCTAGAGATCAAACACAGGTGTCTGGATGCAGTTGACTTTGTAACCTGATACTGAGATTGGCTAAGGAAGAAACTTTCTAACACAATTCTGAAGGATTAGAAAGCAGGTATACATTATTGCAGCACACTGGACACCCTTAGGATATCTCCTCTAATCAGGTGCATCATGAAACTTTACAACAAGATATTTATTCCATCATGATCATACATATTCATTAGAGTGTACATCCTGGCTAAGACATAAACATCACTTCTCCTAGAAATAATTTGCATGCATCTGCCTCTTACTGGAAGGCCTTTTATGGTCCTGGAGGGTCCTCTGAAGGGGTCCCTGGTGGTTGTACTCACTAAGTACCCCCACCGTTACAAATGACCTTGCCTTGAAATTCTCTTAGGGCACGTGCTGTTGTTTCTTATCACATAACATTGCCACAAAAGCCACTATATTCCTCATTATCTGTTTATCTACTGGTTCCAGCTACGTTTAGCATCCTGTGTGGCTACTTTTACATTCTTTCATCTACTTCTTTAAAACACATTGCCCTTGTTTGGACAAGGCATCATTATGTTCATTATCTGTTTATCTACTGGTTCCAGCTACGTTTAGCATCCTGTGTGGCTACTTTTACATTCTTTCATCTACTTCTTTAAAACACATTGCCCTTGTTTGGACAAGGCATCGTTATGTTCTGTTCCTTTTAGCAAACCAAGCTGTGGCTTTCTAACCTTAAAATTATCTAAGTGAGGGGAAACATGCAAAAGCTCTCACCAGACCTTGGTCATCTATAAAAAATTCCCAAGCAGCTATAGGATAAATGAGAGGTTTGGGAGTTCATTACTGAGTTGGAGGACTATTTACTGCTAGGCATCAACTGCCATGGCCACAGATTGAGTGTGTCTGAGTGTGGAGCAAAAATTGGAGTTACTGCTCGTGTTCGGAAAGTCAGCTGGTGTTGAATGTCCTCTGTAGGTCGTTTCCAGTGTGGCCCGTGCCCGGTGAAGGCTGTCCGGGAAGGAGATGTGTATTTGCCCTTTGACAGCAAGTTTGTGTACGCGGAAGTCAACGCTGACAGAGTCTACTGGCTCGTCGAGAAGGTGAACGGCAAGGATAAGTACTTCAAGATTGACACGGAGACCCAAGACATCGGCAAGAACATCAGCACAAAAGCCGTGGGGCAGAACAGGCGGGAAGACATCACCTGGGAGTACAAGTACCCCGAAGGTAACAGCCCCCATCCTCTAACGTAGTGCCAAAGAGGAGACCCCGGCCATGCAGGTCACCCCCAGCATGTGTTGTTTCCAGGAGAAAACTGCAGGAGTAGCCAAAGTGGCAAACTCAGCGTAAGGCCTGGAGACCCTCGGGAGGCAGCACTGCTCCCGGGCATCCTCATGCCCGCAGTGACACCTATAGGCTGCTCTTCAGGGACACGAGCAAATTTACAGGCAGTAAAAGAAATGGGCTGAGTGATGAACCTAGTCGTCAGGCTGACCTTTGTTTTATTTCTTCATTTTTCTCCGTTTTGTCTTTCCATTCCCCAAACCATATTGGGGAAAAAAATCCCACATTTCCTCCCCACAGTTCTCAAGATCTAGCCATGTTGTCCTAGACTGTTCAACACTTCTCAGTGAAGAGGGCAGAAATATCAGGCTGAAATATTTAAGAATATCCATCTTTTAAATTGTCTCTTCCAGGAAATTCTTCCAGTCCAGAATGCTACAGTTAGATTTGGTGGTAGCATAAACCAAGAAGTTGTCCTGAGCAGAGGCTGGAGGTGCTCTGACATCCTCTCTGCTTATTAGCAAAAGCATAAATAAAGGGAAGATAGCTCTGGCTGAGGAGACTGAGATACAGCTGTCACCCATATTTTTCTTCATCCAGGCTCCAAAGAGGAAAGGATGTCTATGCAGAGAGCTTACAGCTTCATACGTCCTTCGGGATTGATGCCTCGTTCAGGCTATGCTTCGACCGTGCAGACACTAAGCGGAAACACCCAGCCTTTGGTCCCGAAGGACCCAGTCACCAAGACTGGGCTCCACCTTGAGATAACCAATACAGAAGCTTTGCATCCTGGCAATCCCCTTGAAATGGCTATCACAGTGAAGATCTCTACTCCTGGGAACTGGACCGTCGACCTTACTGGCTCCTGCCAGCTGCAGTACTATACTGGAAAAGTTCAGGCCAACCTTGGAACTATCAAGGAGACAATCAATCTTGAAGGCCCATCTGGTAAGCACAGAAAGCTTGCTGGGGGTCTCGAAAGAAATCTTGTGGCAGTCTGGGGTGTGTACTGGCTCCACTATAGACCAGTGTATGGCTCTGTACTATGTGAAGAGCAGAAATTGCCTGCCTAGAACCTACCCGCCTCTTAACTGCATTTGGAAGTCTCAGTTACAGACTGGGGTCCCTCTGTAGCAGGGACCAAAATAGAAAGGCCCTGCTGCAGCTTCAAGGAGGTGGTTGGAAATACATCAGTGTGGGCAGACAGAGGTTTTCATGGTGCAAGTGAGATGTGCTGAAGCATCTCCCTCCTGTTCTGCCCTCCTGACATCAAAGATGTCACCACAGGCTTTGTGTGCATCCATGTGGATCAGATCCCTCACAGGATTTAGATGGCTGGAATTTCAGCCTTTTCTTGTTCTTGTGTTTGCCACTGTAATTTGGGTGGTGGTGATGCTGTTGAGTGTTATATTCTGAATTCTTTGCCCAAGCAAATTCCCACTTCACGACTGCCTGCCTGGCTGATCCCTGGAGCTGTTTGCCCCTGTGCTTTGCACATCTTTCAATAACCTGGGTTGAATTTTTGATCTCAAGCAGTGTAACTGAAATTCGCTAAACAAGAGACTAATGAGTGATAAATAATTAAAAACCCTTGCTAATTCCTAGCATGAATTACTCACAAAAAAACCCCAACTTTGCTGTTGATGAATGCTGAGTGTTTTCACTCATATACTGTTGCTGTCAAAATGCAGCAGGACAGGACACAAAGGTAGCCCCATTATACATGCATATATATATATATGTACATACATATATACACTTAAGGAAAAGGACAAGCATTTTTGGTTTTATTCTCAGAAATCAGGAAGTTTGCTGCTAAAGCAATGCCCAAGCACCAGCACTGCTGACTTCATGGCTTTTCTGAGCCACTAGAAGGTTGTCCAGGCAATTAAAGATAAAATCTGAAGTGAAAGGAAAGACAGCAATTTCATAGCAGGCAGAGAAACCCTCAGGGGTGCAGGCTTAGCTGAACCCAACCTCCCACTCCTCTGCCTCCTCCTGAGTGCCTGGGCAGCCAGGGATGAGGGCTGCTGAGGTGCTGGACATGAGCCCAAGCCAGTGTTTGTCTGAGCAGGGAGATGGTGGGACTCAGCCACCCTTCCCATGGGCTGCATGGGCAGGTACCACCCACCCAGCCAGGGCTTCCCCCTGCAGGGACTATGCCAGAAGGGAAGGCAGGATGGTCTCAGTAAATATGGCTCATGCCACACCCTGGGACACCAGCCACCAGAGCTGACTTTGCCACCCAATTCCTGGGCGTGTGATGAAGCATCAGGCTGTGTTTTCTTTCCTGCAGAGATGCAGATCCCCATGAAAATACCACCTGACGCGTACATGAAGACGCTGTCCTCCGTGGAAGATGAAGTGCTCATCCTGGTCACTGCCGTTGCCGCGGTCAAGGGAACAAAAGACAAACTCACCAAGGAGACCTCAATGAGATTCGAGTATCCCCCCATCACTGTCCAGGTGAGGCAGCTGCCAGCTGGGCTCCTGGGGGACAAGGGTTAAAGCTCTGCTCACGGCAGCACCACAGTGGTGTTAGCATTCCCAGGGGCATCTCCCAAACAGCTGCCTCCTGGGATGCTCAGTTCTTGGCATCTTATTTGGCTATTCAGCCATCATTTGAAGGTTGAAGGCAGCCATGAAATAAAAGTTTTATTATTGCCCCATCTAAAATGGGAAGGCAAGAGCTGCTGGAGGGAAGGGGATGCGAGAGGACCGTTTGTACAGGGCCCATCTCCAAGCCCACAGCTCTCCCTCCTGAAGGAAAAACGTGCTGAGAAACCAGCTGGGAAAACACATTGCTTTGGGAGGGTGGAAAGGATATGAAGGGGTTGTCCCCCACCATGCTGGTGGTGAGCAAACCTGCAGCAGCTCTAGCATCTTTATTAGCCCTCTAATCCCTAGTCTTTGTGTTTGTTTCTCTCTTTCCTCCTCTGCCAGATGCCAGAAACAGCCACACTGTACAATGACTTCACCTGTTCATTCATCTTCAAGAACAAGCTGAATGTGACCCTGGAAAACTGCAAGCTGCTGGTGGAGGGCTTGGGCATATTTAAGATGACAACATTTGAGCAGGGGTAAGGAGATGAGCCAATGAAATTACCATGGCAGGACTCCGCTGTGTTCATTTTTTTTTTTTTAATATCCTTGAGGAAGCGGTGTGGGGATTTGGAGTAAGAGGGACCTTTGCCAGGTGTGTTTGAAACTGCACCACATTTGGCCAGAAAGACCCACACAGCAGCTGACAGGCTCGGGCAGACAGGAGTGACAGGGGCTCCCCCCACGCTCCTGCTGTGCTGCCCGACAAGTGTGAACACAGCTGCTTCCTTCAGAGCTGAATTTGGTGTTTCAGCAGCACGGGGAACTCTGGGGAAGGTCCCTAGCATCACCAGGACCGCCAGGCAGTACCACCCTGCCCCATTTGCTGCAAATTGGTCATTGGAAAAGGGGAACACCCACCCTAAACACATGCAGTGACTATTTCTTTAAGAGAAATTATTAAATGTGGCAAATAACCCTAATTCATGCTGGGACTATTTTGGTTTTCCTTTTGTCCTTAGGGATATAATGCCTGGCAGGATCATGAAGTCTGAAGTAATATGCACTCCAACAAGACTAGGAGTGAAGAAAATGGTAGCCAAGCTGATCTCAAATCAGATCAAAGGGATCTCTGCAGAGAAGGCCATCACCATCACCCAGTAGGATTGGTGCCTTGTCAGCGTGCAAATGTTGGCCTTGCTAAACGTATCACATCACTGGGCACTTCCTGCCTTCCTGATTGCTGCATAGTACTTCTAAAGTAAAGAGCAGAAACGCCATAAAGCTAAGGGAATTAAACTGGCTTAAGCCACAGTTGCATTGATTGCAGTTAATGGTGATTCAATAAAGATAGTGAAAATTGACTGTGTGATTTGGTTTGATGATATTGTCACATTGGGATGGCTCTGAATCCACAAGGGGATGTTCCCAACTCAGACCAGGGATCGGCGCTCGTGTTGGTACCAGCTTCAGCCAGAGATGGGTGTGAGCCTGGAGGGGCAGCAGTGCTGTGCTCCTACATGGACACACAGGGACCTCAGGGCACCAAGGGCTGCTGTGCAGCTCAAGGAACATTTTAAGCAAATCCCTCCTGGGCAATGCCCTCTTCCTCCCAGCTCACCATCTGAGGAATGTACCAGCATGTGCCTTTCCTTGTCTTTAGAGCTCAGAAAGAGCAGACCCAGCACAGCCTCCCCAAACACCATTTTTCATATGTCTTCCTATCCCACTTCTTTTAGGGGTTTTGAGACATTTTTGGAAGAGGTGCCATCTCCAGCAGCATCCATTACTAGTGCTTCCCTAGAAATGTACGACCCCTGTTCTTCCCCTTCCACCCTGAACACTGCTGGACTACAGGAAGAACCTCAATGGCAGTGTACATCAGGAGCTCTTCCAGCCACAGTCACACTGGAGAAGACAACAGCTGTGCACAGCTGGAGCCCACTGCTGCACTGCACACCCCAGCAACTCCTGAGCCCAGCTTTAGCAAGGGATTCCTCTGTCCCACGGTGTGGGCAGCAGCAGAGTGGCACTGGGTTTGCCACAGCATGGCCAGCAGCAGTGCCACTGGGTTTGCCAGCGTTTCCACAAGTAAAGAGGAAATCAGGTCACACAGTAGTATAGGGGGTAATTTATCTGTTTATTTAAAAGGCAAATGCTCAAGCATTAAGGGAGTAGAGTGGAAAAAAGAAATGGTGACTACATCTGGTTATGTGTCAGCCCATAAAAGAGAAGAGGGGGGGAAAAAAAGGAAGGTCATAAAAAGGCAAAAAGGTTTTAACCACTCTCTTGTGTTTCAAAGATTTGGGGAACTCCCAGAGGAGCACACAGGTGGCTGCCAGGCCACAGAAGGGGGTCAAGGCTGCCCTGACCCCTGCTGCCCCTCTGCCCAGTGTTGTGTCACTCCACGGCAGCACGGGGTCCCTGAAAGGCCACCTCCTGTGGTGGCACAGCAGGGAGTGGGAGCTCCTCTCCACAGGCAGAGCGGGTGCAGGGTCCATGTGCATCATGTCTGCAGAGTGGGGAGGAGCAGGTGGTGCTTGGCAGATGAAGTATTAGTTCTTTAGAAAGTACAACAGCAGCTGAGAGCACAAACGGAGTTACAAACAGCAAAAAAATGTATTTTTTCAAGAGATGTAAATTCCCTATTTGCATAGAAAACCTGTTGTAGAAGACACCAGATGAGAAGTATGAGAACACTTTCCATATATGCCACAATTCTGTCCATCACATATTAACACCTCCCATCAGAGCAGTGATGGGATCTTCAGCGGACCATGTCCCACGGAGCAGTGCAGGGGGAGCATCCTCCCCAGCCCCATAAATTTAGGGCACTACAAGCAGGCCCTCCAGGATGTCTTTCCTGGGACCTAGTGAGCCAGCCAGGACCACAGAAGCATAGTCTGAACATAAAGGCTTGCTCTAACAAATAGCAAGGAGTGTGTAGAGGGAAGGGAAGGTAAACAGTGAGCTTAGTTTCAATTCCATGAAAATCATGTTTGGCCTCAAACTACCAGTCAATCATTAAAGAAGGAGGTTTATACAACAGCTGTGGATAAAACAGATTTTTCCAACTTGTGAAGACTTGTGATTTTTAACAGTTGTCACATTACACTGAGACAGAAAGGAGATACACCAAGGGATACCGGGACTTTGGGACTAGGGAGACACAGCCAAGAAACACCAGAACTGATCTGCTGGGCATAGGAAGTCACTCTGCCACATCCTGGGGGCACCACAGCTGGAGCTGGCTGTCCATGCTCTGCATAAGGCACAGGGACATGTCCCTGTCTCATTCAGACTGCAACTGGAGGAGAGGAGATGACTCTTCCGGCTCTCACCCTCCTCTTCAGATTACTTTTCCATTTCCCCTGTTAAAAAACACAAACCCAGAAATGCCAGCACCTGAGGAACAACAGGAGAGGAGGGAAACAGAAGCAAATGACAAGTGTTCTCATGATGAAGTGAACCAGGTTTGAGAGTGGAGGAGACATTAGGCTGCCTCCCTCCATGCCTACCCAAAGCCATGTCCCAGAGTAGGGTCCCTGTCCTAGGAAGCATCCATGGAAGGCAGCACACAGGGGTCTCTCCCAAGATGACATCCCTATATGCCTGCCTCAAGGTGATTTTCAGCCATGCACTTGCTCCTCCCTGTAGCACCATTCCCACTGCAGACACAGCACCAGAGGCAGGGGTGTTAACTGGATGCAGAGGCGGAGCAGCAAGCCAAAATTAGAAAACATGAGCTAAAAAGGGCACTCTTCCTCTTTCAACATCCCCATTGCTCCCTACAGGAAATCCCTACAGCCCTGTGTATGTCCCTGACGCCCCTTTCCTGTGGGATGCCGACAGAGATGAACACAGGCTAGTGCAGAAGGAGGAGAGCTTCTTCCCTCAACACCCTGCTGCACAGGGCAAAGACATTCAAGACATCAGGTCTCAATGACATGAGAGGATATCTCATTTCCCCTCAAATGTGGGGTGTTTCCCTTTATCCCAAGGGTTATAAATACACAATTCCTAGTGACGTTTTCTAGATCTACTTTTCACTGACAAAGAGAAGAGACACCAAGAGAGAACAGGGGATGGGACAACTGTTCCGAAATACCCCCTGGATTTTGGTGAAGCTGTGCTCCTAACAGTCAAGGCACTCCTTTTGTTCCCAGTGCCTTTGCCAGAAAAAGGGACTGCTGTGGCAGAGGACAAGTCCGGGAGAGAATCTTATCCCTCCACAGCAGCCCTGAATGTCACACAATTAATGCACACAAAGATGCTTTCTGGGGGGTTAAAAATAAACAGAAAAAAAAAATCTTGCACAAATACCATTTGACATTACTCCTATAAATAATAAAAACTTCATATAGGTCTTTCATAATACCATGCTTTCATCCCAAAAACTCCTTTCTCTTCCTTTTGAGAGGAAGCAGTTATCTTTGGTTCAGGTTACAGGGGAGGGGGAGATAAAAGCAACCATGTTCTGTGGGGGGAAACCAGTAGCATATTTCTAGTCTCCTGCAAATTTAATGACAATTAATCTAAGGGATATGACAGAATAAGAAGAAGAAAAAAAAAATACAAATTAAGAACAGTCTAAATTAAAAGTAGCCTGACATCTGGAGGTTGCCAAGTGTTTGCAATGCATCTGTGTGCAGCAGCTGGCAACACCTCTGCAGGACTTGGCTGCAACTACTGCCTCCTGCAGTGATGCCCTCTTCGAGTGATGGGTGTTCTTTCTACAGGTTCACCAGCCTTCTCCAGGGGCTGGCTGCAAAATTAGTGTAAGGAAACCTGGCGTGATGGCACGTACTAGTAGGACAGTGCTAAACTCCAGTAAGATTAGGAGGCACTATTCATTCTTTACCAACTTGAGCTACCAAGAAAAGAAGAGGAACACCTAAATTAGACAAGTCAAACGGAGAGAGGCAATACCTCCATCACAGGATGTTCACATTGCCCTCTCTTTGACTGCAAAAATAGCCCTGGTGCCTGGCCTAGACCACTCCCTGATCCCTGGGCTGCAGAGCTCAGGCAGGCAGCTCCCACTCCACACATTTACATGTGAATGAACCACAGCCCCTGGGAAAAGCTTCCCCGCACCAGCACCATCAGCTCAACATCTCAGCCAACATTTTCCCAATTCTTGGCTGCACTGGCCATGAGTGAATGCTCCTGCCAGCCTGGCACCATCACAAGCCCACCACCACCTCCAACAAGCACCACCAGTCCTGAGCAATCTCACAAGCACAGAGGGTAAAAAAATTAACCCCTGGAGATATTTCAGAACCCAAAGGAATCACAGCCAGGGTGAGCTCATCCATCTGCTGCATCCATAGTCCTATATCCCACCTCTGCTAAGACCAGTGCACCAGCAACATTCATAACGCAGAAGCAGCAGCCATGGGATGGGATGGGATGGGATGGGATGGGATGGGATGGGATGGGATGGGCTAAAGAGGCTGCATTTTTCCAGGAAACCTTCAGAGCTGGCTAATCTTGCCATCACACATTTAGTCCTCCAAAGGGCTGTAGGAACAAAAGATTACCAGACTCCCTAGGATGGCACATTTCTGGGAACTGGAGCCAATCTATCTGGCAATTATAAACTGTCCTTAAAGGCCATGTAAGAAAAGATCGATAAAGCACTTGACACAGGTCTGAAAAGGAGCTTATGAACCCCATCACTTATAAAGCTCTCTCTGGAGATTTGCATTGCTTCTGCTAGTGCTGTAGTGTCTGTTCCAGAGCAATACTCCTGAATTTTTTAATGCACCAGAAAGTATGTTACAAAACAACCCTTAAATCTCCAGCACAAGTAATTATAAAAAAAACCACCGGAAAGGCGTTCCAGGAGAAGGACGCTTTGCTTATTCATGCAACATTTGGATGGCAACATCTCGAGCCAGAAACTGCTCGATTTCTTCTTGGGTCATTATTTCAGAGGCAGGAGCTGCTGCCACCGCTTCAGCGGGCGCTGGGCTCTCGCAGTTCAGGTTTGAGAAAGGGTTGAACCAGCCCAGGGAGAAGGCACCTCCAAATGCCAGCTTCATTCCTTCCCAGCCGCTGATCTTCTCCCAGGTTGGCTTCTGGTTTTTAAGTCGCTCAATACCCTGCAAGAAGAGAAGAGTTTATGGTCGTCTCACGCCTACAGCAGGTATTTGGGCACCAAGCACTGTAGCACATGCACAACTGCCCACCTATAGCCCGGCTGATGCTACTTCAGTTTGAGTTAACAATGAAGACAGACACTCTGCATTACTGACAGTTTCATCTCCAAATTTAACAGCAAAAGCCTCATACAAGATCAAATTCATGGACAGTCTGAACCTTGCTCATGTATTTTGGCGTAAGTTGCTATTGATTTTTAGGGTCCAGAGATGGCTTCTGAAAAGCCAGCCTTTTGGGAAACAGGGACCTCTTCTCACATGGCTTTTTGAATCCTTCCAAGGAGTGACAAAATATAGTTACAACTTAAGAGTTTCACCTTGTTTGGGCAGTTTTGCAATAGATCATACACAGCCAAAATACTGCACCTTTTTCCAGCGATCCGGAATTTACCACCGCCACACCTAGGCTAGTCACTAGAAGTTCACTCTGTGCCAGTTAAGAGCAAATATTTAAGAACACAACTTCCATTTACCAAATTGTCGAAGACAAATCACAATGCAAGCCAGATAACCTGCTGGGAGGTGAGAAAATCTGTACAGGTTAAAGTGGAGGCTTCAAAATGGGATCGGAGCCTTGGTCAGTCAATATTCTGATTCATTCTCCACCCAAGAATGTCACTTTTAGTAAAGCAAACGTTTTGATTGTATTTAAAGAACAGATCCATCAAATTTGGGCAGTGACATTTTTTTCTCCGTGTAGAAATAGGGAACTAAAATTTATTTTCTTAATGATTTTTCTTAAGACTACCACTGTGTGAAATAGGGCAGAATTTTTTATGCCCATCTTGTGTATCATGTAAGAGAGGAGTCAGATCTGCAGCTGTGTATGATGCACTTGTGATGATATACAAGTGACCACACAGAAAGTCTGTTCTCAGAGAAGCAAGAATACTGGAACCAAGTTTTGAGAAACTCAAGGACAGGGAAAAAAAAGTGCACATTGGGTTATAACTGTACGAAAGAACAGTTTTAGAAGAGATAGATGAACAGTACAGTTGTCACGTTCTAATTCTACAGATTTTTCTTGAGAACACACAAAACATTCAAAGCTTTGCAGCGAGGGGAAAGGAATACACGCAGCAGCGCAGCGGCATCGCAGCCACACTCGCTGTCAGCCTCACAAATAACACAGCAGCAGCAGCAGCTCAGTTTGCAGTAACACTGAGTCAGCACGAGCAGACCCAGGAGAAAACACACCATAAACAGAAGCACTGCGTGCAAAGCGTTTGCGAATGTCATTCCTTCATTCATGCCCCATTTCTCGTGCTGAATTAACAGCAGTAAATGTGCAGAAAGCAATGACGCAACACCAAATCGGGATTCCTCAGGGTTGTAATTTGGGAAAAATTCAAGCCCTGAAGGACTCCGAATGCTAATCACATGCCTGTGGCACCTCACCCTGCTCCCAAGCTTGCAAGTGTACCATTTCAAGGGCTCCAGGGAAAATCCCTTGCAGCCTCTGGTCCCTTGGGATGCCACACATGGTGTGCCACAGCCAGGGCCCGACCTTACCCCGCTGCTGGGCAAGCTGGAGAGGAGCAGGGTTTGTGCACAGCAGACCCTTAGCAAAGTGTTCTAGCACTACCATGAGCTTTTCCCCCAGGATATCGCATTTCCAGCAGCCAGGGGCTGTGCAACCAGGAGGCAGAGGCTTTGGCAGCCTCAAGCAGGAGACCACCTTTGGTTGTGCGCTGTTCCTTAGCGAACTGCAGATGTTTCCTGTGTGTTAGTAACAAGCTGGCTGGAGCATGGCTGGAGCACTTACTGTGTGAGCATCTAGAGAGAAGGAAAACAAGTACCACAGAGCAGGAGGAGAGACAGACATCAGGCACTTAAACCCTTCCCTGAGAGCACAAGCTTCAACCCTGCCCTCAGTCATTTGTGTAATCCTTTTCAATCCCTGCTGCCATCTAGACTGGGAATACAAATTTTGAACAATTCGGGGCAGCAACCCCTCACTCCCTGCCCCCAAAAATCATTGTTCACCTGCTCCTATGAGCATCTGCTAACCAAAGCAGTAAGCAAGGTCAGGCTGAGGTTGTGCTAAAGCCAATTAGGGAGCAGTTCATCAGAACAGCCAGGGGCATACTTTCTCTCTCCCAGCCTGACCTCACTAATCCCTTCACAGCATGCATTCAAAATAAACAGAAGTTTTATAATAGTATCTTGATCTAATTTTGGCTGCTGGCCACATGGTCAGTAGGGCATGAGGTTATGCCTTAGAAAGAATCTAAGGGAGATGGATGGAATGCACAGCTGTTGAAGACATTTCATTACTGTTTAATGAAACTTTTTAAAAATAAATATACTTACATAAATCCCTCACCATCATTTTAGAAATAATGTTGTGTATTGAATTAAACCAACACCTGTTTCTCTTTCCCGTCATGCAGCTATTCCACTTAATAAACAAAAAAAGTGCTTAGAAAGCGTCATCTGTCCCTATTTCAAACGACATAATTTCGAACCCATACTGAAAAGACATACACTGAGAAATACAAAATATTGGACATTCCTCTTTAAGTGAGAGGCACAACATTTCAAACATGGGCACAGTTAGACAAGGTTGACCTGTGACCACTGTGATGCTGCAGGAGAATATGCTGTTTCTTCAACTACTGCCCTCAGTATCTGCTCCTGCTCAGTGCCAGAGGATGGTGGGCTGCATGGTCTGACCCAGAAGCAATCTGCAGGACAGCTCTCGAATGTTAGAAGAAATGCATTAATTTCTTTCAATGCACTTTTAAGACATGAAAGGAAAGAGCAAACCAAAAAGACAAGCATTGAGACAAATTGATGGTTAAGGAGAAGACACAGGAAGCATTGCCATTGGAAATCATGATTAAGGCAGAACTTCTCTTACAGCAGTTCCTTGCACACATTTCTGCATGGAGCACCACTTAGTTTTCTAAAACAGAAGTGCTCTGATTGAGTTTGTCATTCAATTTCTCTTGGCCACACCAGAACAGAACCAGCACCTGAAACCAGGCAGTCCTGACCAAGAAAGTACTTCCCATTATCAAACCATTAAGTCTGCTTTCCTCACATTAATACTGATTTAGTACCATTCAAATTGCACCAAACAAAGTTGTACAGTGCAAGGAAATCTGAAGGCCCTGGTTATTAGCACACACACAACAGGTACCTGTGGAATTTCTGTGATGGTACCTCGTTTAAAAAACAAAACACACAGTTTGACTGAAAATATCAGTACTATATAATGGTGTTTAACGATCTGATTTGGTTTGAAACATGAAAAACTCAGTAGTTACACATTTTTTCCACAACGGTCAAAAGGCCAGAACAATGTAATTAATCTTCCTCCAGAACACATAGCTAATAAGAGTAATTAAAATAAACCCAAACTGGAATGCAGAATTTGTAATCAAAACAATTTTTGAAGCAGTGACCTACAGAGAGATGCACTCATTAGTTTATTGCCTACGTTACTAAAGCCTCTCCCCTCAGTGTATCTGATTTTGCATCAAGCCAGCTTTAGGGCCAGATTCTCTGCCAGTTCAAATTATCACCTGCATGTGTCTCACTGCCTGGACTGACCATGGCCCAAGATCCATCTTAACTATTAAGGTGGGAGTGTTCTCTGAGAAACACCATCACATTCTCAAACCTGAGCTACAGCCTCTCCCAGCTGGTGAAACAAACCACTGATTAACGGATCAGTGTATTACCAATTAACTCACTTTTCAACTTAGAAGTTGAACACTCAAGCTAATTAACTTTTATATGCTTCTGCCTGCTTGCACACAGAAGTGAAAGTTCAGAAAAGCATTACAGATTTTTCCCAAGATTTGGAGCAAAGAAAGAAAGAACAGGAAACAAGTTTTTGGAAAAGTTTTATTGCATTTGTTTTCCATATGGAAGCATTGACAGATTGAAAAGATGCAGCATTCACATTACTTCCAAAATGAGACATCCATTAAATTTCTCCTTCCCTGATTTCCCTCCCTTCCCCCGTGGCTTTGAAGCAGTCTAAACAGGTCAGTTTCCAAAAAAATATTTTAAACCAAGGAAAGAAAAGATTCCTTGGAAGTCACAGACGCAGCTGATTTGTGTATTTCCTTTGTTTGCAAATCATTTGATGAGGCCATGGGAGTTGTGAATCAAAAATATAATAAACTTCCTGCCTGAACACAAGATGTTGTAATTAACATTAATAGTTGGAATTATGAATGGTTTAGCTCTACCCGTTTTTGGAATGCCTTCTGTCCCTCCCACTTTTCATCACCACACAGTTCATAACAGCATGCATGCTCCTTACCATAAATATTTCCCAATTTCAAACCCTTACGCATATATGTGCATGTGCTTACACACATACACATGTATGCATGAACAGGAGAAAAGATTTACAAAGCTCTAAACCAGGGCAACGTTAACAATATAGAATCAATCACCCTGGAACTTACACATCCCATCAATATCAGTCTTTATAGTAATCTGGGCATTCCTGTCAGTTTTTCACGTTAACACTGTCTAGCAGGCATTGCTCTAACAAGTCATTTACCAAGACAAACACACACTAAAAAACATGATTCTGCTATTCTAAACACTTGAAAATTAGCTTTCTTTCTTTCCTGGAAGTGTAAGGCATGTAATAATCCAGAGAGTCTTCTAAATCTGCCACAATTATCCTAAAGGGGCAACAATTTCCTGCACACAAGGGAGGGAACAGATAAAATAATGCCAGAAAGATGGAATCAGTTCTGCGGCTGGAAGGGAAAAGGAGGGTGGAGTGGAAATTGGTGTTGGCAACATTTAAGTACTTTAACTGTTTGTGATCCCAGGTCAACTGGCTCACTTGCTGTGTTGCCTTCTGGTCTTGCACCTTTTGGTACGTGAAGTATCTGCTTCCCCGTTCAAGTTCACTTATGAAAGAGCAATGTGCTCCTTCAGGAAGTCCAAAGGTGTCTGTGTAGGGCTGTTGGCACTCACATGTCATCCACAGAGCTCATCACAGTCAGGAGACAGCATGAGAATTTGCTCAGAAGAAGTAGGTCATAACAGAGAAGAGAGGATCCCCTTCACATTAGTTATGCCATACAGAAAGCAGAGAGGAACAAATGCCAGTAAAGTTAATGTGATAAAAAAGAAAGGAAAAAAAAAAAGGGAAAAAAAAAAAGCAGCAGCAGTTTCAGCCAGAGATAGAGAATTATCTAAAATGGTGGAATACAGGGCTTTTTTTCCCTCTGCAATTATCAGCCATTCAATAGACATAAAAAAGTTCATTTTGCTTTTTGTTTTAAACATTCATGGAAAATTTGTAACAGTAGTGCTGTAATATGTTTCTATTTTAGTGGAAATGCTGGTCACGAATTCCTCAGACCACATATTGGTACGGGTCTGCTTTTCCTTGGTCTGGTGTTGCGAATGGGCTAAGCCATGCTATAGAGAACGGATGGCCAAATACTGCTTTCATGTTCATCCATTTTGTTTTTTTAGCCCATCTTCTCTCTTCCTTTTTCAACTGTTCTATTCCCTGAAAACAGAAATACCACATTTTCAGTCAAATACTCAGGTTTTGGAGTTCTGGATTCGGGGAAAGGTCTACTTTCAGTTACCCCTTATCCAGAGGACAGAGTAAGAAAATACAAATGCATCTGTACTGCCTTTCCTTTTCTTCTCACTGTTTTATATTAAAAAATACTAAAGCTAGAAACTGTTCCTTGGAAATATATTGCTTTCATTTTCTTCAGACCTACATACTTCAGAACCATTTTAAGACCTGCCATCCAATTGCCTCTGATGTCAATAAAAAAACCCCACCACTTAAAACCAAACAAAAAGTATGTGCTTTAATGGCTGAATGCATTATGTGCTAACCAGATGGAAAAGTTTCATAAGAAACCATTACAAGCTTGCAGACTGAAAAAAAAAAAAAAAGAACCAAAAAACCCACAAACCCATAGATAATCTCTGTAATGCTCCCAGATTCACCAAGCAAGTTCAGGAAGTGCCCATGGCTCAGTGTAGCTGAGTCTACCTGGTGCCTCTTCGTGCGTCATTAGAATCACTGCTAAAACATGCATGGGCTGACAGCAGGGAGAGAGGGTTAAGTAAGATACCAATTTGAAGAAATCGTTGGCATTGTTTAGTAAAGGTTAGAGGCAGAACAAAAACAAGCCATCAAGCATTCAGCTGAAACATTCACTAGTTAAACATTAAAAAGAAAATAAAAACCCATGTTGTGTCTGAAGCCCAGGATGTGATTTTGGTCTTTCAGGAAAGCCATTTATGCCTGGCTGTCACAGAAGAACAATGACTAAGAGCAGTCACTGGAGAGCATCACTGTCCCACGGGCAGCAGCAGCAGCTGGCAGATCACCCAGTTCCTTGACTCTGCATCTTTTGCAATGTAAGGTTGCTCCTGACCTACATGTGTCTCCCACGCTACACAGTAATGCCCTGCTGTACATCTGCGCGCCTCAAATTACGGCTGCTGGGAGCTCTGATGAACACAGCATGGGGCAGCTGCAGGAGTTGTGCTGATCCCTGGCAAATGTCACCTCCAGAAGCAACAGCAAAATACCAGGGTTCTGGGTCCCTTCAGGCAGAAAGGAACTATCTTGGCAGGACAGCATACCCAAGATGAGGAATGAAGTCTCCCAGTGACTGGAACAGAAAGGTGAAAAAAGGGCAACACAGAGCCCTGTCTCTAAAATGCGAATTAGAACACTGCAAGAGAGCACACCAAGAAGCACTTCACCTGGAAATGTTCCTCTGCTCAAAACAGATTGCTTGCATACAGCTACCTCAGTGCTAGCAAACCAACAATGAGACATTCCACGAAGCAGAACCCTTACTGGTACATATTAAAAAAAACCTACCCAAAAATAAAACGCCACAACCCAACAGGGGAAGACCATATTTCATTCCTTTATTTTAGAATATGGTATTGTTCATTTAACATCTACAAGTCCCCAGAATTAGAATGGAAAGGAAATTCTGGGGACTTATTTGTCTGGGGATTACAGTGCCCAGCTGTAGGAAGCAGTTTCTAAAAATTCTTGACAGGTTCCAAAGACAGAGAAATTCAAATGATGGTTTTACAGGCAGCATTGCTAATTTACACACTAACTGATGAACACAAGCTCAGCAGGATCTGTACCACACTGTCCTTCTTCCTAGGGCTCTCCCCATCAGAAAGCACAGTGAAGTCTTCCTCTGAACACAGACAGGTGGAACATCAGCCTCTTGCAGAAGCCAAGCATTAAAGAAAGCACTGCAAAAAAAAGGCTCAGAGCAATGGGCCTGTACAGCATATGCCAGTCACAGCTCTCTGACAGCAGCAAAAACACCTACTCTAGCTTCAACTGGCCATGGGCAAACAAGGGGAAAGAAACCTAAAGGAGGCAGGGGAGGAGGGAAGAGCTGTCACTGTTTTAAGACTATCACTTCTCTCCAGCCACTCTGGTTAATTCAATTACCTGAGTGTGCTTGGTGAAGAGTGGAAGTATTCACAAGTGTGGGAACACCTCCAGGAGCCACCAGCTCCATGTTTACAGAAGTGGACAAACACATGGATTTAGGACTGTAATATTACTGTATAATCTCTACTATGCCATCTTCAAATTAGGGATGGCTTGGTGGATTGGTAGCAGACTGTATCCAGCAGGCTTCCATAAGCCTACCCCACTCCGTTTTCTTTTTCCCTCTGGCAGGAGTTTTTGAACAGTTGAACAGGTAGTTAAGGCTGGAAAATCTTCTTGGCTAAAAGAAGTCTGTGTGTGTGTGTGTGTGTATTCCTCTCCCAACTACACATCTTGGCTTTCCAGCACATAAACCTGTGAGTAGTGACAATCAGGACACACAGCTGAATTTCAGACAACACCAATGTAAAAGCACTTCATTAAAGGAAAAATGGTTCTCCAATCCACAGGGACAAATACCCTCTACAGAGTATAACCCCAGCTACCTATGCCTACCTTATGGGAGGTACAGTCAACACAGCACCCCAGCCAATACACAGGGTACCCTACTTCCCACAGGAACCCTCAGAGAGCACCATCCAGCACTGTGCTAGCTCAGCTTCATTACACTGGATCTCTCTTCAAAGGGTACGTGGGATTCCCTGTGCCATGAGGTAAAACCCTGTGGCCCATCACTCTTTCTACAAATGGTGAGAGACAGGGTAAAGGAAAGAGTGAGAGACACCCACCGTTTCATCAGTGCAGATGGAGTGTACTTGGGTCCCAAACATAACTGAGGTGAAGATGAGAAATAGGAGAGCCTCAAAACACAAGAGGATGAGTAGAATCACTGTTGTTGGTGGAGAGAAGGAACTACATTCTGTGAAGACAAAACAATGGAGTTGGAAGGGTAGACATCAAGTAACGCACCAACTGCAAAACACCTGCTAAGCCATGAGTTTCCCACACCCAAACTATCAAATAAGTTATATAAACAACATTCCCAGAAAGATACACAGGGAAGCTCTGACATTCAGCTATAAAATGATCACTCCCTCAGATTTTAAAAAAAGGTGAAAAAAGCCAGCAAAACCCCTGCAACACTTCAAGATTGCAACTTTCTTTTCCACTTTGGTGTTTCCCCAGCACACCGGCTAGGACGCCATTCTCTTCCATTTCACCTGGAGGTTATCTCTTAAATCTTAGACTTAACAGATTTTCCACAGTGGTAAGTCCATTAGAAATCTCAAGCTGGCAGTCAGGACATGAGCATATGTAGCACCAACATAAAACCAGGGTGTGCTTCCTTTCGTAACTGTTCTAAACTGTAACTTAGAGAAGGTCAGATTAAACCAAATTCCTATTTTTCCTCATACTCAATAGTGCAAACTCAAGCAAGAACTGAAAAAAAAACCCCAAGAAGGTAATTAAAAAGGAGGAGCAGAAGAAAGCAGTGTAATAGGGCCAAAGTCATAGTTGAGTGCTGTAAATGCCAGAACGTCTCCAGATTTTTCCAGAATCTAAGACTCTTACCAAAAGCCTGCATTTTTCTAATGACATTTTAGGCTTAAACAGATACACCAAAATCAGAGACTACCACAATCTGCACAAACACAAGGCAGCTGGAACAACATATCCATCTCTCCTAACAGCTCTGTTCTGCCACCTAAACCTGGGAAAGGTAGGAAAGTGCTTTCCCCACAGGAACAGGCTCTGAGAAAGGAGATAAGGGAAACTGCCTTTTGATGTATCTTTCCCTTATGGCCCTGGCCGCTGCAGTCAAATGCAGATGTTCTCAGTGACAGCTGGCAGCTGTTTTACAAAGTTTTGAAGTGCAGAACAACCTTGTCAAATTCAATTCATATGTGTATCCTCTGCAGTATTATGAACTAAAACCAGTCATTATATTGAATAACACTACTGAAATTCCAAGGGAAAAAACCCTCCTCCTTTTCCAAAAAAACTCACAAGAGTATATACATGTGCATACACATTCTTTGCCACCTTGCTGTTCAACTCAGCATTACATTGAGGATTTCCTATATCCATTTGTGGTTTTAGGAACACAGACTGACTGTAAAAATGTACTCACTGACTACTTCAGAGTGAATGCTAAGGTTTTTGGTTTCGCTTTTTTGAGCTGCTTGGGCTCTGTTTTTGGTTTGCTGGGTTTATTTTTTTCTGAGTAAAGGAATTGTTTGTTCTTGTGAGGGTGGATTTTTGGATCTGAGCTAGCATGTTTTCCTGGCAGTCTTGCAAGAATGATTCACAGTACCCTTTTAAAAAAAGCATACATGTTCTTCTTATCTTTTGTTGGCATTCAGGAAATTAATGCTGTGTTCATGTCAACAGTAGGTTGTTGCACACATACTCCTTCTTTACATATCAGCTTTTTCCTAGGCAGTATCATGTGTAAGTTAAAACAGGACTTTTCAGGACAGAGATTCCAGCAAGTCAAAAAGAATTATGAAGTTCCAGGACTGATCATTAAAAAGACAAAAAAAAAAAAATAGAGATAGCATAGCAGAACCTTGACAGCATTCTTCTGAACCAAGCAAACTGCATTTTAAGTTCTTATTCAAATGATAATCTGTTGATTTAATAAGGTATTTTTTTTATACTCACTTGTCCAGTCTTCTTCAAAGCAGTACAAGAAGTGAAATCCCACCATGATCAGAGCATGCAGGGAAATCAGTGCTATATACATCTGAAAAATAAAGGAGGTACCAAGTGAGTTCAAAGACCAATATGCTAAATCTTCCCAACACTTTATTTAAAAGCATAGTGCTAAGATTTCAAAATAAAACCAAACCACAAAACAACTCCAAAAACCACCAAGCTCTCCCATCTCTCCTGAGAAAGCACCACGAAGCTGGCAAATGCCACGACTACACAGACTCATTCTCTCCTTACGAACAGAGCAAACACAAGGCAGACTGCTGAATTCAACGCCAGCTGGATCCAAAACCCAGCCTTCTGTGTCCCAGAGTGGCCTTCCACACAGCTTACTGTCCTTACCTCAGCTGAGTGCTGCAGGAATTTCAGGGAGCAGCAACAGGGATCAAATGTTACTTGTACAGGATACAAGTATCCTGCTGTCAAAGCTTACATCCTTGCTCTTGACAGCACTACAGTTTCCCAGAGAAACAACAGCTAATTTGTTTTAACCAGAAAATGCACTTTATCTGTTTTCCAGTATGAGGTTCAGAAGATTGATATATTTTTTTAAGAAGTACTTTCTCCTGAGGCAGACAGTGGCATGGAAAGTTTCTCTCAGGCTTTAATACTTTGTACTTAATAATTTTTGGTTTAAACGAGGTCTTAGCTTTGTAATAAAACTGTATGGAATAAAAAGAACAAAAGCTATGTGTAATGTTACACACAGATTACAATTTACTAAGACAGGGCTAAAAAATTACTCTTCTGAACCTACAAACTCTGACAAAGATAGGCAGACGGTAGAAGTGAGAGAGACTTTGTAACAGGAAACACCTCTGGAAACACTAAAAGGCAATAGGACAGCATTCTGGTTTTCCTCTCAAGTTGAGCATGCTGCTGCTCTTCCACTTCCTCACGTGTCAAAAAGAATATCCAAAACAAGAACAAAACCAGCTACCCTTACTTTTTTTTCTCTCAACCAAATTAGGTCTTAAATACAGTCTGCTTGAAAGTGGATATCAAGTTTTAACAGAAACTGAAATCCTTTTGAGAGGACTAGACACCTAGCTCACTTCTCAAGGTTAAAAAACCCGCTTGCGCACAGGAAAGAAATGGGACTCATTTTGTTCTGTAATCCACATCCCTGCAAACCACACCATAGAACACTAAGCCTGTCATTTAACTGCAAATCTCCTCCTTTCTGCTTGGTAATATGAGAACACACTTCCTCAAACCTACAGATGTCTCAAAAGATTTATTAATAAAACAGAGCATCACTGAAACTCAGCCTTGTAATGTTCACACTACTCCCACGGGATATTTGCAGTTCACTTCGATGAAACACATTTCAAACCTTCCAGAAATACCCACTGTTCAAGTCTGTACTCCTGTTTTCTTACTCAAGATGCTACAGATATAGTACAAAAACTCGAGCACCTCCTTGGTTTTCAAGTACAAAAATAAACCACTTGCAATTAAAAGGTGGATAATTCTTATCCAAGGGAATGCAGACTTCCCACTCCCTCTTCGAGATGTGGAAACAGCTCTTATTACATGGTCCCACACAGATATTCCTACAACTATAATGTTTAGGAACCCTACATATGGCCTGGGATCCTACCAGCCGCCGTTTGATGTAAAAGGATGGCTCCTCCCTCAAAGAGCTCAGCAGCACAATACACTACTCTCATTACAAAACAGGTGCTGAACAACCATCAATACAAACCTCAAAACCCCGTGACAAATGCTTCCTGTGATGCCTTTTCCCATTGCTGTGGATGGTTGTGTCGGTGGGGGGCTGTTCCCTAGTTAGTGAAACAGAAGCCTGCAGCAGGTCCCCATAAGGTTCTTCCAAAACATGAAGGAAGAGAACACCAGCCCTGGAAGCTGCTTCACAGACTATGCACTGCATTTCAGCACTTCCCACTGGACAACCTCGAGCATCACCTGCGAAATACTTACTGTAAACAGTACAAAGTACTTCTGGTTATTCTCTCCTACACAGTTATTGACCCATGGGCAGTGATGGTCCATTTTCCGAATGCACCTCTTGCAAACACTGAAAGAACACATGTCTTTATTAGCAGCGCTTTTCATTCCAGGAACACAAGATTTTACAGGGGTGTGGGGCACAAAGAAACTCAGGAAAAGACTCAGAGGTGAAATCTGAACATAAAAGAATTTACTTGCCACCATATTTATATTTGTGGTTTGCTTACTTGACTAAGCCTGTTCAAAATGAACCATACAATACCAAACCACCACGGCAAAAATTAACGCCACACATCACTGGTTCTTTCCAAAACATGGTTTGAACAATACATTCAGGCAGATGGAAAAAAATCTGTGATTTTGTTTAGTTTTAATCTTTTTGGCCTGTAAAAATGTCCAGAGATTAAAACCAAACAGAAATCACCAAGATATAAAAGGTGGTGGTGAATAAAGATACTTTTCAGAGTTGCTAACAAGAGACTAAGGTTTATTTGCCAACATTTGCTGGTAGTAGGAATTTGCAAAACATGAAAAGTAAATAAGGCATTAGAAAAGATTCTTGAAATCAAGGTAAGCCACATACTAGCAGCAAATAGCTGTGGCAGGCTGTCAGGAAGATGGTACCACAATATATATTCCAGGTGAAATTAGATGCTAAAGCACTTCACAAAACCAGACTAATAAAATCAAAATTCAAATTCTTGCCAGCGTGCAAATTGTGGCTGGAAGTCAAATAATTAAACCATTATTATTTTGTCTGAACATTATTCTCTTGCTTAGTCAGTAACTGCTTCAACTCACATAATAAAGGAAGTCTTTTTCTCTGCTGCTTTCTCATATGATAGGAGACGAAAGGCAGTCAGTCTCCTGATACCACATTGTACAAACAAGCACAGAAATCAAATATGAAAAAAACACAAAACCCCAAAGCAAACAAACAACAGATCCAGAAAGGAAACAGCCATTGCAGAACAATTCTGGCAGCAATGAAACAGAAAGGACTAAGAGCTCTGCTGATTTTATTTTTCTTCTTATAACGAAAAGCCTTTTGACCTTAATATAAACAATAAACTTCAACACCCAAACACTTAAGGGAAACTCAGACAAAAACATAAACATGTTCTTATCAGCATGTATGAACAAATAATGGAAAACCTCTCTGTCAGAAGAGCCTTTCACTCACTTTAATTGGTGGGAGGGGATAATCCCTAAGGATATGTGCTATGCCTGAAAAACAAATGAGGTGCTATAGGCCTGATCCTAAATGAAAGTGCAGGCAGGCAGCCCCCAGCCTCCCAGCATGGGGCCAGGTCAGGAGCTCCTTCTCCTCAGGCAAGCCTGGGTGCCCTACTGCCTGTCAGCCCCACCTGCAGTGGGAAACAAGAAAAGCCTCATTTTGCCAGAACAAGCAGTTTAAAATTATTTGGAGCTACATGGGGTCTAAAATCAGCAGGCACAGTAAAAGCAATTTATCTGCCAGGTAATGTACTTTGTAAGACAAGTATCTCTCATTGTGATTTAAAAAAAAAAAAAAGGAAGGGGTAAGGTGAGGAAGGTGGTGAAGGAGGAGGGTGCCTGCCTGTGTGCAGGTGTGCACACACTTGCCTTGGGCTCTGGGAGAGGTGAGTACCCAAGCAACCCTCCAACTGCTCCTGCCTCCCCAGAGGGACAACCTAAAGCAGCCAAGCCACGGATGTGAAAGAGACAGGAGAGGAGGCTGGGAGGGGAGTTTTATTCCATGTACACGTTCCGAAAGCAGTTAGATGACAGGCAGAACAGGAAGCTAGCTGGTGGAAAAGGAAACACAGAAACCACAACTAAACATTACAGGGAGCAGGGATTTCCCATACTCAAGACACTTTCCCCCACTCAACCACCTAGCTTCCAAATACTGGCAGGAATAGTTTACTGGGCACAGGGGACTCACTAAATAGCACATTCATCAAAAACATCCTGGTCCCTCTGGCATACAGCTAGCAGTATCTCCTGCTGATGCATACACCCAACCTTGATGTGTTGCAGTCTAATAAATGTCCCTAGGCCACAAAAAAAATGTTTGACTGAAGATTCTTAACAGCATCCGTGCTCAGTGGTTCACCTTCCCAAATCTTAATGTCTCCAAACTTATCTTAAAGGACAGAAAAAAGGACCATGCTGACAAGGTTTTGTGTTTAGCCAGTCTTTTTCATTTACCTACACTGTGAGTCATCATCAAAACAGCATTTTAGATGTGAAGTTTCATTCATAATTGAAAAGCTGTCAGAGGAGATTTTGCAGTAGCATTAATAAGTGATAGGCACGATCACATTGCTCCTGCTGAATAACCAATTCCTGATTTTCATTAAAATTAAAAAAAAAACCCACAAAACAAAAAACAACTAAAAAAGAAAAACATTTGCAAACTGTAGCTCTGAAAACAAACATGAAAAAAGCAAACAGCAGGACAAATTTGCTCAGCTCATTACCATGTATTTCCCTCCCCACAAGACCACTGCATGAATCAGCACTAGCACAGGTAGGAGCTCTCTCTGTATATATTGGTTTTTGAGTAGGTAAGGAAGTGACACCAGGTGCAAACTCATTAACTACTTACTGGAAAGCAGGTTCACTTGCTTTAAAAGCAGAAGAGAATTTTAGGAAGCAGTTATTTTTTTTGCTCACTGCCTTTAGTACTAAAAAGCTCACTACCAGTTACTCTCTTCCAGGAAGTTTTTCCTACCAGAAAAAGAAAGGACATGACAGATCAGTAGGCATACTGATCTATCACACAGCACAAAACAAAGTCACAGTACTCAATGAAAATGTGGAAGTCTGAACTCTTAAAAAATATATACAGTTACCTGCACTTCAGTTTTAACTTAAATATCACTTCTAAATCGAACACATGGTTAGACAAATGGGTTTGTGAATAAAAACAAAAATGGAAGACACTGACTCTTTGGGAGACGTTTTATGAATTTCTATGCATTTTGGTATAGAATGTCTCTTTTCAAATCATGTTTACATGAAAATTTATGAAATGTCAGTTACAAGTCTGGAAAAAAGGCAGCACTCAAAAATTTTAAGTGTTTCTCACTTTGCATGAAGTAGCCCCGGCCTCCCATATATGAAAATTTGTCAGAAAACGTATGAGATTTCTCTTCTGAGAAGCTTAAATGTGTCTGGTACTATTGGCAATAGAATTTGCATGCCAATCCCTCAGCTGACCCACTCCAGTCTCAGACTGCAGTAACAAGGCACACTGGTGAATTATTCTTGAGGTCTTGAGGAAAGAACCATCCTCAGAAAAGCCCTTACCTGCAGTGATGTGCTCTGTCGGGTTTGATGCTACAACACTTTGGGCACTTGTAAACCACCTGTCCTGGCTTTAGCTGTAAACTCTCGATGAACTCTTTTGTGGCATTACCTTTGGGTACAGCACCCTGCAGGAAAAAAATAAACAAACCAGGAGATTAACTTGTGGACATTATGGCTGCTAAGAACAACAGGATGACTTAAAACTATGGGAGAGGAAGGAAGAAAAAGAAATAAAAGCTTCCCTAAGATCAACAGAGTTTCAAGAAGAGCAAGAAGATTCAGAAAAGAAATTTAAATGTGGTCGTAAAATACGGAACCACATACTTACACATAATTTTGGTGGGCTTTTGTTGGTTTTTTTTTAAACATCAATAAACCTCCACTTAAGCAATTAGTCTTTTGTAGTGCTATAGCAACCTTAACATATTTAAGAATCCTCATCCCTCTTTTCACATCAACAAGTTTATCATGTCAGTGTTTCCTACCACAAACTGAAAGCTGCAGATTTTTTATGCCAGTAGAAGCAGCTTCTTCTGAAGTATCATTGTGTACAGTAAGAGTTGCTGGTAAACAACTCGTGTTTGTAGGCATGCTTCCATTGTGCATTTGTTATTTAAATTAGGGTTTAACACTCAAACAGTGAACACTAAGAATTGTCACACCTGAATAAGACCAGGTAAAACATTCTTAACTGTGCAATTTCCACTTTAAAGTATATCCTTAAATAGATAACATATTGCTGCTACAGGAGCCCAAGTTCACAAGTTTCCAGTCTTTACAGGAAGAAAAATTTGCTAAGAAAAAAAAAAAAAAAGCCATGAAACATGGTGTATGAAATCACTGCTGGTACATTGGCACGATTTACTTCTGCGAATTTAAGGCTTTTTTTATTGCAATAAAACCAGAGACGCAATATTTGAATAGATTTCTGACGGAACAGTCTCCTTTTAATACATCTATACAACCTCCTAACAGCAATAAACAGGAATGATACACGAGTGAGAGAACTGCACATTAAACCAGTAGTATAAGGCTTTTTAAGCAGTCTTTGGGGGGGTTTCCCACAAAAACTCCCAACGAGCCTGACTAATTTAAAAATTATCAAAACAAATTTCCACAAAATGCTACAACTCATATTCTCTTTCTTCAGTATAAGGCAAAGGTCAAAACTTTAGGAATGTTTTTAGCAAGGACCCACTGGAAGCAGTTCCTGAAATGCAGGATATACACTATCAATTGTGAAGAATTGAGTTGTTCATTTACTTATAATAAGAATTCTGCTTGTTTGCCTCAGCAGTCCTTTCTGTTTCACTCTGATCCTACATAGGCCACTGGATCCCCATGTCCTGGAAGTTTCCTTAATCCCACACTCACTGTCTGCCAGATGTTAGTACATCCCCTCTCTGTATCTTCCCTCCTGCATTTGATTTAGCTGAATGTCTCATTAAAAAAATGAAACAAAATCCCACTGGCTCTCCATCCACACACATAAATCCCACCTCACACTAGGAATTAACATATCTTTTCCCAATTACTCTCAACAGAGATTGCATCTGCTTCTCCAACACTGCTTGCCTAGCCTGTTCCAATATACAGCTTTTGTTTCACAAGAGCTGCTGCTAACTCTGCAAAATAATTCCAGCGACCTGAAGGCCCCTAAGCATAAATATCACCTAAGATACAATAATTAACAACCACGCTTAGGATACAAACTATCTAACAAACTGCTGCAACGCTCTATTCCGAGTCCAGTGATCAGAAGTTTCAAGAGGCTAAACTACTGCTTACACTTCTGCCCAGCAGCAGTAGCATGCAATTCAAGTCTTTACCATAAATTGTGAGATTACCCCAAATCTAGCCATTTCTGTAGTTCTGTGGCTTTTGGAAGAGCTGGAATCTAAGAAACAAAGATTATACTGAAGTCTTACCAGCACCTAACAAGGTTTCAAGGGGGAGATAACATTTGGAAGCGACAGAATATCGGAGAATATCTCCCAACAGAAACAACATTTGTGAGGAAGGAGACAGGAGAAGTCTAAGCTTGTCTTTTCTTCCACTGACTAGTGGAGATGGGATTTTGAACTGAGTCTACTGTCCAGACGTTATTAAGCAAAATAAACCATCACAGGCCCATCAGAATTAGCATCATGGTGCTAAACTGCATCTTAACACAAACTGAAAGTTAAGAAAGCAGCAGATCTGATCTCTCAAAGCAATGTCCTCAGGATACATACAAGGGGATCTCACAACTCTGATGCTTCCCAACCTGCCTAAGAACTCTCTTAGCATACTCAGACCGTATTTATTTCAGCATTGTCCAACACACTCAACAAAATCAGTAAAATGAGAGATGGTAACACAGCTTTTCAAAACAACACATGTTCTGCTCTGTTCTGCTGAAGCAATACTTGCCAAGGCAGACAACCAAAACCAGCTTTTCCAGCTTTCCTGTTTGTCAAGACACAACAAGCCACAAACATGAGATCTGCCACTGGGGAGAAAACAGCATCAGAGAGAAGCGTTCTCCTTCCCAGTGCAGAAAAAGGAGCTGCTCACACACCAGGAATCTAACGCTGGGTCCTTGACTTTGCATCCGAGTTGAGTGGGATGAAAAATTAGCATACCGCATCAGCAGCCTCACTCAGCAGGCTTCTCACACAAAAGTTACTGAAATCTGCCACTCACTCAGCAACTGAGTTACCCAACATCTAGCAGACAAGAAACACACTGCCTGTTTCTTTCCGAGACACACAGAAAGAGGTGTATACTTACTGGATCTGTCAGCATAGCACGAAAATGTGAAGCCAAAGCGAGGAAAGCCAAGGTGTTGAACAGGGTGCCATTGATGACACTATAAACATAATCTCTCGATGGAACTAGCATGACAAGAAGGACTACAAAGTCGGCATAGAACACCAGCATCCAGGTAACGACAGCACATGCAATACCACAGCCATCTCGAATAAACCACATTGTTCCCAGGGAAGCGTGGCTAGGAGGTGGAACACACTTTTCCGGCTGGAGGTATTCAGGTGTCCTTTCAATATCTCTGAAGCGGTGGACTGGAGTAATCATCATAGGCTATTATGTCCATACTTGCATCTGAAAGAGAGTCAGAAACAGTGCTCACTGCTCTGCCAGACACCCAGACCTCTGTTCGCATAATGGCATGGTCATCACAGGGGAAAGTTGCAGAAAGTGAAATGAGAAAGCAAAAAAAGGTAAATAAATCAAACACAAAATAATGGACTGGGAAACCACACTCCTGCGCTTATCGGAACACTCCTCACTCAGGAGACTCTAAGTGCTTTTAAGAAGTGCCTAATTACACACTAGGTCTACCTGTGTGCCACCTACACCTCCCTAAGTGGAAAGGCAACAAGCGTTTTAATGAAGAAAAAGTCATCAGGTAGGAGCCAACAGGAGCTGCCACACCAGGAACTGAAGCAAGAACTCAGCACTGTCAAGTGAGGGGAGAAGAGAAAGTCCTGGCACAGCTGGCACGGTCTCTTTTTGCTGCTGCAGATTTGGGGAAGGGAAGGGTCTTTCCTACACATAAAGGGAAACTTAGCAAGTGGAAGAGGTTTCCTTTCTCCTTATGCACTGACTCCCATCTTTGGGGTAAAAGTGCAAAAACAAACAGCTGTACAGTTAGATTTGCAGGAACTGATTAAGAAGCAACCCAGAAAAGATCTTGACAGGAACTTCTAGTCTTGGTTGGAGGATGTAATTTCCCAACAACAGCTGTCTCCCACTCTCACCTCCTCCTCTGGTCTTACATCCCCTGGTAGTCTTCTTTGGCATGCCTCTCCCGCCACCTTTGCTCCATCCCTCAATGGCATTTGTTTTGCCTCCCCTTCATGATTTCCAGCCAACTTCACTCTCCTGTAGCAAGAGCACCAACACTGACACTGCCCTGTCCTCTCCTCTCCAGCTCTGCAGACACATTGTCTACCCAGAGGGTAAGATCCATCTTGGAACCAGGAACAGTAGTGCTCCAGCTATGTGCCATGCTTGTGTAGTTTCAATGTAACTCCCACCAAATGTAGGCATTTGAGAAAACAGAGGTGGTCCTAAGTCTTTGGCAAGGGATCAATCCATCTGCACTCAATCCATCCACCACTCAGTGTTGGAGCACACCTGGAATGCTACCCTTTGAAAGCAGCTCTTTACACACCCAGCAACCTCTTCCAAAGCCACTTCTACTCAGAGTATTTGCTCAGTGCTCTAAACGCTTCATAACACTACACCGTCTAAAGACACACCTTCTACAAAAATGGCTACAAGATTCTACTGCCAAATACACTGAATTGCATGTCCCAGGAAGGTATCAGCCTCCTGCTACCTCAAAATGTAAGGGTTAATCTCATGGCTTTGCAAAAAAGAGTGTTCATTATGCCGTTTAAATTCAGAGAAAATGTTCCCCACCAATTATGTTTTCAGCCAAAAAAGTTCACACTAAAGCCATTTTCATCTTTAATTGTTTAAAAATGGATATATTTTACAGAAAACACAGAGAGAGAATTGCAGAAATCCCTAGGACTTCAAATTTTTCTCCGAATTTTATGGCTAAGTTCTGCAAAATACAAGAAGAAAGCTCTACTCCGTCCAACACCAACCCAAATGGAGATGTTGCTGCCCCTATCTCAACAGGGAAGGAGATGATAGTTTACTTTTCAGCTGTTATTTTAAGAAGACCAAATTCATAAGAGCACAATTATTCTTTCACAGCCAAAGAATAAGGTTATTAATGAGCAAGATGATTAATTGCATCCAAGCCCAGAAGTGACGAGCTTTGTGTGCCTCACTGCAAGTGACACGAAGAGAGGTGCTGGAACTGCTGTGGCCACAGTAAGAAGCAAAAGCCAGGAGCACAAACTTCTTAGGTGCACAGGAGCACATGAACTAGACCATTTACAATATTTGTTTTCTAACACAACTTGTATGAATAAACCAGGAGAATCAGGTGGTTTCTTATCTTTCCACTTCGAACATTTAGTATGCTGCCAAGCGAGTTCAAGATGATTTATGAATCTGAAGAAAAACACGTGGATTAATGTTAAAGCACCAGTCCTGTGTTTATACACACATCACACAGGACAGAAATATCAAGATGAAAATGTCCTTGTGAGGATGTCATTTACTTTGGCAAGAAAAAAGCCCACAACAAAAAACCCACTCCTCATTCACAAAATTCACATAACACATTGTAATTACTCTGTATTTTAACCACAGCTATAATTTAGCCTCATGATTCCTGATATTTAGGAAGACAAGCTATGTAATTTTTGTCAACAGTGATTACCCAAACAATCTGGTAGTCTAAGTTCAGATCAATCTATACCTACTGGTACATGCATACCTTTTCTCCCATTTTTCACAATTTCTTTAAGGACAATTATGTATTCATATGCTCACACAGACTTAACAAGTATTTCTAAGACTTAATTCTTCCACTTCCCAAAGGAAACAGGTTAACCTCCACTTCATTGTTTAATAATCCTATTAAAATTGCTAGGCTTGTTTGCCAGCTCAAAATAAATAAAACATAATTAAAGACTCACACCTGACAACAGCATTTAGTTGACAAGAACATCACATTACATTAAAAAGTAAGAAAGAAAACTGTAATTTAGGTGTTCAATTTTCAATTGAAAGTTTAGACTTGACACATCAGGTGTAGTAACAAGCTGGGACAGTCCTGAGCACAGACTCTCAGGATTTTTTGCCTAGACTCTGAGGCTTTTTTTTTTCCCCTAAGGTTTTGTATCCCAAAGCAAAGGAATCAAACAGTCCCAGGAAAAGCAAATTCCTATTTAACAAAGGAATCAGTTTGACAAGTCACCTTAAGGTCAGTGTTAGCAAAGACTGACTGCAAGCTGAACAAATACACAGTGATTAAGCTGTGGGTTTAGTCCTGAACAGGACACTTCAGCAGTGAAATAAAAATTAATCCCTCTTGCAAGTGCAGGGAGTGGTTTCACTCCAATAAAAGTTCTAGAGCTCTCTCTCAGAAATATCACTGAGCTAAACTGGGGGAAAAAATAAGATAAATCTATTGCTGTGTAACTGTCTAAGGAGAGACTGGAAGGAGCCCTGAGGCCTCCTCAGTCTGAAAGTCTGGAGACACATTTCTGCAGTGAGTTAAGAGGACAGCACACAGGCCCCTGATTATGGCTGGAGGACAATTTTGCTATTTAATGTACTCTGCCATTCAATGCTCGCTTTAGAGGCCTCATTAGGCAACAAAATAAATCAGTACATAAACATCATACATTGTTTGAGAAATACACATGTGTTTTAGTGTTCATTATCTTAAGAGTCAAGCTATAGGAGCTTGGAGTCTTAGCTTCTCTCTTACATGACCGGGTTAGTGGGGTTCTTTAAATTCCTTGTTCTTACATACACAAACATCTGCTTTGGTTTATGTTGTCCAGTTTGGTATTTTCAGTTAAATAATACAACAACCAAAAGAAGAAAGGTTGTAGCAGGGTGGAATCAGTAACTTGCCCTAACTGGTTTGCCCTTCAATCATGCTGCATATAAACTTAATTTATAAATACAGATGGAGTATGTCAGCTCCTCCTGCTCAGGCGCAAACAATGTGTAAACAATGTAGGCAAAGGGCTTAAGGACTTAATCTTGGTGTCAGGCTACATGAGAGGCCACTAGGTAAGTGTGAGATACAATGACAACACACACATCAACTCAGCTTAATGACATGACAGAGCAAAGACCTTTCCTTTTTTTTATCTGGAAGGCATTTGGCAATACGGGAACAATCAAAAAACATGCCATACATAAGTTAGAAATGTAAACAAAACAAATGAAAATCCACTTCCTGCAACAATGAACACTTAAAACATGCTATTACACCCTATATAAACTGTCTTTTTATCTGCCATAAGCCATGTCAAAAAAATCTGGTTTTTAATGGCCTGTGACGGCCAAAGAATGTGCTAAGAATGTACAAACAAATTATGTGAGCCTTCACCCAGTAAGTACCTGAAAGCTACCTGAGGTTCTGCTGTAAAACTTACAGCAAGCTTAAAACCACCATCATCGTGAACCTGCTGATTTTCATGTAATTATTCGTGTTAGTGAAGTCAAGCACGTGGGTATGACTTGCAGAGCTACAGTATTACTATGTACATTGCAACCATTTCCTCTATTACAAGTCCATTAACAGTGAACTTTGGCAAGAGGTTACATTTTCGTTCTGTCATATAAACTAAGTGAATTTCAAGTCCTGCAAATTACATGAAAACAACACTGGGGAAAAAAAAAGAATAACAAAGAAGACAGATCAGGGCAGATCAGGGACCATTTTTTAGGTTTTCAGTTTGGTTTTTTATTTCCTTTAAAAAAATACTTCCAAACAGCTTTTATGACACACAGACTACCCTGAGAGCTGACAAACAACACTAAAGTTAAATTTTTATCATCTAAAGGAAGCAAACATACGTAACTAGTCATACTATATTCACGACAGCTAAAGTGGGCAATCTAGATCCACAGGACAGATGTCCTTTTATACAAAATCAACCAGCTCCAGACAGAGAGAAACTGCAGGAGAATTCGTTTTTAAGTTTATTTCATTTTTCTGCACATAAAACTGCATAGATTAAAACACTGCATATTTATTCTTCCTTTGCAAGAGATGTAAGAGAACATGAGTTTCCTAACTAAAAGGGTTTGTACCTACGCCTCTCCTGTCACAGTTCCATGCAGCCAAAACCTAACAAGCTTGTGAAAACTTGCCAAAGCAGAGATAATAAGAAAATATCAGCATTTATATGTGTTTTCCTAATGGCTCTTGCAAAGCCTGAAAAGCTTTATCTGATCTGCAGGAGTGCAACAAAGCAGGCTAGCTATGCTGAGAATTTTTGGCAGTCTCCTGCAGATTCATCCAGATATCCATGGGCATGGCAGTTTCCAACCCGTGGTTTACAAAACTCCGGAGGGTCAATGGGACATTTCTAACAGGTCCGTGAAAGGCAGCTAAAAAAATCAAACCTATTATTAGCAGGCTCAAATTTGCTACAGAGAGCTGTACTTCCATTGGAATACTTTCGGGACTCCACACATGGTTAAAAAAAGAAACAAACAACAAACAAAACAAAGCCCACCCCAATTCGGGCTAAAACCCCAAACGGGTAAAAAGCTAACCTTGGGTTACAATGGCAAAGGCAACAGGGAAGGAGTGGGCACGGAAGTTAAGGCTGTGCTTACGGGACACCCCATGACTCAGATGAAATTAGCACAGGGCAAAGTCGGCGCTGCCAGCCCTCCTCCAGCCATCCCAGGAGCAGGGAACAGGATTGTGCCCACCACAGATATTTTTTTCATTTTTTCTCCTAGAAATTCAGGCTACATTAAGGAGTGTAGTTACAGCCTAAACACCATGCTACCAGCTATGCATCTGCTTTTAGCAAAAGGCTCACAAACATCTCAAGATTCTCCTGAATCCTTTGGCTCCTGAAGTCAGGCAATTTCAACACTTTCAGTTCCCATACTGAAGAAAAAATGGCATAAAGAAATCTTAAAAAAATTACAAGGCTTAAAATAAATTTGTGTTTCCTGAGGGTACATGCACAGGCTTGGATTACCTTCCTTGAAGAGGGCAATAGAGAGCACGTAAAACCAGATGATAACCAATTTGTATCATTTTTCTATACATGAAGGGAGTAAGTGGCTGCATTACAATTCTTTATAGTAATTGTTTACAAAACTGTTTATAACATGAACTATTTTGATGTTATTTTCTATTTTTAGTTTATTTCTTACTTCAAAGAGGTCAAACATGAACAAGACCTTAGTAAAAATGGCTCACACTAAAATCATACTTTCTTTATTTTTATTAGAAGCATCTTATTAGAGGGGAAGATTTAACTGAAGTCATGCCTTCCTGAAGAACACATTTGAATAGGAGTGCAAATACACAGAGGGAACTTCTCCCTAAGGAGAGAAAGGGAAGGAGGAAATTACTTCGAAGACGTCTGTCATAGCTAGAAACTCCATCCCGAGGGCTTGGATCGGGCTGAGAGTGACAGCCTCAAAAGAGACGCAGCCACATAAAGCACAAACCCCTCAGTCCTCCTCTGATTTACATCAGTGTAGACAAGAAGCAACTTCAGCAGTGCCAGAGGAATTCCAATAGTAAAACTGAAAGGAAAATGAGACCATGTTTTCTGAATTACAAATACAGGGGTTTCCCTATCCTGATGCTTGCGCTAGGCAGTCTCTCCGGGCAGCTGGTAACAGCTTCCTGGTTAATGTCTGCATCATTTCTGTTTAACTAATGGACATGTATTGTATAAATAAATTATAATGCAATAAAGACTGACCTAAGAGTCTGAGTTATCTGGTGACTGCACCCCCACCAGAAGGCCTGTCAGCTGCTAGCCTGAGCAAGGGAAAGCACAGACAATATAGTTACTGTCCAAGGTACAAAAACACTGGACCACTATGGATGAGTGACAAAATTGGGGCAACACGTAGAAACGGGGCACAATCACAAGGGCATCAAGACTGAGGTCAGACTTGGATCTGACTTGGTCTGATCACAAAGTTAGCGATCATAATAAGTCTTTCATCAGAGACAGAAGGTACTTTATAAAATTGTCATTCAGTAATGAACCATTACAAAATAACTGATAAGTTTTTAACTATCAGAGCTGCAAGGGGAACAGAGAAATTCTGTCTCTTCAATCTCACAGTCTCCCAATAGATTAAACGCACACAAGCTACTTAACCTATGTCAAAAAAGAAATTTTAATCCAAAACATACCATCTTTGTTGCATTGCCACCTATCTAAAGTTAAGCACTGGAAGGAAAGAGCAATCGTGCAGGAGAGACTGCACCAGGAAACAGAAAACAACAGATGGGGACGTCATGCTTTTCCACAGCATTGCAGTTATCCTGCATGCACAGCCTTATGAGAGACAAAACAGGAGAAACTGTCCTGGTCTTCTAGACAGCTTTGCAGTTTACATGCTGACTCAGGACTTAAAACAGCAAGCCACTGGATTTTGGGGAATGTAAATTCTCAATTTGTCCTTTATCAACTTTAAAAAAAAAAAAAAAAAAGACAAAAATTAAAGGGGAAGGAGTATCTATAAAACTGGTATTATTTTTAGTTTCAGTTTTAAAAACCACACAACTTTCTTGGCATAAGGAATATGTTTTGAAGAGCAGGAAAGAGCTGCAGCTTTAAAGTTTTAATCATAATAAGAAGCTGACAGAACCCCTCTGGTTTTTTAGAAAAAAAAATATTCTAAATACTATCTTTCAAGGCAGAAAGAGCACCTTAACTATCAGACATACATTTTCACTCAAGATGGTCCATTGCAGGATTTGGCTCTCACCTGTTTTTGCTACAGCCCCCTCTTCACAAGCATGAACAAGTCACTCACTCTCTGATTTTATTTCCCTGTCTGCAGTTTATTATTCTGCCTTACCACATAGGCGTAGGTGAAGATGTAGGTATGAAGGCTTTAAGGCATTTAGATTTTAAATCTACATACTACACCTAAGCGGATCCCTAAGCCAACTACAGAAAGTACACAGGGCATACATTAAAATAGCACATTAACAACACAGGGACCAAAAAATTATCACCTCTATCCTGCAAAATTAAATCACAACTAGAAGAAACGTATGCCGCTAATTCAGAGAACTGGAAAAACCTGCAGGTTCAAAGTTGCTGTAGGTTAAAGCTTTTGAAACATAGCAAAGAACATCTGCATTGGCAAACTAAGCATTTCTTGTTTCGCTCACTTTAGCACTGGCAAGCAGAAGGGATCCTTGCTGCCATAAAAAATACAGTTTCTGTGTGTAAACCCTAATTTTCCTATCTTTTCAAACACAGAGAGTTCAAGACAAGACAAGCTACCATATATAATATCTTCCTTATCTATTCTGGGCTATATTGGACATCAGTAATTCAAGTGGCCACTGCAAAGAACCAAGATGCATATCACATTACTAGCTTTTTCACCTGCTACAGCCTTCTTTGTATCTATGGTGTGGTACTACTACCTTCCTACTAAGCCTGTATATGTCTTTTTTTACCTTTTTGGTTTTCGATAGCATAGTACTTTACTCACTCACACTGTTTCAGCGTCAGCCCACTTGTTTTAACTTCTGCATGCTGCATCACATTTAAGATTGGTCACCCCATCAGTTCTGCATTATTGCAAAACTCACAGCTGAACATGACAAACACACCATCCGCCACCAGCCCAGGAGCAGAAACATCAACAAGGGCCTTGCATTTCCTCTCATTCAACATTCCTCTGTTGTGGAAGGATCTTAACAGTGCGTCTTCTGTGTCATTTTTTCACTTGCTGTTTTACGTGCTCCTGGAACAGCATTTCCCAACATTTTTCTAGCTGAACTCTGCTGCTGTACCCTTCCCTCTCATTTCCTTACCTTCCCATGCCTATCTCTCTTTCTTTTTCCCCCCCCGCCCTTGCACTCCTACCTCTTCCCCTGTAACAGCACCGGTTCTGTATGGTCACCCTGTAACCTGGTGATGCAAAGAGACATGTGCTATAAGCCTAGACAAATCTCCTGCTCCAGTCTCCAGAAGCACTCCCAAGCAGCCCCCAAGCTGGAGGCACAGCCAGAAGCAGGCAACAGGAGTGAACACGCCAGTGCTCCCGTGCAGTGAGCCAGCACCTAGCTGCACCTTGCCTCTAACACCTTGCACCTCACTAGCAGGGAACTGCTGCCATATGGGGAGGTCTTTGGCACCTACACCCTCCAGCCAAGCTGGCTCGCTCTTTTGGACTCCCTCTCAGAAGGACAATGTGTGAAGTGTTACTGGCAGACTTGCTGCACTGCAGCTCCAGGCAAGGGCTATCTTTCCTTATTGCCTGCACAACCCAGGAAACACACAGCTTCAATTAGGAAAGCTTTAACTTCTCATTTTCTTGAACACAACCCGAAGCTTCAGATCAGTTACATGCACAGGTTAAATACGATGTTCCAGGTACAACTGGTCACATTTAGTTTGCTTCAACCAGATAAGCACAGGATGGGGGAAATAAAAACTGACAACAAGCTATTCTGTCGTGTCATATTTTACATTATCTGCTGTCTTCTGTCAGGAAGGCAGAACAACTGTATTCCTGAATATCGCCCTAAGAAAAAGGTCGTGTCTACACTGCAGAGGGATCAGAGAAAAGCATAAGTTCAGCCAACTAACATCTGCAGAGACTGGCTGAGCTACAGCCAGTCCATTTTCAGACTGACACCACTGTGGGTGCCCATCTAGTCTCCTCTACAGGAGAGATGCCCTGTTACAGCTGCATCGGAAATGTCTGCACAGTAAAACTGGCTCCATGAGCAAGTCTTCCTGAAATAATGCAACACACAGGTTTAAACCGCATGGACTATGCAACACTGCTAGATCCTGTTCTGTTCTGTTGGAGGTGCACAGCAATCCACTCACTGAGAAAAGTAAATTCATATTGGGTAAGAAAAAGAGATTCACCAAAGCTGAACTACCATTGCCCAGGATACACACATACTGCTGAAGACTGTCAGCTGCTCCCCTTTGCTCATGCAAAGGAAACTGCCCAGAAAGAACATATAACTACTTGGGCACAGTAGACCTGCATCTGCAGAGGAATTAAGCATTCATCTCTTGCAACCTGCTCCCATTATTTGGATTAAATTACATTTGTGTACTTTTGTCTAGTACCAAACAAGCAAGTTCAAATTGAAATAGACACCCTTATCTGTAACTACCTCACTCAAAATGAAAATTAAAAGGAAGCAGAAACATACATGAGAATACCCAATAGATGTTATTGCTGTATGTCCTAAATGTCACAACAAATATTTGAGGGTTTAGGCAGACCTGATATTTGCCCTTCTATAAACACAAAGTGTTTCTGGGTCACACCTTTGAAATCTCAATGAACATTCAGTCACACATAACCTACTATCAGCAGCAGGTCCCACTGATGTCACAAACGCTACTGCACCAGTGAGGCAGCACCAAGAGCTACGCTGAGAGTCATAGCCTTTGAAGGAGCGGATCTTTATTGCACATGAGGCTGCATTTTTAAAAGACGTAAGAATGGCTTGGCTCCCCTTATGATGACTCTTATCACTGAAATGCCCGTAACACTACACAAAAGACTTATTTGTTGCTTTCATTAAGTAAAGAAAAACATGGTCCTCATTAATGCCTTGCTATGTACACTACGAAACACCCAATGCAGTCACTCACTGTAACTCACCACTCTCTCCCTTCTCTGTGACTCCACTGTATCAGAACAACCATCTAAATTTGGGCTCCCTTCCTACATATCTGACATTGCACACACACCTTTGCTCTATCAGGACTCTGGCACATGTCTCTCTCATGCTGAAAAACACAGTCTATCTTTTCTGAATCAGGATCAAGGGAAAGAGATCTAAACGAACTTTGCTGTCCATCCCACATCCCTCAATGGTACACACCGAGCGGAGAGCCCATCAGGAACCAGACTGCTGCCTCTTCCTCCCCAAGACCTGTTTTCTTGATTGTTCTCTTGAAGACTATTTTCTAATGAGCCATCATGAACTCTTGCTTCTTCTTAAAAATTTACCTTACACAACTACTCCAGTAACACTTCGAAGCAGCCGTTCTAAACCAGTCCGGATGGCTTGCTACTGCCACATGAAACTCACCATCCACTTCAACTAAACCCGCCAAAGTACAGCGCCATGGTTTCGCCACACATTGCTCCCCATGCCAAGGGCGCACCTGGCCGATGGTGCCATCGGACAGTCGCAGCCACACGCCTGGTGACCAGGGCCACCTCGGAAGCGACAGGGTCAGCTCCACTCGCTGTCCAGCTGCTCGCTGGCGGGCACATCTCATCGCTGCAACGCATTACCAAATTACAGGACCACTGCAATCCACTGACAGATCACAGGACCCCGACGAAACCGCTGGAGGCTCCGACTTTAAATTTCCTGCCGAGGGGACTAAAATGCTGCTCCGAAAGGCCGCGGAGCAGACCTAGACCACGTATTTAGCCCGGTATCATTTAAAGTGTTCATCCTCCCAGTATATAAAGCCAAGCGCTGGAAGGCGGCGAGGGGAGAGCGGGAGCCCTCCTGCCCTTTCCCGACCGATGCCCACAGGTCCTGGGGACGCCGCTGCGGGACACGACCCGCCGCCCGGTCCTGGTCCAGGGACCCCGCCGAGGGATGCGGAGCACCGCGCGGCCCTTAGGCGGCCGCGCCATCCCTGGGCGCCCGCACAGCCGAGGGGCCGCGCGGGCCGGGGACACCAGGGACAGCGGCGGGGCCGCCGGGCAGCTGGTGGAGCGGCGCAGGCGGCGGCGCGATGGCATCCACCGGCGGCCCGCTCCCGGTTCCCAGCTCTCTGCTCCCAGCTCCCGCCCCGGCACACACCTGCCCGCCCCCCGGCACCCC
>WAAE01002770.1:0-23640 GCA_013400495.1 Nicator chloris
TAAGGTATTTTAAATTCAGTAAAGAGATGTAAGAAACTAAAAACTGCAACTGCCAAAGAACACATTTTAATGAAAACAAATGTCCAACATTTTTCTATCAGTGACACTTATGCCAGCAGCAGGAACTTTCTCTCTATTGCTAGTGTGTATTTTCCACTGATCAGAGGAAGATCTGCAAACAAGGAACACTTTAAAAATCTTATGAATCATCAAAATATACATGCATTTATTGCTAAGCAAAAAAAAGAACACTATGGAATTACGCACATTTTTCCTGCTTAATATACTTTGGTTCCCCACAGTGATGCAGCCCGTGAACTGAACTCCTTGAATGTGGCACATTCACTGGACTTCTTTTGTATAGAGGGAGCCCAGAAGATGAGCTCCAGGCACACCTTCTCCAGCCAACTGCTAACAGGCATTCAGGTTTATCCTGCGTTTCCACAGCCAAGCAGGGTGGCACAGCCTTCAGCACTTGGGGCTGTTTCACCATTGCATCAGTTAAGCAGTGGCTGGGGGTTTTTAATACCTATTCTTTGTGTTTCAGCAGCCCTCTCTGTTGCAGACTCCTGCCCAGCTGGCCCTCTTCCTTTGAAGCACTCACTACATCAGATAAAAAACAGAAAAAGATTTTCAGTGTTATATCATAAGTAGATACATACAGTACAAGAGGCCAAAAGTGAAAACTTTTTTTTTCAGCTTATAACCTATGATTCTATAGCAAAATGTAGATAGGAATGCTCTATATTTCCCAGCAATTCTTTCACTCATTTCCAGGAAAGGAGGAATGAATATATTGAGAAGCTGGAATGAAAAGTAAAAATACTAAGCAAACACAGTATACAAATTTTCTCACCTTCCACTGGGTTTGTCTCCTCACTTGTATGCTCTGAACAGAAGACTTGAACAAGCTCAGAAAAATTAGTTCTCCTTGAAATGAGTTGTTGGTAGGTTCCCATTTGACTTATTCTGCCCTCTTCCATCACTATTATTAGATCAGTGTGAGGTAGGAGGGTGAGGTTATGGGTCACCAATATATGAGTCTGAAACAATGTTTTCTATATTCATTTAAAATTAACATATACTAAAAGCAGCCATTCCATTATGATAGCTGGAATGTTATAATGGAATTCTCTAGTGATTTTGCTCATGTCTTTGTCTACCTTATTATTATCGTTATGATTCTTCTTATTGTTGTTATTTATTGGCTACTTGGCTACACCTCTCTTTTAATTGCTGATTCTAATGTCAAACTATGAGCTTATAGCTACTTGCTATTACTTGTACTTACCTATTTTTTAATGTTTAATGTTTTTCACCTGTCCCCTGCTCAGGAATGCCTTAGAATAAGTTTTAAAGAAAAGAATTAGGTACTCCAACTTTTAATATACCACATGTAGTTTGTCAGTCTCAATATTAAAATCTGCCTACAAGTCTACCATTACTGGAGTTCTTGCTTCTGCCAGATACTTATAAGCCATGGAGCAGGTAAATTAGGAACAGGGAGAAGGCAGAGAGGAAAAGACAATTGTGAAGTCAATAATGTTGACCCAGTAGAAGGTATTTCATGTTAACATGTCTTTTGCTGGCAGCAGTGGGAATAATTTGTACTAACTCATACCACTGAGATTTTTGACAAATCTTACCCTCCCACATGAATGGTTTTAAATGGGAGAATTTATTCCTTCATATTCCACTTTCCCTTAGCAACTTTTTTGTTCAACAGGGACCCTTTTATTCTGCAACCTGTACTAGCTGTACCCTGTGCTGCTTTTTGTCTAACCTCTTTATTCAGAATAATTGTCAACAACCTGTTAGGTAAGAGATGAGCTTTTGTAGAATGACTGTACAAAGCAGTTGTTTGCTTGAACAAAGCAGTTCAAGCCCAATTTGAAAGGAAGCCATCCTATGTTATCTTGCTTTTTAGGAGATCTGAAGGGCCAATTAGCTTCTCAAAAAGACGTGTTCCAACATGTACATCTACTGCAGAAAGAGAGTCGTCCAGGAGATACAAGTCAGCATTGCTGTACACAGCTCTAGCAGGACTCACTCTCTGCTTCTGCCCTCCACTTACATTGACACCCTAAGGAAAGAAAGCCAAAACAATCCCCATTTAAATAGGAAATACTAAAGAAGACCTGTGTATTATAATCAGTCTTGGCATTATTTTTCTCAGGTAGATTTTATACTAGATATGAAAATAGAAAAGTAACATTTGGATTTTCAAGTTATTAGAGCAAAACGTGGGCTCTGTTGATTATTCCCACTCCAAAATGGGTAAATGCAAGGTTACTTTGTGAAACTAAAAAATAACTTCTATTTACAATCATACAGGCATTTTTACAGTATAGAAGAAACCCCTGGAGAACAGGACAGGGCAGATGCAAAACTCTATACAGAAAAAAGCCATTTCCAAAATAATTAAGAGTTCAGAACTTGAACAGAATTTAAATTCAAAGTAAGTACCCGAAGTAAGGAGATGGGCAGGATGTACTTGGCTGAGCACTGATCAGTCATCAGTGTTAATAATCAAATAGATAATCATAAAACCATAGAAGCCATAATTTATCTTATTGTATAATTTTTGAAAACTCAAATTCTTACCCTTTCTCCAATCTCTGTTTGGTCTTCATTCAGTAATTGTTCCAAATCTGACAGTAAAGCACAAACAAGTTTGTGCTAAAACTAACAAGTTTGCAGTATGGCCTGTTTAGATTGGAACCAAAGGGAATATTTTCCTGTAAACTGTCATTTTGAATCCAAGCCTGCTGAGAAACATATGCCACTAAACCCTAAACAGAATTGGAAACAATTATCTTTATTTGGGCTTTCTGAACATAAAAACCAGCATTTAAAAATAAATTTGAAATTCCAGCTTTGCCTCAAAGTAACCAGTAATTCCTTCCAAAACCTGAGCACTATTAAAATTTGTCATCAATGATTTGAGTATTGTTAAAATTTTTATTAAGTCAGGTAATGAAAACAATCTGCTGAATATTACACTATAACAGCTTGCCTATAAAAAAGCACATATGACTTTGATTAAAACTGACAGAGCTGGGACATATATGGAGCAAAGTCTTCCAGGGAAAGATCACAGTGACAAACAGGCATCCCTAGTAATATCTATATGCAGGAAACTGGATCTGTATTAGACATCAAAATACAGTTTGATTGTCTGTATTTTTGCATAAAATGTAGAATGTGTCAGCTTTAGAATTTAAGAATACAGGATAGGAACAATAGCTGGAACTGCTTTTAAATATTTTCTTACATTAATCTTCATGCCTTCTGAAAACCTGTTAATTAATTCTGCTTAATTGAGGTATTGAGGAGTGGAAAGGGCAGGGGAACACCGAGTACCTTACTCTTGTCTGAAACATTCCTTCAAGTTTCTCCATTTCTCCAAAAACAGCAGAAAAACAAAGATGACTTTCCAGATCCAACCTGTCCCACAGCAGCAACTGAAGAGCCTTCAGGAATGCGGACACTCAAGCTGGAAGTATTGAGGAAGATAAATTAGTTATCCTCTCTAAAAATACTCCACCATGCATGGGTTGTGGTCAGTATAAGACTATTACCCTTGGAATTATGAGAAATTGGTATTTCAGTTTGCACATCTTTTGACCATGTACCATTTCAAGAACTGCAATAATGACTTAAGGGATAAATTTACTTGTCTGCAAGTTAGAGGTTGCTGAAGGCAGCTCACACTTGGCCCCTCTACTGCAGGCTTTGGTGGCTGAGATATGGATGCTGAATGCCACATTATGGAAAGTTATCACTCACCCCTGAGAGGAGCGGGGTGAACATTGGGATGAGAGGGTTATGCTGAGTAGGTTTTAACCTCTTCAGTTGCCTTGGTGAACTTGAACAGCTGTACAGAGCTTATCAAATAGGTTCTCCATTACACCCCTGGACCTGGTTATATCATTTCCTTACTAACCCTCCAAAGTGTTCCTTGCACAGCAGTTTAAGCATAGCTGAACTGATACCTAAGAAAGACCTTGTTAAGAAAGGATAAACAAAATGAAGGGTAATTTCAGGCAAGACAGACCACTATGAGAGAAGCAAACTTTTTGCTAGTTAGGTTTTTCTAAAGGAAGCTATGGCTCAATTTTAAGGTTAGTATTCAATGCAAGGCTGCATAAGCTACCTTAGCCTACTTGCAGGCAATACAAAATGCTACACCAACAAAAGGGCATCTTGCCAGTTAATTATCCCCAAAATCCAATTCAGGAAAAATTGACAAGTTAAAAATTTGTTGCACAGACTTTCTGGAGCACACGGAGCACATGAGATACTTTCGAAACAGTATTTCATGGGTTTTTTGGTATGTATCATCATGAACTACTCTGAATCAGAATACATTAAAGCTGATTAAAAATCTCTACAGACATCACATTCTGCCAAAGAAGCTCATAAAAATAAGTAACAAATATCTGACTTTTTCAAGAATGACATGCCATTCTTTTCCCAGTGGAAAGAAGCACCAATAAAACCAACAGCATATTCTGTTGCAGTAAAGAAAATAGAGTTGCTTATCCATCCCCTCAGTTGTATTTCTTAACGATCTTCCACGTAAAATCAAGACCAATTAAAAATTAATAACTGCTGCTTTCTTCCACTGTAGTTCACACTGACATCCTCAGGGTTAAGATCTCAACAAACAGAAAATCCTCTAAATGGCTCAGAGAAACTTTGGTCTACAAAATGAACACATACATACATATGAATATATGTATGTATTAATATATATATAAAATATTTCAATATATATATATGAAATATTTGTAACATGCACATGCTACCTAAATGTTTCAATATTATTTTTAAAATTTTACATAATATGGAAAAACATATTCCTTATCTTACTTGAAGTCAGTAAGTAAAAACTAAGACATAAAAGGTGTTAAGGTGTTTAAAAATATTTTCCCTAAAGTACTAAACAATCTAAAAGGATCAGTAAGTGTATTTTTCCCCTGAGGGTCTGAGAACTACTGCTGGGTAGTTCTGACTCAATTATCTTGTTTTCAAAAACCTGTGGTTTAGCTTTCTTTTTTTGTTTTGTTTTGTTTAAATAGTGGACAACAACTGTTTCCTCACAGAATGAAGAAAGACAACATTTTGCTGTGAGTACATTCATGAGCAGCTCATATGATATACCCACACAGGAGTTTTAAAATCCACAAGTTCCAAACTCAGGTGGCAACCCTACTGCTGTACCATTAGACCTGAAGGTTGCTGATCTGGGATCCTCAGCAGCTCTGTCCTTTTTTTCTCCACTTCCTTCAGTGGTGACTTGACAAAAAGCGTTTGTAGAGTTCACCGTGGGTCTCCCCTACTTGGTACCAGGGGCTCCAATATCTAACATTGGCTAAGTGATTTAAGCTTGTGCAGCCCAAATTGTTGATATTTTATCTTCTATGGACTGTGAAGAAGAGAGGTTGAGAGAGTACAAGCAGAAGTTGAGTCTAGCCCACTGAAGGAAGAAAAGTGAGACACAGAAAGCTCAGTCACGATTAAGTGTGCTACCTAATTTAATTTTCATTCTACTTAAAAAACTGAGAGACATACTTTAAACAGCCTTCATGCTTTGCATTCCATAAAAATATATGCAGTTTCACCTCAATAAAATGTAACTTAAAATAATTAAGCTACCTAATCACTTGTAGAAATGCCTGAAACATGACAGAATACAAAATTAGCCTTTTCTAGCACTTGTTCTTTATAGGTTTACCTGAGCTACAGCAGAGATCACAGATGGTAAATCAAACAAAGGCTGTCACAAAATATTGAATAAAGACATAAATGTGAACACTTTAGATGCTGTTAAAACACTCTCTTTGTCCAGATAAAAAAGACTCCAAAAGTGGCCAGTGAGATATTTTAAATAAAAAACAAAAAAACATATATTAAGAAGGAAAATTACATTATAACTAAAATTTATACACCGATACTATTTTTGTTTTCTGGAGAAGAACTGTTCTTACACTATTCAGTTTGAGGAATGGAAAGCATTAAGTGCCTCAGTTTTTCCCTCAGCCTTTGTCACTGTTTCCTTCCCATTCAATAAAGGACGGAGATTCTCTTTCGCCCCTTTTGTTGCTGATGTATTTCTAGAAATATTTTTATCATCTTTTATGGCAGTAGCCTGCTTAAGTTCTTGTTGAATCTTGGCCGTTCTAATTTTCTCCCTCCCTCAAGACATCTTTGTAGTCCTCTAGTCCTCCTAAGTCACCTGAATCTTCTTCTAAAGGTCTTAAACTCTCAGTTTTTCTCCCAACTTCCAGCCAAAGCTCTCTGTTCAGCTCATCTTTTAGCACATGGGAATGGCTTGTCCCTGCACCTTTAAGAGTTGCTTCTTTAAGCAAAGCTTTCATGTATTTAGAGTTCAGTGTTTGAGAAGGACTAGCTAAACAATACAGATCGAAAATGCACTCCCCTGAAACAAAAAGGAATATAAAGAAGGGAGTTGATTTCTATGCAAAAGAAATGGTGTGATTAAAGCCGTGCATGACGTTCAGGAGCTTTGGGTTTGGTTTCTGACTTTCTAACACAGGTCAACTCATAATCTCTCTCCTTCTTCTCTAGTCATACACATAGCATTAGAACCTGAAAACTCAAATATATTGTGTTGAGAAATTTAAAGTTTTGAGATACTGTGAGATGACATTTGTGACCTAGCCAGCTGCTAAAGCAAGAGGGAACATGAGAAACATCTCTGCAAAAATTTTTGTTTTTATAAAAACAACCATAAGAGGAATACATGTCAAGGTCAGCATGGAGTAAGTTGTCAGATAGCCAGGTGACTTCAAAACATTCACTTCAGGTTCTCTGATCCTCATGACCTTCCTTTGATAGGCAGATTCTCATGCATAAAGTTTCAGGATCTAGACTATCTAATAAGCATAATTTAATACAACAAAAAAGCAGTGACTGCTTCAGAAATTAACTTAATATCCAAGTGTCATTTTTAAGTATTCAGCAATGCCAAACAATAAAAATCTGAATGTTATACAAATGAAAGCAAGACCTGGTGTAACTCTAAATTAGGTTGTTCTCATGGGAGATATACTCTAGTCACTCTTAAGTTTTCAGATTTCAGTGTGTCCCTTATGTATCATAAAAGAGCTGGCTTCAAAACAGGCAAAGTAATAAAAATAAGACAACTTTTAAAAGTGCTTTTTTTCTGTGCTACAACCTCACTTTGCTAAAGGTTTTCTGACATCTATTAAGATATTTTACATTCTCATTAAAATGGGCTAATAAAATGCATCATGGCTAGTAAGCTTTTCAAGTCATATTAAACCAGTAAATATTTTCCAAAAACACTTTAAGCACACTAGGTTAAAACGTTTTCTCTTTAAAATTTATTATTTATTTTTATAAATTATATAATTTATAATTGTCAGCTGAAATATTACTCATAAAACCTAAATTTTTAAATTATTTTTATATCTTTATAATAATATATCGTAGTAATTATATAATAATAATATCTTTAAAACCAAGCCCCTTATTAGTTGTGGCATTACCTATATTCCATGTAATATTTCACTTGGTAGCTTGACTGGTTGATCTGAATACTTCATTTGGCTTCTCTGGTTAAAGGACAGTAGTGTTTTAATTTTTCAATGAACTAATGTATTTGAAAAGCAAAACATGCAGTGTACTGGGGGCAATAAACACCTTTAATGCTATTTTTACCTTGCTAGAAAACACACTAGTACTGAAATTACAGCAGTTTCTGATATGTACTCAGTAATTTTAAAAAATACATAGCACAAAGGATTAAATACATATAAAATAAATATTTCATCCTAAAATATCATAGAGCACATTTCAATTTTTATTCTTTTTTCTTTACATTGAATTAAAATCTTAACAGGCTTCAAGTTCCCAAGGTGTTCAGGAAATATAATATGATTTTAGTCTTCAAAATCTCTAAGTAGGCAAAACCAGACTCAGCAATAGTTTAGTGCAACACTAAATACACACACACGAAGATGTATGTAATTCTATACAATACAAAACACTGTATAAGTACATATGTATATATAAAGGAGTTAGGATGAATCTTTCCTCTGTTATTGATTATTACATTGCTATATAAAGAACCAAATAAACACAGAACTTAACAATTCTATACTGCAGTTAGGCACTTCTGCATCTCACATTTCTAAAAAAGTCATTAACAGCCTCTTTAGTGTTTTGAGGCTTATTCATATACAACAGCAAGTTGAAAACTTTCAGTCCTTTGTATTTCTTCTCTCCCTCGTATCACAGCAGGGATCTAAGTACATATGTAGCTGCTGCACCTCACCTGCAGAAGAGGTGAGAGAGGATACTGATGTTTTTCCAATGTCTCTAAACTGTCAGCCTTGCAAAAGAATTAATGGGGACTCAGATTCATCACTGCGTGTTACACCAGCAAAGACAGAATAAAACAACTAAGTGCTTTGATAGCAATGAAAAATTTGGGGTTGTAGCATTTTTTTTCCAATGGAACTTGTCATAGTAACAAGCAATAGAGTGCCAAGAGATCTTTAGCATCTGAGGAGCAGAAGTCAGAACAGACACACTACCTCCAGGGGAATTCCCGTAATCACAGGATGATGTGCTAAATTTTAGTGAGCAGCTTACCCTCAAAAGGAAAACCAGAAGAAGGGCATAATCCCACAAAATCCCTTCCTGAATTGAATTAGCTCATATCTAAAAATATAGCTGTTTCCTAACTTGAGTCATGCAGTGACTTTTACTAATACAAAAGTTTTGTTTCAGGATAATGAAAATGTAGGTATCCAACCTACATACCAGTTCATCTATCAAACACAGGGCTCCCTTTGTGCAGTTGCACTTCCCTCATTGAAAAAGAGCTGCAGCTTGTCTTTGTTTATTTGCTTGGGGTTTAGCTTAGATGTCACAACTCTATTCTAATGCAAGCATAATCAACCTCCCCTTTCACTCCTGTATTATGACAACTTATCATGTTTATTTAAATATCTCACCTTCAGTCTTCTTTGGCTGTAAGGCATTATAACTGAATTTATAGGTATAACCAAAAGCAGCAGTGCAACACCTGCTAGGACTGAGGGGCCAAGCTCTTTCCAGAGGAAGACAACAGCCATGATGATCTGAAAAGGTGCTGAGCACAACGGGTTCACATGGATGGCGAGTGCCAGGCACTGCTGAGCACCTGCTGACATCACGTTAACCATCTGCCCAGTTGTACATTGCTGTCGTGAGGAATTTGCTAGAGTTAAGGCCTGCAACCAGAAAGTGCAGAGGCCACAAAAATCAGCAGCCTGGATTGATAAAAGGACAACAATTAGGGCAAAGCTGAACCTGGTGAAACAGATTTGAAACTCTTAGGCTTATCACCTCATATGCTACATATTAAGATGATAATAAACGTTTTTATAGGTCAGACAACTACTTTTACTTCTACATTATTAGCCCAAGCATTTTCTGTAGCTAATAATGCTGCTGCCTCAGTATATCTTAGTAAAGGTAGGATAAGTTATAGATAGATTTCCAGAGTGGTTAGTCATCTTTTAAACATCTGAAAAGCAAGTAAACTACCGGGTATATAACTGGAAAGCAATTTCACTAAAATCAGTGGAAACTGTAACCTCTGAAGGAGGCAGTGTGGTAAAACACAGCTTCTCATATTCACTACTACTATATAGTAAAAAATAGTGATCCTGCATACCCTTATTTTTTCCCAGGTATCCAACTCCATGTCATTCAGTAAATTTGGGAAATTAACCCATAACCAAAATAGAAAGAGTTTAGTTTGTACATATATTTCCAATATTATGCCTGTACAGGTGGCTGACAAAAAGTATGTCATTTCAGGATTACACTCTTACAAGAGAAATTCTGCTGAAACTTAAAATTATTATAAATAAGGAATCATCAAATTACAATGTCAGTCTGTCAGCCTGTCACCAGGGTGTAACATCCCGTGCTTTGATCAGGCTAAGTAAGCATGTGTATGCTTACTTTTAACACTGTGTATTTTAAGTTTTGTTTTGAAAGAGAGGTAGAAGGACGTATGATTATCTTTTCGTAGATCAGGCCAACAACTGCAGTTTTGACTTTTGATTGCTGTAAGAATGTTGTTCCAATGGTATAATTGATGGAGAAGAGAGAACCACAAAAAGCAGGGCAATAGCATAGCCACTGCCACTCCCATATGAACTAGGCTGGGTTTCACTGGCCACAATCAGTGCTCTGAAAATAAAAGAAAATTAATTTAAATTCCATCCATTTAATCAACAGCCAACAACAAACATTTCACAAACTAAGACACTGGCAACTTGCTTAATTGATTCTACTTTGGATCTAGATATGGTTAAAGATCACAACAAACTATGATGTTAAAAAATGGCAGGTTTTCTCTGTGTTTTCCAATCTCCTGGCTCAGAAGCAATTCTCAAACATAAATCTCGACATGAATGTTCTGTTTAAAAACGAACAAAGGAAAAAGTATCAATGATACTTGAAAGAATGACGTTCTTGTTGGTGGTTTTTTTTCTTCTTTACCAAACGTAGTTGTAGAAGATATTTAATTCTGAGCTATCAAAATGCCTATACCTATACAAACCTTTTTATTTGCCCGTCACCTTCTCCCACCAATACACTCTAACACAAGGTATGAAGAATGAGGGAGGTCTACAGCCTCATGAATGAATAGAACAGCTTAACCGGCTTCCTTAAATCTTTGATGTTAAAATCCTGCAGGGTTTATTTTATTTTTCCTATTTGATAATATAGCCATTGGAAGTTATCAACAGCTAATACTTACAGAACAGCAGGGTCCTTTCCGGACACCCAAGAAATACAGCACTACTAACATGTGCCATAGGCACGTAAACGAGAAGAGCATGAGGCTTGTGCACTGCTGCCAATTTCATAAGGCATTGGTGATAAGAGTAACAGAGGCAAACAAACACGAACTCTCCCGTCGTGCCCGAGGAATGTGTGTGTATCCACGCCCAGGAGTGACTGCAGCACCCCCAAGGAGGGAATTCTGTCCCTCGGTCACCACCTCCGTATAAAAATCCCAGCCCACGGACGCAATTGCAGCCTTTTCCAGCAGGTGCCGTGAAACACCCACCGACACACCCGGCGCTCCTCTGTCGTTTTCCACAATAATTTTTGTTATGCTTTCAGTAAAATGCCGAATGGTTACACGATGATGCGACAAATGACTGCAAACAGGCGATACACATGTACGTCCCCCTTCCCTGGCAAACACAGCCGCTCCTGCGCCTACGCGCCCTCACAGCACGGTGCGCTTGGCTGTGGAGGAACACCCAAGGTCGTGCCCATTCCCTGCTTAAAGCCTGCTCCTATCTGCGGCCTGAAGATAATTCCCTCCTCACCCATGCAAAGGATATAGCCCAGGCCACATCAGCTGCGCCTTCAGGCGAAAGACTAGCAGGCATCCAACCCGGAATCCTGGCGGGTTTCAGGCGGCCGTGGGAGGAAGCAGGCACTGTTCGGGGTCCCGCAGCCGCCCGGAGCCCCACCGAGAGCCCTCCTTTCTCCTTCTCCCTCCTGCCCCCCCTCTTCCCCGCGCCTCCCCGGCCTCGTCACCTCCGTACCGGGACCCAGTGGCTCGTAGCGGCCCCGCCGCGGCCCTCGGGAGGCGGCCATGGCTGCGGCAGCGCCCGCCGGAGGAGGCAAGGCAAGGGAAAGGCAAGGCAGGGGCAAGGGAAAGGCAAGGCAGGGGCAAGGGAAAGGCAGGGGCAGGGGCAGGGGCAAGGGCAAGGGCAAGGGCAAGGGAGGGATGGGAAGGGCGATGCTGCCGCAAATGCCTCCCCTCAGCCTCCCCGGGCCGCTCCTGCCAGGCCCGTGCCGTTCGCCAGCTCCGGCACCTCGTGAGGGATCCAGAGACAGGAGCCGAGGGAACCGAGACTGAGTCAGGGGAGGTTTAGGCTGGATATCAGGAAAAGGTTCTTCATGCAGAGGCTGTTTGAGCACTGGAACAGGCTCACAGGGAAGTGGGCACAGCACTAAGGCTGGCCGAGTTCAAGAAGTGTTTGGAGGATGCTCTCAGGCACAGGGTGTGACTCTTAGGGATGGTCCTGTGCAAGACAAGGAGTTGGACTCCATGATCCTGATGGGTCCCTTTCTACCCAGCATATTCTGTGGTTCTGTAGCTATTGTATGCATAATACGTTTCAAAAATAGTGTGAATCTTGAACATTCCTTTTCTGAAAAAGTTCAAAGATATGAACATTTCTCTCACATAAAAATAGAAAAACAAACTGAAAACAAACAAAAAACCCAAAACCAACCAACCAAAAAAAAAAAAAAACAAGAAAAATCCAGTTATCCAATAGCAACGTGTCTTTTTCTTGCCTTCCTGTGGTTCTGGCCATGCTCTCTTTGTCTCTTTTTATTACTTTCGGTACTCCATGTATCATTGTCACAACTCTCATTCTTTCAGAGAGCTTTTCCTCCACCTGGTGCCCTTCACAGTCAATTGAATGTGGCAGGGCCAGTTCAGGAGAGGTCTGCGCAAATCATCTTAGCATTTGCACCTTGATTCTGGTAGGGACAAAACTATAAATTTGAAGGCACTGGTGGAGGCGTCTGCTGGTAAGGAAATTGTTGACCTGATGGATTCTTTACTGTGTGCTGTCATGCTAAAAAATGGTACTTCTAGAGAAATAAAAACTTGAGTTGTTAACACTGTGAAAGTTCTGAAGAGTTTAATTTTGCATGCATTATGGCTTAAAAAATTAAAAGACTGACAAACTATAAAATAACACAGAATGATTGAAAATAAAGCTGATCTACTTTATTCCAACATCTGGTATATTTGGAAAAAGAAATAGATCAGAAAAGAGCAGTCTGTAAGGGGGTGCATGCTCTGTGGGTGTGCTGGAGGACACAGGGAGGGGGACAAAGCAAAGAGTGGCACAGTGGGCACAGGTCCAGCTGGGGCCCGTGTCGTGGTAGTCTCATGACACTTCAATGTTTTAAGGCACTTAATTCAGTTTTTCTTTCCTTGGTTTCCTCTGCTGACAGGAGGAAAAGGTTGATGTTGGCAAGCCTCGCAGTGGAAGCATGCATGGCACTGGAACAAGGCCCTGGGAAGAATTGTGTGTGCCACAGGGTATTTCCTTCTCTGAGTGAAACTGCAAGTGAATAAGTACTGGGAAACCACATCATTATGTGAAAATCGGGCTAAGAAATTGCACTCCCCAAATGCTGTCCTCATCAACATGGTAAAGCATTGTGGTAGTTACTGAAAAAATACACAAATACAATATTGGATGTTGTTCACTTCTCAATAAAAATTACTGGAGCATGATTGCTATCTTTATAGCTGGAGTTACACCTGCCTTATAACCCACAGCTGCCTGGTTGCTACAAACAGGTTTCAATCATGTACACATATTCAGCATTCCAAATATATTTTTAAAGTGTTATTTTACAAAGGAGAGCATTTTCAGAAGTCATCCCTATTCAGGAAGGGATTATCCATTTACAGGAATTGCAAACATCAGCGTAGAAGACACTAAGTCTTAAATTTCTTCCAACAAGTCAGGAGTTTTTTTGTTTGCAATCTTTAGACAGCTTATTTTCATAGTTAAACATACTGGATTGCAAAAGCCTGGTGGGATTTCCTCTTACCTGGGAGGGGGAAGTGCTCCTAAGCTTAGTGGTTAGAGAAGAATTTTTCTGTAGAAGTGGCTTGAGACGTAAGAGAAATGAGAGCTGTTCTGAGAATGGGATTTCCCAACACTACGGAATCCCTGGGGGCAGAGAGGACATTAGAAGGGGAAATACCATTTGCATGTGACCACAGCTCAGCATATCAAGGCTTGTGTAAGAATTCAATCTTAGTCTTGAAAAACCACACAGTAATGGTTTTAGATGCTATTTTATCAAAACCTTCTGGGGATAAATTCAATTGTAAGAGTGCCATGCTTTTATTGATAAACCATAGCAATCTTTTACTGTAGTGAAATGAAATTTTTATATCTTTTTTCAGCTTGAATACCTGGCCAGTCTTGAGAATTTTTTAGTAGCTGGCAGTCTGTGGGGTTCCCTAAAATTATCAGGGTCTATTCAGCAGGTGAGACTCTGACAGTCCTGAGCACTGTGGGGGACAGTCAAAGTCCTGAGGAGGCAGTGCCAGCATCCTCCACTGGTTTGCATAAAGCACTTTCAAAGCAGATAACTGACTTTCAGTGTGAGGAGGAGTGCATCTTTGTGGGAAAAGCATGAGGCATAATGAGTGCATAACAACAATGCAGCAAAGCAGAATGGGAAATAGCTGAACTTTGGAGTTTGTGAGAGTGTACCTGAAACTCGGAGTCACCAGGAAGCATTTACCTGGCTGTGAGCTATCAGTAGAACCAACAGTATAACCAGTAACAGGAGTTGAGATTTCTGAATTTCTCAGAAGCACAAGTGTCACTGTTGGTGAGCACAGTTCACTTGTTACATGACAGATACGTGACTTCACCCCAGTTCAACATCCTGATTAATAACACAAAACTTTCCAGGCATGGATTTGGTATGGGAGTCCTTTCCCAACACTGGCTTCAGAGGGTTTTGAAACCATTTCATGGGGGATTATATCAACATTACTCTGAGTGGGCTTATTTCAGTTTTCAGTTCAAGAGAAAATGTCCTCTCTTTTCCCTGTTTCTGTGTAAAAGAACAAATGGTAGCCGTTTATTCACAGCTAGTGGCATTAGGTACATGTAAAAGTACATATGTAAGATTTTCTTCTAAGATCAGGTGATTGGCTCTTGGATAAGCCCAGTAAAAGTTTTACTGGGGCTGGTAGCAGTTTGGTTTTAGTGGTGTTGATCTCTCCATGCTTTAACTTGTGTGTGAATGGGTACTGTATACAGAGTGCATGCTGAAGCTCCCTGACTGGAGGTTTCTTGGGTGCACTAAGTTTTTAAGTGCACGATAATCTGGATTAAAAAGTAGGGAGACGGAAGAGCCAGACTGACACTCTGGCATTACATGTTCTAAGCAACATGTGATGTCAGTAAAGCTGTGCTTTTATAGTAGTGGTTGGGCAAAGTGGCAAAGATTTGAGATGACAGGGAAGTGCAAAGGTATTCAAGAGCTGCCACGGTGAACTCTACATCAAACAAAGTGACATATTTGAGAAATGGAAGAAAAAAATTAAAGTTAATTTGTTGAGCTGAGTTTATTTTCATACCATCAGACATACTACATATTTTTCTCCTTGTGGCTGCATTCAAAGTGAAAGACACCTTTGATGATACCTCCTAAAGGCTGTCTGCTGCAAAAGCTTGTGCAGCACAGCTTTGATAAGCTGCTCAGATTCATAAAGCTGAAGACACTGATCATTCAAAATTAAGTAATGAAACACAAACACACACAAACAGACCCCTTAACTGTAGTGGAAGGAAACAAAGGAAACCTAGACCTTATGTTTAGAAGCACTTTAAAGGATACACTATGCAAAAAACATTCCTATGGTGCATTTGAATCATATTTGAATGGTTATGGTATGGTTTTCTTTCTTCTGCACTGGAAATAATTGGGACACAGATGTAGGCAAACTGAGCATCCACACTTCACACATGAATAATGCAGGGCTTATCTGCCTCTTTGCCTCACCACAAACTTTAAAACCCTGAAATCTGCACTCCTATATTTACCCAGTGAAGTGATTTGTAAATAAATGAGCTTCATAAAAATAAATATTTCTTCATTTGTTTTGCAGCTGAGATACAGAGGTAATGAGGTTAAAAAACACACAGCAAATCAATTTCTGGGTGAGATTTGTGGGACTCTAAGCTCCATCTCTCTGCCAGAGACACTTTTGCAGACCTTCTCAGAATTTAGGTTAGAGAATGAATCCTTGGAAAAACTCAGATGATAATTTTATGGAAAAATGATCTCTGGATATACAGTTCTCAGAACTATTTTCAAGTTCTTACAGGAAGATCCTTCTGTCAGCAGAATGATTTTTTGTTCCAAGCTCATTTTGCCCATCTCAGTGCCCCTAACTGAAGTTCAGTGAAACATTTAAAACCTCCCACACTGTGGATCTGTAATGGGTGCACCACTAGTTACCCCACTTCCTAAACTCCACTCATGCAGTAGTTGCCAGTAATATATGACATCGCTTGCTTACGTGTAAATAAATCTGCTGATAGACAGAGAGGGAAACAGATTAAAAATCAGTCCCAACCCTCAAAGCCCAGAAACCACCCTACCTACTGAAGTCACTCAATAGGAGGAGTCATAAATTGCAGAAGCTTGACCACAGCTTTACTTTCTGCTTCCTACTCACTCACTTCATTGGTGTCATTCAGTTGTGTTAGAAATCTAGCATAAGGAAACCCTCAATTTGCCATTTTTCTCTGGATATTACACATCACTTTTTCACCATTTCCACATGCTGAAATTGTGTTTCTTCATGTGTTTGATATACTGGGTGAAATCAGGTAAGAATCAGCAGCTTATTTGTGATGCAGAATCTTTGCTTTAATCAAATATTAAAAAATGAATATTCCTTCATTTAAGTTGGTGAAAAGATTAAGATAAAATCTTCTGAATTATGCCTAATGGAGCAAATGATTAGTAAAAAGAATTCCATAACTTTGAAACTGAGACATAAGTATTCGTTTTAAAGTAAATAGAACCAAGCCTGATAGTTTATCTCTGGCTGTACTTTGCCCAGAGACCTGCTCAGGTGCACTTTGTACAAAGTAGACGTAATAATGAAATAGTCTTAATATTCTCATGTTAGTTTTCTGGTTGTTGCTGATTTGATAGGTGCTTAGATTTTCAAGCTAAGTTTTTAAACAGTAAAATTTAGTTACAGAAAAGACTGTGCACTTAAGATTTTCCCCTTTTCAACCACACAAGATAATTAAAATTCTTACAAACATGTACATGAAAGTTAAAATTACACATTAACTTGATTAAACTGCATGTGTAATAGCCCAAGACCTACGTGTATGTTTTGATTGTGCAGAAAAGAGTGAGTACTCCAACAAGAGTGCACAAAGGGCAGCTGGGTATTGCTTCCAGTATTCAATGAGAAACAGGAGTTTGAAAAACTTCCCGCAATGACTCCTCGTTAAACAATTCAAAGTATTAAATCTATAAACATATTTGTAGAACTTATCTAATTCCACAGTAAAGACATCATCATTTCGGTTTTATTCTCTATTTACTTTTGAAAGAATAACTTCTGTGATTTCACAGCCAAGAGTAAAGGAGTTGCTTCCCTTTGACATCTGCCAGCTACTAAATAGGTTTGACAGTTAAAATAATTTCCTTGTGATAGATTTCTCACTTCTATGGAACAGACTGTGTCTGGTTTATCTCACTGTCATTCCACTGGTTTTAGAAGAAGTAATTTTTATTTCTACCAATCAGAGGATTTTAAAAAAAAAGTCAAAATATCTAAAGGGATACAGAGCAATATCTTAGCATTAATATTTTATATTCTAGATATGAAGGAGTGAATTTTAAGGATGAGTGTTTAAACTTAGATTTAAAGACCACATCAGACAAAATGAGGCTTTCATGTTGTACCTTTGAAACTATAATCAAGTGACTGGTTTTTATTTTCACTTTGTAGATTAAGGTAGTGTAATGTAATTTATATTCTATTTTTATCATCATATATAAATGAAAACCAGAAATAAAATGTGACACATACTGTTAACATCTCAGGGTCATGTCACATGCAAGACACTTTAGCAGATTCTTGATTATTATTTTTATTAAATTCCAGTCCACTTCAGCCGAACAGTTCTCAGTTTCAGAACTTCTTGGATAAGTCCAAACGGTGAAATTAGTTGCCTTCCTGTATCACTTGTTAGTTAATAACCTGTCTAGTAATCTTAGTAAAAGTTACTTATACTATTACGTGTTTAAATGAGGAAAGCAATGGTATTTCTTTTGAAATAGAATTCTGTCTTTTTCTCCATGTAATAATTGTAGTTACTGTCATAACATGATGATAAGCATGAATCTTTTGTCTGGGTGATTTGCAGCAGGGAGTTTCAGGTTATTTTTAACACTGTGTAATTTCAAGCCTGCTCTTGTTTGGACTATATGCATTACTTTTTTGTGATGTCCAGCCCAGAGGTGACCAATCTAATCCTTGTAGATACATGGTTTGGCATTAGAGGTGATTGGTCTAGTTCCCTGAATTAGTGAATTAGTGCCTTTACTGCCTTTACTGAATCTTTACTTCACCTTGAATGCTGTAATTCTCATTGTTTAGCTTTGCTTAGACCTGACCTGTAGTATTGAACACATATTTCAGATACCTTGTCAGCCACCCACACTTGTCTTTTACAGCTTTAAGAAGGGATGTAGGCTTGCTGTCCATCTCAAATGTGGTGGATTTGGTTCTGCCTGTAAGCTGTTCCCTGGGAAGAGGGGAAGGGCTGGAACTGCTTCTCTTATGACTCAAAAAAATCTGAGAAATTCAGGTTATTTTTTATATTCTTTTTAAGGAACTAAGAAGACACTGTTTCTTTTCTTACTTTTGTTTTCTTGAAAGTGGTTTGTTTTGCAAAGATTTTAATGACAGAAGAGTTGAGAAAGGTGCCATCAAGCCCCCAGAGGGACACAAGTCTTGTGTAAAGTAATGTAAACCACAAGAAGTCAAAAGATGGGCCAAAAACCTTGGCCAAAAAACAACTACCATCATAGCAAAAGTGAAGAGGCCATAGTAGAAGAACTGTGACAGGTGTTGGTGTTCTGCCCAGAGTCCTGAAGTGCTTTATATACACAATGTCACCTCAGCAGCCAAAAGATATCTTTAAAGTGTGAACTTTGGACATTGATAACCAGACAGGAGAGAAATTTAGTCTTTTTAAACTCTTTTGAAAATCTCCATCCTCTTGTTGACCAACTTAACCTGGTACACCCTAACTGTCCAAGTACAGACAGAAAACCTAAATCCTACTGTTTGTCTTGCACCATTATGTACACTGACCTTAATTCTTATTTTTTCAAACTCAGAGCAAGATTCTTTGTTTCTTCTGCCTTTGTTTCTTGGTAATGGTGCCATTATGGTGATCCAAAGCTAGGAAAGGGTTCTGAATCATTCCTGTTTTGTCAGGGAGCTATTTCTTGCTGCTAGATATAACAAATAAGGATTGGCAGCACAGCCACCCTGGCCCAAAGGGGAAGAAACAACCACAACAGCATTCCTATTTATACAGCACCCACTTGTGAAAAAATTCTGAGAAGCTGCATTTGAAGGTGAAGTAAAGGGTCTTATCAACGTTGACTATTAATGAGTACTTATAAAGAGAAAACACACAGTTCAAGAAAAATTAGGATAATTCCACATTTGAAGGATTTGAAGGAGCATAGTGGTATCTGCAGAGTCATTAGTTAAACTGTAGTTCCTTGTTCACTGCATGTTTTCACACCTCTTTCCAAAGGTCAAGAGTAAAGAAAATGGAAATTCTCCACTTTCAGCAGAAAAAGATATGGAAAGAAAAGGGAAGAGGTGGTATTTCAGGTAGCCCAACTCAACAAATGACTGTCTTAACATTTTCATCTTTTTCAGATGAGAAACAAAAATGTCCTGAGTTTACAGACCTTCACATAGGCAATGCTTTGTCTGGAACAGAACTCCGTGTTCAGCTACTCCTGTACACAAGGGAAAATCACAACTGTTCTGAGAAACTCGTTGAACACAACGTTACTGCATCTGAGTACCTGAATACAACCAAGAAAATTGTCTTTGTCATTCATGGCTTCAGGCCAACGGGATCTCCTCCAGCATGGCTGGGTGACATGAGGAAGCTTTTACTGTCTTCAGAGGATATTAATCTCATTATCGTTGATTGGAATCGTGGTGCTACCACTGTGAATTACATAACTGCTGTGGAAAACTGCAGAAAACTTGCAGAAATACTGAAGAATTATGTTGACCAGATGCTGGTAAGGCAGAGTGTTGCATCTTTTCTGAATAAGTGTAAAGAGCATGGTTTGAGTGGGAATGGATATTTAAAATATATCTATAGAGAAGTCCAGTGAACAATATCAAATCACGTTTCTTTATAGACCTATTACTAACTTTACATGCAGTTATTATTGCATATATTTAACTTCACCTGAGTTCTTATTTCCCTTTCACTGAAATTTGCCTGAAAATTCATCTGATTTCTTGAACCAGCTGGAAGTTTTAGATCATCTGGAAAGAGTGAGTTCAACACTGGGGAAGTGAAGGGAGAGATGTTCAAATAGTATGCAGTGTAAACATTTTACAAAGGCATTATACTACTCTTTTTACTATTAATCTACTATAAACAAAGGTTTTAAGTGAGAAATAATCTATTGGCAAAGATATAAACATTAATTGCAAAATAGTATAAACTTCATGTCTCTAGAGGCAGTTGCTGAAACCATGGTTGATGCCAGTGGTCGTAACTGGGCTTTAGATTTATTACTTGATCAAATGACCAAAGCATGTCATGGTGTTATTTATGCCATTGTCTGATTTGTCACTTGAATTTTCATCTTTTCTCATCACTTATTTCTCAGCCATTCTCAGAAATTCTGAATGCTGTGCAGCAAAAAATATTCATGTGGAATTTGAGAAAAACACCCAACATTTTGAGAAAGGCTGAGGCGAAAGGAGAGAAAGCCTATCAGAATCTGTCCTCTGGGACTAGATACAGAGATAGCAATTTGCAATTGTGCCACTAGATTTACTGTTATGGAGTAAAAAAAAATTAAATAGGACTATAATAAGAGTCTCCAAGTAAATTGCTGTTTACAGATCTGCCTGGCAAACAGTGAGAGTGTGAGTCCTGAAAGTGGTGGGAGGGGGGTCTGTAGTGTCCCACAGCTATTGCTGTCATACTTACAAGCTGTTGTGAGGCCTTTCTCATTTGTATTGAGACATATTAATATTTCAGATCCTGTGTGTCACCCCATCATTTTGCAGGGATTCCAACTAGGTCAGCTGACACAGTTTTAGAAATCTTCAGTAGGTTTTCATTGGTTTTTTTTTTGAATATTGCTTGCTTTGTAGGATAGACATTTTAAGTTGTGCATTATTCAGCAGGTGTGTGGCACAAGCATTTGTTAATGGTATTGTGTTTTAAATTTATTTTATTGAAAGGATAAAGCAGGGCAAGATGTTTTTTTTCCTCATTCATGGTTTTGGTTCAACTTTCTTATATCTGATAAATGTCTTCCTCTTCCCTTCCCTGCTACCCTTCTAACTAATGTGGCATTTGAGGAGAAATGTGACTCAAGCTTCCTTTTTACATTTTTCTAGTGAAAGAATTTCATAATTTCTACATTTTAACTAATATAGAATTGCAAACTGAAAGGAACGTCATCATATCCTTTATTTTTTTTTTTTTTAGAGATAGAAAGTTAGAAATATAATTTAAAGTACTGACAAAAAGTGAAAACTAGATCAGCCTATGGATTTCTGTTCTGTTAATTCTGTGTGTGACTGGCTTTGGTGGTTTTTTCCCCTGATAGGTGGGTGGAGCTTCTCTTGACTCTATGCATATGATTGGAGTTAGTCTTGGTGCTCATGTAGCTGGTTTTGTTGGCCAGAAGTATAATGGCAAACTTGGCAGAATTACAGGTAAGGCTTTTAATCCCAGTGCACATATTCTATTGTACCTTGTATTGTTGTCAGAGCACTGAGACATCGACAAACGAGAACTGAATATTTAATGACAGACATGAGGAAAAATATAGCCCTGATAGCAGTTCAGGAAATTGGGCAAGTCTGCCTTCAGGACATAAATCACAGATTAAATTTTCCAACCTAGTTACCTCTAGTCTCTCAAATGAAAATTGAGTGCTACATCTAAATGCCACTTAAGCTAAATGATATGTTACCTGAGTGTCTGACTAGTGTTCTGGAGGTGAGAGCAGTTATGTTGTGCATTTTGGTTTTATGAAGTGTATAATAGGTACGGTATTTTCTGGGGAAAAGGACAAAAAAAATTCTCCTGATTTGGTCCCCAATGCTTTTGGCTTATATTCATCTGAATAAATGGGAGATGAGCATGTCTAGTTATGAAAAGAGACAAAGTCATAGATATGAGTTGATCAGTCCTGTGGTAGGAATCTTTGCTTTCCTTAGCAAGTTGAAGAGAAAAATTATGCTTTTTAAAAATTTTTATACCAAGAAAATGGAGAATCACTGCTGAATAATGCTCAGGTGTTGGTCTTTTATATATCTGTAGAAGGAGCCCAGGGTTTATGATGCAAATGCTGCTTTTATTCAGGTCTGGATCCAGCAGGCCCTTCATTCAGTCAAGAACCACCAGAGCGCAGACTGGATCCTACTGATGCACAGTTTGTGGATGTAATCCATTCAGATATTGATGGTAATAACACAGCCTTGACTTGCCCATTTCAGCCTGAGGAAAGGCAGGAAAGCAAAAGAGAAGAGCTGTTTCACTAACATGCAAGTAGTGCTGCAAGAGAATATTTTATGTTACTGTGAACGTTCTTTTGCTGTGCAAGTGTGTATGAACACAGAGGTTGTAAGCACATGGTTATCACTGAATTAATCCCTTCTGAGACAGTCAGGCTCTGCTGTATCAACTTAGTACACCACAGAGCCACTGCTTAAAATACTAAATCATGTTACTGTAAGGTTATAAAAAAGAATATTGTAAAATCTGCTTCATCTGTGCTTTAATCTCTGCTTTCATTTTTTCCTCAAAACCATAAGTAAACATTTAATACCACCATTGTCTTATTATTTGTGTAGTTTTATATACGTTTCTTTAATAATATTAAAATTTAAGCATTTTCTAATACAAATTTATATGTGAGGCTGTAAAATATCAATTTTTGTAATGTTCCCGTTATGTGAATAAAGATAAGATGTGGTAAAAAGAAAGGTAGGTCAGATTGAATTAACTCTTACTCATAGAATTTTGCTTACTTTTACAAGACAGATACAGGTTTTCCTACTTTGATTTACTGCTAATATTAGTGTACTTCAGTATCCAATGTCCTGCAAAAAATGGAAAATTTTATTCTAATGAAAATTGCACTGGGAAAGAATTTTGGTTGCTAGAGAGAAAACAAATTTCATACATTTATGTATGTAATAATATCTATGTTACAGCTGTTTCTGTTCTTTCTCTTTTGTAGCAGTAGGAATCTTACACAATTTTGTATACATTTGTGTACAGCATTTTACATATATATAATTTTCCTAAGGAGAAAAAAACCCTTGACTTTTAACTCTTAGTATGACTTTGATTTACAGTACAAAAAGAATGGTATAATTGTAAAAATTTTCTTTAAGACCTCCATGATTTTTGGAGTGAATATGATGCTAAATAATTGCCTTTGTAATTCTGTTTTGGTGGTTTTTTTATTGTTGTTGTTGGGTTTTTTTTTGCTTTTGTTTGGTGTTTTTTTGTTTGTTTGTTTGTTTCATGATGTTTTTACTTCAGTACTAGGTTTCAAGAAGCCTTTAGGAACCATTGATTTCTATCCAAATGGAGGAATGGATCAGCCTGGTTGTCCAAACACATTTTTCAGTGGTAAACAAAAATCTGTTTATTTAATGAGAAGAAAAGTTTGAGATAAAATCCAAAAAGGTTGAATTGAATTGAGTGTAGGCTGCACTGAGTAATATAGGGCCTG
>WAAE01002773.1:0-41514 GCA_013400495.1 Nicator chloris
GGCCACGGGAGCCAGCGCGCTGCCCCGGGGCGCGGCGGCGGAGGGCGGCCAGCAGGTAGGGACCGGGCCGGGGTCGGCGCTGCGAGCGGGCGGGCAAGCGGGCACATGGGGCTGAGTCACGCCGGGCAGCGCCGCCTCGGAGGTGCCCGCTGCCCCTGGGTATCGGCGCTGCTTTTGCCGGAGGCGGGCGCCGTGCTGACCCTCCCCAGGTGGGAGAGCGGGCGAAGGGCCGGCGGTGTGCGAAAAGCTGCCGAGGCACGGCGCGGGCAGCGGCTTTTCCTCAGCCGCCGGCAGCCGGGAAGGGAGCAGGGATTTCCTCCCTTTACTTTCCACCTCCGCCCCGTCGGCCGCGCTGGAGCGAGGCAGGTGCAAAGTGCTGCCCGCCGGGCAGAGCGGGAGCGCCGGCCCCGCTCGGGTACCCAGCTTCCCCCATCAGCATCAGTGCCCCTGCCCGCGGGGCTCTGCGGCATCCCCCGGGCAGCCTGCCGGCTTCCACCCCTCCGCTTCGGGTCCGCCGGTGCAGTGGGGCAGGGGGATGCGCTGATCTTTGCAGGGACCATGCGGTCTCTGGGAGACCGAGGATCAGCGCTGTGAAATTGGAAGTATTCGTTGTCAGAAATTTACACACCCGACTTCGGGCATCTTCTGTGTGCATCTTGCAAACTAGCAAAGTGTTTCTGGCTGATGTCTTCCAGAGTCATGAAGAAGACGACAGAAAAGTAAGGAGGAGAGAAAAAAATCGAGTAGCTGCACAGAGGAGCCGGAAGAAGCAAACTCAGAAAGCAGATAAACTTCACGAGGTGAATGGGTACTTGGTGCTTTGCAGGCATGGCTCGGGTACCAAGCACGGGACTTTACAATAAACAGGAATTCTTAAGCAGGCGTGGGCCTGTCTTCACACTAATCCTGCTCAGAGAGCTATGGGTGTGAGGCACAGAAAGGTGTGCTGTGGGATGCCTGGTTGGGAACTCACAGACACTGATGCTGCTCTTGGACAGTGCAGCTCTGCCCTCAGTGACGCTGCTAGGAAGAGAGAGACATGGTCCAGCCCTTGCATCACCCTCCCTCTTTTGCTCGTCCTGTGACCACCCAAAGAATGGGATCACAGGGCTCCTTTGGGCTAAACCAGAACCATTTTCTTCTGTATTAGTGTTAAGCTTGTCACATTTGCTATGACAGTGGATGAGTTTTTGCTTTCTTAGAAGGTAGGAGGTGATGGAAGAGGAGGGGACCATGCAGTGGCAATGCTGGCTGAAATCAGTTCTAGAACTGTGGTGTCAGCACTGCCACGCAGCAACAGGGTCCCCAGACATACCCAGTTGAAAAGGCTTCTTAGGAACTTGGGAAACTGCAAGTGTGAGAGCTCGGCTTGGCTAGCTGTTATACTTGCATGCTTTGGAAAGTAACAGTGGGTGTTTAAACAAATAAAATGAAAGTAACTGATTTTTCCAGAAGCTCTTAATATCACAATGTGGTGTGGTTTTCTTGTGTCCTCAGTGCAAACACTGGAGGACAGTGATCCTTTTCTCTTGTTTTGGATGTTACCTCACACAACAGTGCTCTTGTAGCCAGGAGTCAGCTTTTGGGGTAATTGTCAGTTTTGCAGCACACCGCCATTGTGGCTGAGTCAGTTGTTCGGCTCTGAAGGTTCATCACAGGCTTTTTTCTTTCTCACTGTGCAAGGATCTGCCAGCAGTTAGCAGGGACAATGTGGGGAGTTTTGGGCTTGGTTTTTCCCAGGTCTCCTCTGAGTCAGCGCCTGAGAAAGCCAGGTGCAGGGTACTTCTGAAAAGGGGTAACCCCTGGCTTTTGTGGAATCATTTTTGGGCCCTGTGCCATCCTGCAGCTTCTCTGATGTTCCTCCTGAACTTGGGGATCTTCCTCGTGCTGGGAATCTTCATTCTGAGGCACACAGATTTTGCCAGGTGTAGGCAGATCTGGTTGAATAGACATTCGCTCGTAGCAAGAGCCATGTGACAGTCTCACTCTTGAAAATGGGACAGAGCAATGGGACAGCAACATTTATTCCAAAACCCAGGACCGTGGGGTTTGGGGCAAAAAGAGATGACCAGAATGATGATCGGGGTTGGACAGCTTGGCTGGAGTTTGGCTTCAATACTGTGTTAGGAGCACTGTGCTTGTTATACTCTGTGATAGGTGGCAGAAGGGTGTGAGGGTGGGCCAGGAGCCCAGAGTTCTGCAGCAAAGGGGAGCAGAGGCAGTGCCAGGCTGCCCAGAAGAACATTGCATGAGGGGCTCTCCCTGCTGCCTTTTAGGGCATGTGTAGGCTTTGAAGTTTGCTCTGAAGCTTTCCCAAGGAGGTGAGATTGAGTGGGTGGATGTTGAGCCTTGGGCCAGCAGTGAGACATCCATCTGCAGGTTTTCAGTGGGCTGGCTCTGAACTTCTAGCTCTCTTTTCTTTGGGATGAGAAGGCTTAGAAGCACGGACACTTGAGACGCACAGTTATCAAAAAATGTGACGCAGGAGTCTTGCATCCATCACATACATGTATGCTGCAGAGCAACTCAAAACTCCCCTGCAGTTAACAGCAGCTTATTTATTGCCAGAGAAGCCTTAGCTCAAAAGCAGCCAGGTCAGGGATAACCAAGGCAGTCATCTGGCCTTCTGGTGACAAAATGAGTCTGGCATCAAGCTGGCATGATGCTCCCCTCCTCCTGAGTTCTCAGGCTTCTGAGCAGGAGGCTACTGCTCTGGCAGGCCCGGAGGACAGCACTGGACATGTGGTGCTAGCCTGGATAAATGCAGGCTAGCTGTCCTCTTCCCTGCACTGCCCTGGGGCAGGGGCTGCCCTTCTCTCACCAGCAGTGCCAGGCACTGTTTTCCCAGCACCTCTCGGCAGTCACTGCTTTCATTTTCTCTGATCTCGCAGTGCAGAGTCCATTTTGGCCCTTCCCAGCAGAGGCAGCCCAGGGTGGAAGAGGCCACCATGGGGGCACAGCCAACCATGCCTGCAGTCCTGGGCTCCTGGGGGACTCCTGAGGGCCAGCAGCACCTCCTGGTCTTCAGGGCCGTGAAGGGAATCGCAGCATGGTCAGGGCACAGGTTGTAAAGCACTTGCCCTGTCCCAGCACCCAGGCTGTGTCTGTCTCTCCTCAGCACTTTGTAAGTTGTAGTAAGAAACCACACTGTTTTTCTACAGTTATGTGAATGTACTCAAGGTGGAAGCACTGAAAGGAATGTTTTGACTGTGAGGTTTTGTTTTTTTTTTTTTTTACTTTCCCCTCCTTCCAGGAATATGAGTCTCTTGAGCAAGAAAATACCTCCCTGAAAAGAGAAATTGGAAAGCTAACAGATGAAATGAAACACTTGAGCGAAGTGTTGAAGGATCATGAAAAGATTTGTCCACTATTGCACTGCACCATGAACTTTGTGACCATACCAAGGCCTGATGCACTTGCCGGCTGCCTACCAAGATGAGTGCTCTCCTCCATCACCGCTAAATGTGATGTGTGAAAGTGCCATTAACAGGACGTTTGAAGAACTAAGTGTGCAATTCTTCCATCGAAGAGGGCTGGACTCGACCACTCAGCTCTTCTCCACGTTGAAATGTTACAGTCTTCTGTATCTCAGGAAAACACCATTATGGAAAAAAAAGACAGTTTGAAAAGCAGCTTCTAACTTGGTAGACTCTTCAAGCCGTGGTTTTGCCTTTAGAAATGTCAAAGTGCCGTGCAGCCCACTATGGAGCAATGGAATGCAGACAGGGAAAAGCACCGACCTCAAAAGTACTGGGATGCCTTTCTCCCACCATGTCCACTGCCAGTAACCCTTTGTCACTTGTCACCTATGTATGTCATGATCTGGCTGCTGGGTTCTATCTCTCTAAACAGGTTTGGTTAATAAAAGCAATGTCTCATCTTTGTAATGTTCTCTACCTTCTTCAATAATCAATGTCTTCATAGCATCTCTGCTTTTCATTTGCTGGTCAATGCCAAAGTCTAATGGTAATCTTCCTGTCAGTTGTTCTATTATTGACTTATCGCCTCTTCATTGGTTCCTATTCTGAAGTGTGTGTAACAAAAGAGTTTTCTTAGTCTTTAATATTCCAAATCATCAGCCCTGCTGGCATTAGTCCTCGGAGTGTTTTATATCCTAAAATATGGCTTGGTGAGATTCTGATGATGATTGCCTGCTCTGTGTGGAAGAAAAGCAAACAGAGTTAGATGGTTTTAAACATTGTTTTAAAAATCAGATTTTAAAATTTACTCCTTTAATGCATCCACTGGAAATGAACAAATATCTTCATCCTTCCGTCATCTTGCTTGTTGCCTCTGGAAGATTACGTCTGTGGATTGAGCTTTGCCAAGCATTTTGTTCTATGTCCATGCCGAAGGCGTTTTATAATTGTTTGAAAGAAAAACATTCTGTTTTCTTTAACTTTTTAGTTACAAAAACGAAGTATGATTGCAATGTTACTGAGAAATGCACAGAAAATTGTGTTTACTTTCTCTGAAGATTCCTAGTAGTGTCAACCTCTAGAAATGTGGTTGCTGTATCTTGGGATCCAGCAAAGAGTCTTTTTCTCACAGTATTTCCCAGTCAAAGAGCACCTTGGATAATAAAAAATCTCCTCCCCGTTGCCAACTCTCTCACTTCAGCCTTTGGATTTTTTTCAGTTAAACTCATGGGATTAATTTCTCCCCTCACCAGGATCACAGTATTTACCAGCAGAATATGATCTGAAATGTCCGAATTCTAATTTTTTTTTAACTTTTTTATGTTTTTTTAGTTTCTTTAGTAGAATAGTGCATTGCTGGTCACTACCAAGACAGAATTTGGGAAACCATGTAGTCAACTGTGCCTTCTAAAGGGCCCTCTTGTACCATTGTCTTAGGCTAGAAACTCCAGATGAGCTGTTGGCTTCTTCAAATTATTTGTTAGGTTGTTCCCAAGAGAATTTCCAGAATGTGCATCTGCAGCCTAAATGCTGTCTTCAAAGTTCCTTATGGTCCCATAAGAACTGAGTCATCCCACAAGATGATCTGCTGCAGTCCTTGCCTAGGGAAACAAAAGTCTCAGTACAGTTCAGGATACACATTTTGGGTAATTTCCTTGAAACTATTCTGTGTGTCACCCTTAAGAAAGGAAGCTATCTTACAAATATTCATCCACACACCCACATTCCCTCCGGCACTGGAGGCCACTGAGTAATTTGGGCGGAGTAGAGATGTAATGGAGAAGGAGTAGCATGGTGGAAATGAACAACATTCACTCTGGGAAAATCCATCATAATTTAGGATGAAGGGAGAGAGGAAAAGTTTCATATCTCTTAACTAGGTATGTGCAGCTGACTGGAAAGTATCTAATTGGGGTCAGGACTCTACAAAGCTGCTCTCACATATGGAGCCCTGTGGACCCTCAAAAATGGGAGGAAAGATCAACGAGTCCAAGACAGTCCATCCCAGCAGAATCCTTCTAAAGGATTTTGTCCCACAGATGCTCTCTTCTAGAAGTAGAAATCTAGTTCCCTGTGTAAAGTCCTCCTCCTTACATATTTATTCTTCTAAACATCTGTCTATAAACTGACTCCATCTTATCACTTGGTGTCGTATGCAAGTTCTGTGGTACGCTCCCCATCCGTAAGGGCTCTTCTTGTTCTGCAGTAAAAGTTTTAATCCATGGTTTCTGCACTGGAGTTCATTGCTTTATTAATTGTATAATGTCTGTGCAGAGGGTACAGGGGAAGACAGCAGAATTCTCAGCAATGTTGTGTGATGGAGACAACACCCTAAGTCCAAGAATGTGTTGCTGTTCCTTGGAAGGGCTGGCAGCCCTGTGGCAGCCCTCACTGTCCCCACTTTTTCCCCACAACCTCAGGGTATAGCTCCAGCTCTTCCTGTGCATCATGTCCATTAGTAACAGTAGGGCATGGGTTGCTTCTTCCTCCATCTCTTGCATCACTGTTTTTCCCAGGAATATTTCCAAAGGGCCTTTTGCATCATTCTTCTATTTGATAGATTAGTAGGGCACCTCACCAATCAGTGTATTGTGTGACTAATGTTCAAAGGCAGCTGGGAGCCTCAAGTAAAAGAAGAGAGCAAAATTAGTATCCCAAGCCACTGAAGTCCAACATTCTGATATATTTATAGAATTAATGTCATAGCTGAATCATGAGTCAACAAGGACCATGAGCTGTTAAAGCACAGGCTTATATGTCCCTACACATGCAGCGATTACGCTTTTTGCAGGAGCTGCTCATAAGGATATTGATTTACAGGAACCTTCAAAACAGAAAGTATGTTCTGGAGCCTGGGATAATTTTTATGTGAATAGGGAACCAGAAAGGAGAACAGAAAGGAAAAAGCCCATTTGTTAAGGAAGCAACAGAAGAATCTTTTTCAGATCCAAACCTCTCCTGCAGCAGTGTTACACCATCAAAAAAAAAGGTTTCACATCTATATATGGCTAAAATCCCACTCGATATACTGTAGCTTCAAAAAGCTTCCAGTTGGTTTGACTCATTCCCCACAAAAGTGTGGTCTGTACTACATCCACATGGTTTTCAGGTGCAGGTAAATAGGGAAGATCTTTTCTATATTCAGATCATGGTTCGTGTGAGGTGCGCTGTGAATCGCAGTCTTATTCGTGGATATGTCATGAAGATGAGGGTTGCTAACAAAGCTGGATTTTGCCTCTTACAAAAGGTTCACAGTGAAGGTTACAGTTTGTCTAGATTCAGTTAGTGTGGATTTCTTTTTTTGCATTTTCTATGAGTCTAATGAAGAAGCAAAGTTCTTACTGCAAACTTACAGACAAAAGTATTTATTCTAGGAACAGACTGGGTCCAATTCAGCTATTCATCTATTAATTTCTTTTGGGTTTAGTGGGGCCAGATTGAAAATGATTATATTTTGAAAAGTTAATTTTAGCCTCCAAAGCTAAAAAAAATCAACAGAAAGGCAAAGTCAAGCTTCCCAGAACTGCTTGTGTAACAGAGATCAATTGTTATACCTCAAGGGAGCTTAGTAGAAAGTCTTGTTCCTTCCCACTGATATTTTACATTCATGCCTGGGAACATTTATAAGTGCCTTCATATACTCATCCAGTCTCACTGAAAGTACATACTTTAAAAAAACAAATTTAATCCAGCCTGTTCTACACACTTTCTGTTCTTTGTCCTAGTACCAGTTGCTGTAATTTAGTGCTCCTTCTGCAATGCCTCTTTATCTCATCTGCATTTGGTGCTTGCACTAGCCTTTGTATTCTCATTATTTCAAATGCCACTTTTTTTCTTTTTTTCCTTCTTCCTGTTTCCTTCTGTTTCTACAGAGCTTGGTGACAACATCACTTAATGGAATCAGTATTAGAGGATCAAGGCTAACCTGTAGGGCCATATAGAAATTACACTTCACTGGTATACCCTGTGTGTGATTAAAGGCTTTGATGTGTGCCTTGTTCTGTCACTCAAGCACTAAGGAAGGTGTCTGTGCACTCTTTGCTACTACTTCAGTACTGCTTTTTAAAAGTACTTAAAGGTGGCATAACCTTTACTGTAGCCTAACAAACCATACTGTTTCCTTCCATAGATGAATGCTTTGCTGCATGGCATTTGGAGATTCCATCTGTGAATCAGTCTAGAATTTCTGTCTCAGTGAAAGTGATAGATAAAACAACCATTAAAAAAAATCCCTTTTCTCTTCCCATCAGTGCAGTGATATAATTCCTGTTACAGGAAGGAAGCATGTCTGGTTAGCAGGAGAAGTGGGAGGGTTTATTTACTGTCACAAAGACTAAATGTTATTCTCTTTATAGGAGGGTAGGAATTTTCTGTTTGTAAACCCTGGGTTACTGTCAAGTGGTCACTGGTGAAACATCTTACATGTACATACAGCATGTGGTGTGGGCACACGTCCATAAGGGAGTGAAAGAATTTGGATTCATTCTTTGCAGAAACGTGGGATTTACATTGACTTCACTGGAAGTAGAGACGGTCCTACAGCTGCCTCAGAGGACATGCAGTACTTTGCTTACTCACTTGAGTAATATTTAACTCAAGAATAGCTACAAGCTCACTGCAAGTGGGTAATTCTTAATAAAGAAAACGCAGTAACAATCATCCCTGGGATTGCATGCTCCGTTTCTGGCATCCATTCAGGTGTTTTTTTCCTACGTAGCTCCTATGGAAAAAACCTGTAATGGTAGAGTAGGAATCTTTTCTCACTGCAGGATTTTGAAATCATGACATCAAATGTATTGTGAAAATTGCTGGCATAGCTTTTGCAAATAACCTGTTTCCTGCTAATTATGAGTTTGGTTTGCTATAAAGGAATCATTACTGTTCCCTTTAGAAGTGAAAAAGCTAAACCAAAGGTCTTGGTGCAGAATGAAAACATTCATTCATGGAGTCAGTGCTGAATGGCTGCCATGCTTCAGTGTCACAGCTTATCTCTTCCTGAAACAGCTTCTTCATGGAGCCAAAGAGAAAATGACACCTGTAAAAAGTGTGTTTGCTTTAAATTTGCAGTAGGAGAGCTTTTATTGTGTGTGTTTAGAAAGCTCTACAGACTGCTGGTAGAGCTTGCTACACCCCTCTGGCTGCAGTCCAATTAAGTCCACCCAGCCCCTTCCCCTTGGAATACATTGCAGTCAGGTGGAAGAACTTTCTCCTTTAACTGTCTCATAATGAGCTTGCTGTCATGTTTTCATTATTCTAAATTATTAAAATATCAAAGCTCTTGAAATTCTAAGCAAGGGTTGTAAGTAGTCTCTCTTGGGATAAGCAGATTATTAAAATTTGCCTTCCCATTGTAAACTAAATCTTGAGAGTACTAATTTATTGTCTGTCTTAGGTAAATAATTGGCAATAAGAAATAAGCAACAAGACTCTGCTTAAATATTTGATGCAATGTCATATAAGATACAATTGCTTCAGCAGGAGAAGTTGTGCAAGAATTGAAGAATAGGACTAGCTATTGAAAAAGTAGAATTAGCTGAAGAAAAATGGCAGAAGTTATTTTTGAAAAGCGAGCTGTTGGGCTAAGAAATTGTTTATAAGTGGAGATTCTCAAGGACTGATCACAGACCTCTCTTGTTTAGTATCTTTGGTAAAGACTTTGGATACAAAGGGACCATTACTACAGAAGGAGACTGAAATATCCTGCAAAAGAGACTGCATGAGCTTGCAGAAGGGAATAGAAATGCCATTATTCATAGAATCATAGAGTCACGGGACAACCCATGTTGGAAGGAACCCTGAAAGGTCATCTGCTCCAGCCTTTTGGGGACAAGGGAATCTAGATGAGATTGTCTAGTGTCCTGCCACAATGCAAAGTGTACAGTCACAAACTGGAAGCACAATTCACAGGAACTTCTGTCACAAGGTGGAGACTCCTGTGTTGGAAACACCAATGGAACAAACAAGCAAAGCATATTGGCAACTGCTGCTGAGGCACCAGTGCAGTGGAGCAAAAAGAAAGAAAAATAGGCACTCAGATGCATAGTGATGGAGTTATTTCTTTACTTATGTTCTTAAAGAGAGAAATACAACATAATTATGTGAGAGTCTGGCCAAACCTCATTTAAAATACTGCATTCATTTCTGCTCAACCGTGATAAAGAAGGTTTAACCAAAACTAATATAGGTACATTGAAGGGCTACTGGGAAGGTTAGGAGAATAGAGAATCATTTTGTTGGGAGTGTTTTTGAGACTTCAGAGACGAAGTCTGGAAAGTGGTGGGATCATTGTCTATGTAATAACATCAGGGTAAAGATCATGTAAGGGAAAGAGCTGTCATAGAGAAGTAGTAGTGTTAGTAGAAGAATAAACAGTTATAACTTCTACTTGGTTTTGAGCTATATATGTGAAGAAGACAGAAGACAGACATCAGAAAGCCTTCCAGCAAAAATGCTGCATATGAGCAATTTTGTGGGTTGGCATGTGTGTGTGCAACCCACTTAGTTTTGGGATGAAGGTCAGGTATTTCATGGGGGATGAATTGAGTACGCTGGTGATCCAAAATATTTCTCCCTGTCCCAATGTCCTTATTCTCTTTGGAGAAGGCTTGCAATTGAACTTTAAAAGAAAGAAGATCTTAAAACAAAGAAAGCAATCCCCTAAGATTTCATTATCCAGAAACTCATTTTCACAGGAGGTCAGATGTAAGATTTTGTCAGAGGCAGTCTCTTACCAAATTGAATTCTTTGATTAGATCCATGTAAGGAAAGAGCAGAAAAGAAAGCGAGTTTTATTTGCTAAATGCCTACCCCTGAACCATGATATGTTCCCAGAAAAAAAAATTAGAACAGTGTTCACAGAGAAACAGAAACAAAATCTACCAGGAATTTGGGGAATTTCCCAAGCTGCTTAGCTGTTTACTTTAAAAGCTGGGTTACTCCAACTTTGCAAATATGCGTTTCACAGAAGATTGCAGGCCATTTTTTGTCTTACGTCCAATTAATTGATTAAATATATAAACAGGATGTCTTTATAAGCAGAAAATTTTAAAACAGGATTTGATACTAAGCAAGAGCTCTTTTAGTTCCCTTTTAGCTATTTGAGTTTCATCTTTGCTTATCAGAGCTGTTTTAGGGTACAGTAATTTCCACGTGCACTATTGGGTTGCGAGGTAAATAATCTCTAGAGATGATTTTTTTTTTCTTTCATTTCTTACAGTAAATGACAATAGTACATAAGCTAGAAATTTCCCTTGTAAATTCTGGTCATCCCATTTGTTTGCTAAGTTCCAGTATGGACTCAGGACCTATGCTGTCAGTGCACTGAGAGGTTAAGCACCCTTGCTCATGCTGCTCCAGGGGTAGGTGATTCATCAGCTCTGTTTAAGGACTTGGTTAAGAGCCAAGAGCAGTCAAATTTGAAAGAGCCTTTTTAATCATACAGGTGAGGAAGTTACTGACCACAGCTTAGGTATTGTCCTGTTTTCCAGGTGAATAAAATGTTGAGGGAGCCTTCCTGTGTGTGAACCTTTGTCCTGCTGGTGGTTTCACCCTTCTTCCGTCTGGAGTTTCAGGTCGGAGAGTCAGTGAAGTCAGCCCACGCAGAGCAGCTTGCAGCAAGAACAGGATCTTCCTGTGGACACAATTCAAGTAGAGGAGCATAAATGGGAATATGGGTGATTGAGGGCTGTAATATAAAGTTACATAATCAGTCAGGCTTTTTATGGGAAATGACACTCACTTGTGAACACACCTGTATTTTTACCATCGTGTTAAGAGGCTGTGTAATCAAAACATTTTCACCCTAAGTTATTATTGTCAGTTTTTTATAGAATTTTGATTGATATTTTGCAAAGCTCCAAATACTCCACTTAATTCACATGAAAAACCATTCCCACAGTTTCCACTAATTGGTTTTCCATCATTATTTGTTTGGGGCTTTTTTCTGTACACCTCCAACTACAAATTCACAAAACAACATACATTTGTAGATAATTACTTTGATACCAAGTTATACATTTTATGATGTTCAGGAAAATTAAATTATTTTACTTTTTAACTACCAAGTGTATACATTCAAAAGAAAAAACAAATGATGTGTTTTCAAATTCACTTTTATCTCAATATCTGACATCAAATGCATACTCAGAGACTCTTAGCTGTCATTTTCCTGGTTTGCTTTCAAAAATTTGAGGAATATACTGTCACAAATGATAACACAAGGATATTAAACGGTTGCATTAATAAATTAATATTTTCAGTTATTAATAAAAATATTTCTTAGTAAAATTACATTGCACATCTGCTGCTTGTTTTATACTGAAACAGTGTTTTTTATGAAACAGTAACATTTCAAGAGCAGTGATTCAGTTACTGAATGTAAATTGAAAATAGCAGTGGGTGAGAAAGCAAGAATCTATCCCAAGTCAATATGCAGAGTCTTTACTTTTTGTACTCAGGAACATTCCAATTTCCCTAACAATACTGACTTTTTTTTTCCTTTTATGTTATGCATTTTCAACTCCTGTTTAATAAACAAATGTTCTTCATTTACGTCCATCGTGCTTTGCAAGGTACTTTTCTGTTTGTCATTTATCAGGTTAGATATATCTCTTCCCAGCACCCTCTGCCCATTTTACCTGGTAATACAAGTTCTTCAAGGCAGGGGAGTTGTTGCACTGAGCAGCAATTCAGGGAAATGCTCCAGTACTTTCCTGGTCTTTCCATGCCCTGATACACCTGAACAAAACTCTGCTTTTACTCATGCTTTCTCATGCAAGAATGATGGCTGTGGGAACATCAGGCTGTGTCGTGTAACCTGGACAGGTTGGTTCTGTGTTTCATGGACTGAGGCTTCCTGATAATTCATTGATGCTTTCCAAAGCCTCTTATCTTTTTATCAGCCATATGCCCTGCCTGTGACAGCTGATCCCCTGTATGAATGTGCTTTGGTTTATTTTTCCTTACCATCCCTTAAGAATACATAGTGTCTGTTCATGCTTGGCTCAGGTTGTGATATTTCAACTGTGACAATGCATTGGGATTTTGTTTTCTCTGTACTGAAATGTTTTCTTAGCTACAACAGAATCACACCCACGTTATGCACAAATAGTGCAAATTTCCTCGGCTTTTGCTTGGATCCCCTTCACCCCTGGGTTCAGCAAGACTCTCATCAGCCACGTGGTGCCCAAAAGGCAGGCCATGGAATATGGCATCTCATTTATAGAAATGAGTGTTACGAAATGTGTCCAGTCCTGCAGCACATTCAAGAAACTCGGCAGATCCATAAGGTATTGGCAGAACCTACTGCTCTGTGATAGGAGCAGAGCCTGGAGGGTTATGACTTAATGTGAGAAACAAAAAAAAAAAAAAGAGTCATTTTCTGCTTCGGGGTTCCTTTTTGTTGTTTAGAGACTGGATTCCTGCATTATATCTCTTCTCTCTCAAATGGTTTTATTGCACGCAATGTTTGCCAGCACAATATTGAACGGTCCCCAGACACCGTTTAAACTCGCTCGTCATGTTTTCTACACTATACCTCACTTGGTAATTACTGCCTCCCATTGCCAATAATTCATGCCCTCCAGAAGGCCCTGTTTAGGTCTGACTAATAAAATACTGAGAGATTAATATTCAGTTGATGACAGATCATTTAATGCAACTCTTGACAAAGCTCTCCAGCGTCTAGGAAATTGGCAGAACACAGCTGATGGTTGCTTTCTGATGTCATTCAATTAGCAACCCAGGGTTGGTTCTCTGAGGTTAGTCTCTGGAGTTTAATGGAGCAGACTTCTTTTCAACCTTCAGTCCACTCAGGGAATTGCATGAGGCAAGTTTAATTCATGTATATTTGGCATGAGTGTGGACTTTCTTAGATTGCAAAAGAAGATTTGCATTACTGTTACAGCACTGCAGTTAGCAAATTTAAATATTTTAATTTAATTGCGTGCTGATACTCCCAGTGAGGGCAGAAGAGCTTTACATGCACAGATCCATATTCAGGCTGTGAAGCTGCACATTTGCAGTCTAGATTTTCTCAAAATCTCAGGGAAAATTGCAAACAGCTGCGTATGTTGTTAAGTGCTTGGATGATTTGCCTTGCTGTTCTCAAAACTGTGCTCCTACCAACTTAACTAATAAAACAAAATATCCCTCCCTCTTTTTTCCCTATACCCCACCTTCATGCCATCTTGGCAGTACAAAGGAGTTTTAAAATGGGTGTGGATGACAGCTGGTTTACAAACTGATTTCAGGAGGGGTGTTTATTCCAGCTGAGTAAGAGCACTGAGAAACAGCTTCTGGTAAATGCAGCAGCCACAGTTTTGACTGCATGGATGTCACTCTGCTCCCCTGCCCATTGATTACCAGAACTGACAGAAAGGGACAAACCTCTGCTTAACCCACTTCAGTTCTCACTCAAATGTCTTGGTTCCCTTGAAAGGCCACGGAGGCTTTAAGGCAAGACATCACAGTTTGCTTACTTGTGGTTTATTACTGGTGCAGTCAAAGAGTCAGAAGTTTTGGTTTTAATCTTGTGAGAAACGCCAGGGTGAAACCTGCTCCTCTCCAACCCTCAGGTCAGTGGTATTTGTCATCAGGGAATGCCCTTCTGCCAGGATTTCAAACAAGATGCTCTGCTCCTACCCAGAGTGGGGAGAGAGAAAGGGAAAGTGCAGAGACTTCAGCCATCCAGAGGAAAAAAATGAACTTTGGTTGTCTCTGAAAACTACCTAGGCTAGAATTTCAATCCTTTGCATGAAAGAGTAGGTGCACATGCAATTTAGCAGGTGGCAACACCAGCTAAAGCAAGTTTTAACTTCTCTCTCCCTCCCTTCTCTCATATTGCTGCTCTCCCTCTGTTGGCAGCACAATGTTTATAGGCTGTGTAATAAACTTGGTCATTGAACTGTAGATGGCTGAAACGACATCTTGTGTGAAAAAAGAGCCTTTTTTGAGCAACAGTTGCCTGATCCTGCTTGGAATGACTTGGCAAACAGCAGACATGGCACAGCTGAAAGAGGGGAGATTGCTATGGCAGAAGTAAAGGCTGGGGAATGCCTTGAATTAGGAGGTCGTGCTTGCCACTGAATACATTGTGTTATGAACCCCTTCGCCCTCATCTGGCATCCAACATTTGTGTACATAAACTGGACAGATCATCTGTCATTGGATAGCTGCATAAATATCTCAGCTGGCTTGTTAACATGCTTTAGTCATAGCTGAGCTTTTGGACGCTGATGGGCGGTCGTGGTGCTGTCACTGAGCTCCTGAACTGACCACTTTGACACAGATCACAGAACGCCCTGAGATGGAAGGGACCCACAAGGATCATCGAGTCCAACCCCTGGCCCTGCACAGGACACCCCAAGAGTCACACCCATGTGCCTGGGAGCATTGTCCAAATGTTTCTTGAGCTCTTGGTGCTGTGACCACTTTCCTGGGGAGCCTGTTCCAGTGTCCAACCCCCCTCTGGGTGAAGAGCCTTGTCCTGATACCAAACCTAAACCTCCTCTGACATGTCTTCTTGAGTCCTGTCACTGGTCAGGAGAGTGAAGAGATTGATGCCTGCCCTTTCACTTCCCCTCATGAGGATGTTGAAGACCACAATGAGCTCTCCCCTCAGTCTCCTCCAGGCTGAACTAGCTGGTTTCACAGAGCTTTGTTCTTCATGGTCCATGTTCCTCTGGAGCTTTTTGGATTCAGATGTAATAACCTGAAAACATTCCTTTCCTTCTCCACTTTCCTTTGGGAATAAGCAGGGTGGAGATTTGGAAGTTCTTCTATGATTAGAATTATGACTTCTTTATCTCATATATGGAGACATTTTTTATGGTTATATCTTGCTGGGTATGTTGTGAACCCTTTTCACCTCTATATTAATCCTTGCTGTAGCAGTAAAATTGTGATACTCAGTAAGAGATTACCCTTCATAACTGTTCATGGCATTTCAAAACCCTAAAGTAGCCTTTGCAGTAGTGTGATCACAATATGCACACTGCATTTGAATCCCATGAATCAGGCAGGATAGGCAGTCCACCCATATGCCACTCTGCAGCAAGGTTTGCCAGCACCAATAAAATGGAATAAGTCCATTTGGAATGGAGAGCTTCTTGTGGTTTCCTCACGCAGTTTTTATTACAGAAGAAGTTGCATAATGCACAGTGGAAAAATAATTTCTTACACAGCATCTGATGTACAGAACAGTGTACCCAAGCAATGAGTCAGGGCTCCCAGGTGAGACATGAGTCTATGTCATGCAGGAATATGTTCCACACTATTCTCTTGGGAGCTGCAAAACAATTAACAATTTTCTCAGGTGACGTTTAGCTCCCCAAAAAAGCACTCAGAATACAAAATGCTTTTACAGAATCATGTGTACTTTACCCTACATATCCCATATTTGAGCTCTCTTTGACTTTTTTCAGGGATACGCATGTACAAAATAAAACAATTTGGCTGATATAAATTCCTTTAGGACTTGCCCTCTATAATATTGTGTAAGTGTCTGAAACAATCACATGGAAAGCAATGCCTAGGGAATCCTTCCAGAGTTTACACCAAGCTTGCTGCCTTGGGGGACAGTGCTTTAGCCCCTGAGTGTGTGTTATGCTTGCTGAGTAGGTGTGATCAGCGCAGTCCAGGATTTATGTGTCCCTCTAAGGGAACTCCAAGCATTGACTGAAAAGCAGTGAATGAAATGTTGGCTACAGATTGTACAAGTAGCTGTACAAGTAAAATACTAAAAGCATTAAGATAAAATTGTTAAAAAGAGAAATGCACTTGATATGAAATATATTCTACTTCCAAATGAGAGAGAATGATTCGGGGTTATGTTTTTCTGTTTAACCATTGTGTTAGTGAGTTTACATGCTTGCTTTTAAGAAGCAGTTACATATTCCTTTGGTCATCACTTCCAAGACAATGTGGCTTAAGCTGTGGGAGGCCACTCCTGTCAAGATGATCTTGGAGATGTTTGTTGCTCCCTTCTTGCCAGAAGTTTCTAGTTCTATAGCAGAATCAGCAGACCAGATTATTGTTTAATAATGATTGAACTATTCCTTGCGCTGCCTCTCAATCTTTGTACTAAAGTGACTACCAAGAGATGATGTGATTTGTTACACATACTCTCTTCTGAGTTGCTTATAGAATCACTGTGCATGCTTGCTCTCCGAGTGCACATATAAGCCCAAGCTCAAGTGCGTGTGGCACAATGCAGTGTGCAATTAATGAAAAACCTCTGTGTGGGAAGCAATGCAGATGAATTGTCAGGATAGGATACTTATCCTTGCTGAGTAGCAGAGCTAATAATAAAGGTTTTTTCTTATTCAGGGCTGCACTGGAACAGTGCTGGAGCGGAAGCTGCACGACTGTGCAGTGTTTCCAGTTTTGCAGTTGTGGCTTTGGCAAGATCGATGCGTAGCAATCCTTGTGCTGTTAAAGTCGGTGTTTGCTCTGATGGCCATCCCACTCGGGGGATTTGAGCTGGTGCTCCTGTGTGTGCTCTGAGGACACACATTAAAGGTGTTGGCTCAGGCTTAGTGGTTATTCTGTCATTCTGGTCCACAGTTTCTGTTCAGTGTGTGCCCACAGCACTGGCTGTGCAGCTATCACTGGAGATGCTCGGTATCTCACAAATCGTTTTGATATCTTATCCATGCAGTGGAATAGGCTCCCTGGACACCGAGTTTTTTGCTGCCTGTCGCCGCTGTCATCTTCATGTTCCACTCTCATTAGGCAGCTTGCAGGGCAATATCTGAAAGCCTTCAGAAAATCCCAGTGACCGGGTGATCGTTAGTCACAGAACACAGCCTATAAATTGCCGGCAGGGACTCCCCATCCAGATAACTAGCAGGCTCAGAATTTTCATTTACTGGATCCGGGCTCGCTGAGACGAGGGGAAGTCCCCGTGCGTGCCAAAGCGCGGCGCAGGTATGACATGCCTGGAAGTCCCACGCTGGGACGGGCAGCCCGTGTCCGTGCGCTCCCGCACCGCTCCTACGGGTGTTCCCCGGGCACCCTCTGCACCGCAGCCTCCGGGCAGCCGGCCAGAGCCCCGGGGAGGCACAGCCGGGTGCCCGGGGCAGGAGGCGAGCGGGGCCGGCAGCAGCGCCTCCCACGCCCGCTCTCGCTTCGGGCAGATGGAGGGGCTGCAGCCGCTTCCCCCGGGCTGCCGGGGCTCTTCGGGGCCGTCCCCGCAGTGTCCCCCGGGCCGTGCCNCGGGCCGTGCCCTCAGTGTCCCCGGGCCGTGCCCGCAGTGTCCCCAGCCGTGCCTCCAGTGTCCCCGGGCCGTGTCCCCGGGCCGTGCCCGCAGTGTCCCCAGCCGTGCCCGCAGTGTCCCCTGGCGGCGGCGCGCCCGCCCGGCCCCGCGGCAGCAGAAAGCGAAAAGCTTTCGGTGCACGGAGGGAGTTTCGGTGCCACGGTGAAGAACTCGACACCGATCCCGGCCGCATCCAAAGCAGCGCGGGCAGCCGGGAGGGAAGGGATTTTGCCCCTCAGTCTGCTCCACCTGGAGCCCTCCTGCAGTGCTGTCCAGCTCTGCGGTCCTCAGCACAGGGAGGAGGACACGGACCTGTTGGAGTGAATCCAGCGGAGGCCACCAAGTGGATTAGAGGGATGGAGCACCTCTCTTACGAGGAAAGGCTGAGAGAACTGGGATTGTTCAGCCCGGAAAAAAAAACCGGGTTCGGGGTAACCTAATTGCAGCCTTCTGGTACCTGAAGGGAAACTACAGGAAAAGTGGAGAGGGACTTTTTACAAGAGCAGGCAGTGACAGGGCAAGGGGGAATGGATTCAGAATAAAACAAGGGGGAATGGCTTCAAAATAAAGGAAAGCATGTTTAAATTCACTATTACGAGGAAGTCCTTTGCTGTGAGGGTGATGAGGCACTGGCACAGGCTGCCCAGAGAAGCTGTGGATGCTCCATCCCCGGCAGTGTTCAAGGCCAGGCTGGATGGGGCTCAGAGCAACCTGGTCTAGTGGAAAGTGTCCCTGTCTGTGGCAGGAGTCTGGAATGAGATGGTCATTAAGGTCTCCTCTAGATCAAGCTACTCCATGATTCTATGATCCAAATGCCCCTTCCTGGTGAGGGAAAGCTCGGGCCAAGCCCTGGCCCACCCCAACTTATGACCAGAGGGTCTCCCTGCCAATGAGGGAGGTGTGCACATCCCTGAGCTGCTGTAAGGAAACCTGCTGTGGGATTTGGGCCAAAGTAACCAAGTTTTTATTATTGGATAAAAATAGAAAATGTATAAACCGCCTTCCAGCCCAGCCAATTCAGTCTGACTTTTGGGAATGTGTTGAGCTTTAATGACCTGCTTCTGATGATTCTGGCCAGCCTGCTGCAAGCAGCCAAAACCAGCACTGTTACAAGAGAATAATCCTCATTCCAATAGAAATTCCAGCAGCCTTGGTGTGGGTAGACTGAGTATCTGCTTAATGTTGGCTTACTATTAAAGAGCCAAACTCCTCACAGCGTACTGCATGCAATGCTGTTTCAAATTAGCTAAAACACTGGAATCACATCCAGATGATGCAAAACAGACTTATATTTTAGTGCCAGAAATATGTAAAAGTCCTGCCCAAGCCATGCACAATAGCTGCATCTTTTTGGCGCCAGCACTTGTACTTGTCATTTGCTGACACAGTGCTGAGTTCATCTGAGAAGCAAAACACATAATGTTTCAAAGAATTGTGCTTGTTGTCTGGAGGATGGGAGAGGAAACGGAAAGGCTACTTACACGTGGATATTAAGTGTTAATGTGCTGCCCTGTCTTTAGTCAGTGGGGGAGAAGGAATGGGGCTGCTGTGAGTAAAGTGCCTTTGAAAGCTTGTTTCACTTCTGCTTGGTGTTGCCTACTATGCAACCAGCGAGTATCTGGTTACCTTCCTTGAGCTGTTCACACGAGCTGATCTGCCAATGGTTTGATTGAGAAACACATGCTGGAAACGCCACATTTCATAGAAGGAGGCTGTGACAGAAACCCTACGTTTGGGTTCTATCTTATTTCTCATTATCCTTACTAGAAATGAAACAGCCCACAGCTTTGTGACTCAGTGTTGTGCTGCTCACTTCATGCTCCCAGCTTTTGTTGAAGCAGTGGAAGTGCTCTGCATACATGTGAGTTAAAAGGTCTGTGTATGAACTGGGCATTTCTGGGTTTGCGTGACCAAATTATGTACAAGAACCAAGCCACCTCTTGGAGCTGCAACAAATGAATTTTGCCTTTTGTTGTATCTCTTGGAATCAGGCATCAGTGTCATTTATGAAATTTGTCTTACTAGGGCCAAAACCTTCAACACTCACGTTGCCTATGAGAAGAAGTGATTCCACATTATGTACTCTCCCTCTAATTGTCCACAGTCCCTAATACATCCTTTCCCTATCTTCATTCCTGTGGATGGTGACTGTTTTCCTTAAAAAAGTCAAAGGAGTTGCAAGAAACTGTCTTCTTCCACAGACTGCGTATTTTGATCCATGATTTATCAGAAGTGAGGGTATTTCAGGGAAGTGTCCCAGAATCATCTTCTGGGAATGTTAATTTCTGAGGAGGGCCTGAAATAATTTTTCTCTTTTAATACTTTTCTCTTATATTTCTGTCTGTAGATTATGTTACTGCTTATGTCTGTTCCTATTTAAAAAACAGATGAATATATTTTCCTCTGCCTTAAATAGTCTCACAGCTTTTTGGCACAATTTCCCATCTTTACCAGCTCAGGATTGTAGGATATAAACCCCAGAGCCAAACTTCAGTTTCTTGAATCATTCATTCTAATAAGTATTTCTGGCATGTCTCTGCGGGGGATGTTTGCCATCATTTGTCTTGTTTTTTATTCTGGTAAAATAATGTTCTCTGTTTTGCTGTATTAGGTAAATGGAAATTCACAACAGTAGACTCAAAGAGAATCCTCTTGCCTCTCTTTATGAAGAAATGTCTACCTCTGAGCTTGCTATGGAAAACAAATCCAGATTTTCAGGGACTGGGAGAATGACGAGCTGCCTGCTTTATGAGAAGTTCTGGTTCAAGACCATCTAAGGAACCTGAAGGTGCAGAAGTCCATGGGAGCTGATGAGATGCATCTGCACATCCTGAAGGAAGTGGCTAAGCAGTACCCATCATACCTGATGGATAATCGTGGCAGTCCAATCCAATTCCCATTGGCTGGAAACAGGCAAACATAACCCCAATTTCACAGGCCAGTCTGCCTGACCTCTGTGCCTGACTAGATCATGGAGCAGATCCTCCTGGAAGCTGTGCTAAAGCACGTGGAAATAAAGTGATTTGCAACAGCCAGCACGGCTTCACTAAGGGCAGATTGTGCCTGACAAGTCTGGGATCCTGTGCTATGCAGACAGGCTGGGAGGGTTGGGTTTGTTCAGCCTGGAGCAGAGGCGGTTCTGGCTCTCACATTCCAGTGCCTAAAGGGGGGTTACAAGACAGCTGGAGAGGGTTGTTGTACTGGAGCAGGTATTGATAGGATGAGCTGCCATGGCTTTAAACTCGAGTACTCTGTTCGGTAAAGGAGGCTGTAGTGAGGTGGGGATGGGTCTCTTCTGCTGTACCTACACTGAGAGAACAAGAGAGAACGGCCTGAAACTTAAAAACGGGGGGATTCGGGTTAAATATTAGAAAAAAACTTTGCTGTTAGGGTGGTCAGGTATTGGAATATGTTGTCCAGGGAGGTGGTGGAGTCACCATCCCTGGACGTGTTCATGAGGTGTCTGGATCTGGCACTGGTCAATGTGGTTTGGTGGTTACAGTGGTGGTGTTGGGTGGATTGGATGATCTGGAAGGTCTCTTCCAACCTTGATGATTCTGTGATTCCATGAAAGAAGATAGCATCAGATCAGATATTAGGAAGAAGTTCTTTACTGTGAGGGTGGTGAGATGCTGGAATAGGTTGCCCTGAGAAGCTGGATGGAACACTTCCCATCCCTGGGAGTGTTCAAGGCCAGGCTGGATGGGGCTCTGAGCAACGTGGTCTAGTGGGAAGTGCCCCTGCCCAGGGCAAGGGGTTGAACTAGACGATCTTTAAGGTCCCTTCTAATCCAAACCATTCATTGATTCCATGAACCAACTGTTTACTGATCAAAATCTGTGATTTGGGCTCTCTAGCTGTGGGTAACCATCTAAAAACTTACAGTCAAGAGAAAGGTTCAGATACTTACTAGCAAGAAAATGACACCTTCTTCTGGGAGACGAACTAAACCACAGATACTCCAATTAAAGCCCAGATTGATCTGAATTTTTTTGAAAGGCTGAAGGGCATGGCTTTGCTTTGGTCTGTTTCTTAAGAGGTTGATGGAAGATGAGGTAATAGGAAGCTTCTGTCTTTTCCTTGCCTGAAGAAGCTGAGCTCGAGCTCAATGGGCTGCTTGCTCCTGAGGAAGCCTTGCATTACAGGGATTCGTTCACCCATGTCCAGTGGGAACAGTTATGTGGCAGTTAGAGTCTACTGAAAACTAAAACTGGTATTGTAAAACAATAGCAATTGGTTTTTAGTGCCAGAAATTTGAAACAAACTCCTTTACTAATTACTTTTTTTTAAGAGGGTGGGGGTTTTTCTGGTTTTTGGGTGGTGGGTTTTTTTAAAAAAAAAAAAGTTTTCACTCTTCGTTATGAAATGTTCTACTGAATGAGAATGTGTGGAATACTACAGATCTCCCAAGCTTTGTGGGCTGGGCTTCCTGTCCATTTAAAATGGGAGAATTACCTTGTGATCAAACTCCTTGGCCCTCACCCATAAATCAGGGATTGAAGCAACTCTTTGTACCATGTCTGTTTTTTTCTAGACAGGATTTCAGCGCTTCAAAGAATGACCCATTACTTTGTATTTGTCTGCTGTTTGGCGGCATAAGAAAGCAACAAATTTATGTGTGGTTTCTAAGCAGTGTTTATTACAATGAAGGCTGAGGCAAGCTTAACAATGACATATCATTGTGTAAGTTTCTCATTGTGTGTAAATTATTCCTAAAAGAATTGGATTTCATTTGGAAATTAAAATGGCAGATAAAATGCAATAACTGCAGATAATTCAGCCCTCAGCAAGCATGCAAACAAGTGTACTGGAGATGCTTAAGAGGAAGAAGTGAGGGAAGTGAGAGAGGATGACTGATATTTTTGGGGAGAACTGTTAAATCTTAAACTCTTCTGTTAGTTATCCTTGTCACCACAGGCTGGGCATTTAGGTGCTTTTGAAATCACTGCTGGTAACCATGAACTCAGCCTTCCTGCAGAACGTGTGGAGCACGTGCTGAGGGCAGCACCACTGGGAAAGGCGACTGAGTTTGGAGGAACTGGTTACACACTAGGCTGAGCTGGGAGTCTTGGGAGCTGCAGGAAAGAGAACTGGTTGAGAGATGTGCAGGTGGTTTGTGTTTTGAGTAGGGAGATAGGGGCCCAGAGTAGGAGGGGAGGCTACCATAAAGTTAGGACTAAAAAAGAGTCAGAGAGGGAAAACTGTAGTTTTCTAATTTCTCTTACCCTTTACTGTAATACTTCCAAGTTCTGCTTATCCAGAAAGACAGAATGCAAAAGAAATGTTTCATTTCCCTCTTGGCCTTCATCTTTCTCTGCCAAAACATTTTTTGTGACACTGTTGGGATGAGACAGAATTTGGTTTTCAGCTTCAAACTGTAGTTTACCTGCAGAGGAGGGTATATATATATAATATATATATAATATAGAGTTTGAAAGGAAGAACTTCCAGCCCATTGTCACAATGCTTGTTATTGAGGCTGCTATTGCCATGGCTATCATTACTCCTGTCATCAGGCAGGTAATAGTGTATTCATTTTATAAGCTTGTCCATGTTAAATTTGTGCAGGTCACGCTGCTCAGCACCTATCTGTGAACAGTTTGTTGTCTTAGGTTGATTCTCATCTCCCATACCCTGAAGAACAACCACTGAAGTCGATGATTTACATCTCTTGGACACCAGCATTGTAGTTTGTACCAGTATTTAGTCACCATTAAATGTGGCCCATGCAGTTTTTGGAGATGCATATTCCTACCCTGCTTCTGAATTTAGCTCGCTGCACTCTTACTAAGTAGAAGTCTGGAAGGGACAAAAAGAGACCTCCCTCTGAAATTTAATCCAGATCACACATGTGGTGTGGTACGGAACAAGAACCGCAGTCCTCTGCCAGCCCTAGATCTTATAAAATCTAAACACACCAATAATCACTGAGGTTATTTTTAAATGTTTAACATGACTCTCCAAGGCACATACACATTTAACATCTGTATCTCTTTAAAGAGTTATTTATCCTAATATATCACAGCTCTGGCAGTAATTTTGTGTTAATTGCTCAGAACAGGCTGAACTTTGGAGGGTTATAAATTTCAGTATGACATGTTCTGTGGGTTTGTTTTCATTTGGGTTTTTTCCCCCAAATTTACATACACTGAATAGCCAACTAACCTGACATCATTGGGAGCTCAGGATGGTTGGTGTCTGTCCATTTCACTCCACAAGTGTGGATTTATGGCCATGAGTCATAGAAGTAGAATTACCTTTTCATGAGGTTAGCGTGATCTGTCTTTCCATATAAGATGCTTCTATGGTAATGTTGATCATGTTACTAGGGTGATGTAAAAACATTAACCAAGTGTTTTACACAGAATTCATTTTAAAGGAAACTGGGCATTAACTTCTGTTCTCTTACAAATGCATACGCTTACCCGTTCTTAGAAATACTCTTTAGTGCTTGAATTTTAGTCCAAGCACTAAGACACCTTAGTGGCACTTAAATCCCCAAAAGGATTTAAGTCATAATTCCAACTCTCTGCTGCCTAACCCCAAATTTCTGTTCTATTTCTGCCCATGCACAAACACCAGGGTTCATCACTTGCATTTTCATTCTGTGTGGTTGCACGCACCCGTTGCTCTAGGAATGTGCTCTGATTGGGAAGCTGCCTGCCTGTCTGACCATCAGGATCTAACTTGGCTTTTATTTTGACCACACACACATTTCATGAAGCCATGGAACGGTTTGGATTGGAAGGGACATTTGAGACCACTTAGTTCCAGTGCCCCTGCCATGGACAGGGATACCTTCCACCAGACCAGGTTGCTGAAGGATTCAGCCAGCCTGGCCATAAACACTTCCTGGGAGGGGCATGGAGCTGTGCCACGGCAGCTGGGTGTTTATTTAGAAGGCTTGCTTTAAAAATTCACAGTCCAATGGTTTTTCCACGATGACTACATGGATGGCACATGCTAGTCTGATGGCTGTGAGTGTCAAAATCTCTCTTTAAAACTCAAGGTTCTTTATCAACTCCAGCAGGGCTTTTTTGGTAGGATGTCTTGTCCGGCCCCTGCATTCATATCCTTCTTTCATTTGTGTGCACAGGAGTAGTACATTAATGCTTTACTACTTAAGGAGCAGTCTGGAATGCCAGACATAACTGGATAGCCTCTCAGCAGCTACAACACTGATTAAATGTCTGTGAGCAGCAGAACTAGAGGCTTGGCAAAGAGAATAGAATCCTACAGTGTCTTCAGTGTCTGCGAATATTTAGAGTGAGAGGGTCAGTTGTGAAAGAATCGAATTTTTAAAATTTTTTCTGCTTTTGCTTGTGACAGGTTGACTTTCAGAGGGAATCCATTTCCCATATTTGCATTGCTGTTTCTGAGCAAGCAGTGTCCGGAATGATCTTTCCTGTGCTTTAGGAAATTGTTAAACAACTGTTGTGAATGCTAGTGGGGGACTATGCAAGCAGTTTGGATAATGAGACAATGAAATATATCTTAAAGTACCTGGAAAAAAAGCACCAATCTCTAAATGGCTTTAAATGATGGCACTATATTTTTGGGAAGAGATAGAAAATAGTCTTCTGTCTATGTTCTGTGTCCTTCTTCTCTGATGCACTTATTGCTGTCCATAGACATTGTACTAGGTTTGTGTGGCCAGGTTTTGGTAGCTTTCCTCCTTTTGAATAAGTGTTTGTGCAATTTAATATTTGCTTTAGCTTCCTGTAGACTAGTTTCCCTTCTCTTTAAGGGAACTGTTTTGCTGTGTGCTATAAACCAGTTTTGTAACATTCTGTTCATTTGAGTATCGACTCCTAGAAAGACGGGAAGTGTCACTGCACAGAAGGTAGGAGGGAAAAATGCTTTGAGGAAACTCAGATAAAAGTAACAGCAGATAAACAGAGTGCTTCTTGGTGCTTTTTGTAGACACAGAGAAGCATGGTATTACTTGAAAGGTGGATAATTTTTTTAAATTAATCTCTCCTTCCTTTCATTACTAATTTTAAAGGTTTCTTTCTTTGAGCCCAATATTGGTAAACCCTTCAGAATTAGCACAGATAACTGGTTTCTCTAACCACCCTTTCCTCTGCCCACAGGTAGTTTTACTGCTAACAGGGAAATGTGCTGTGGCCAGGCTCAGACATTCAAATAAAGACACCCAACACACACCCATGCACAAACAAACAAAGCAGAACATTTGATTCTAAACATCAAATGTGGGCAGTCTGATACACTAAATTTATTTTCTTTTCTTTTCTATTTGTTTCTGAAATCAGTATACACAAGTAATTTTGCCAAGTCTTTTTCTACAGGCATGAGGAATGAGGATCTCACACCATCAGATGTGGGGCTTGGAGAATGTGTGGTAAACCCATGGGGGTCAGCTACAAATGTGGGAGTTACAAGCCCTGTGTGATCCCGTTTTGATGGCTGTTGTAGAATAAAATAAGAGGGGGGAGTTCTCACCATGCCAGCATCAGAGGGCTGTGCTTCTCCAAGCCGGGTGAGAAAGGATCCCTGGTTTAGCCCACGAAAGGTAGCTGCACTTCATACAGCCAAGGGATTATTGTACATTCACTTGTCCCCAGCTAACTCCTGTTCTCATCTCACCTCTCAAGCAAGTAATTGTCAATGGATTGAGAGTTTGGACTGTGGTGGTGGTTTGGCTAACAGCATCCAAGGCACACGTGCTCTTCCCTCACAGAAAAGTGTCTTCTGGGTGTCCAGGAGAACTCTGACTGAACCATTTTTGTTCTACATGTGGGCAATTCTGCATGCAAAATAAATCCTTTGGAGGCAGGAAAATTGGCCAAATGTACATTTTTCCACTTAGGTTACAAAATAGCCTGTAACTGTACTGTAACCTGGGTAACTGATGTTCTATTTGTTTTATACAGAGGATTCTTTTATCTTTTAAAGTGTATTTCATTCACAGATTGTTTACACTTGGGGTGTTGATATTGCTGTTAAAGATAGAAAGTGTAAAACACATAAACAACAAAAAACCTCCCATCCACATTCCCAAACGCAAACAAACGAACAAAAAAGAATAATAAAAGAAAACAAACAACTGCCCCCCAACACAAACCAAAAAACCCCAAAACACTGTAAGATTTGCTGGGGTTGAGTAGAGTACTTTAATTACTGGTGTTTTGGGTGGTTTCACATGGCAATAAAATGTACTCTTCTGTTCAGGAGTTTTCTAGTGACTTAAAACAGTTTGTGAATCTTCATAAGGCTGGTTCAAAAGACCCAGCCTTCAAAAGTAAGGGATTTTTTTTTTCCTTGGGATGAAGAAAGGGTAGAAAGAATGGTATTGGTTATTCTCCTTGTCTTTCAGATGGAGGAATTGAGGCATTGGGTAGTTTGTGTATTTAAGTCACACATCATGGCAGGAATTAAAATCTGAAAATTAGATGTGTAATGACTCTTCAACACCACAGAAAATCTTAGAGTAGCTGACAGACTCTAAAAGCTCCAAATGTGATTGAGGATGAAGACCCCATTGCAGGGGACGTTCAGGAGATGGCACTTAGGGCAGAAGCCTGTCAGAGGGCAGCTGGGGGAATAGAGTGGCTAAAGGAACTGAAAAGAACACTAAATCACCCTTCAGATGTATTAGTAATAATTAACCTGCTAGAAAGTCTAGTGAGAAATGATGATTAGGGTACAAAGGGAGCACTCAGAGGGCTGAGAAGCTGAAGAAATAGAGATCATTCCCCAGCCAGAACCCTTTCCAGGACAGGGCAAAGGGAAGAAAACAAGCAGAGGATCTGTCTGAAACTGAAGTATAGGTTGAGTTTTTGAGAAGAATCAGCACTAACCAAGTGAATGTTCAGTAAAAGGCTCAAACAAAATGGAAAAAGAATATTGCTGAAATACTAAAAGTAATGCATAACACTCTCACTGTCACTCTGGCTTAATCTTTGTTGGTATCTGAGGACTGGAGTGTGGCAAATATGCCACCAAACTTTGTGAAAGGTCCCAGGAGAATCCAAGGAGTTAAAGGCCTGTAATCTGAACAGGCAAATCAATGGAAATTAAGATAAAGGAACTATCAATTAATAGGTACCTAGATAAATACTTGAAGAGAGCCAGAATGGATTTTATAAAATTTAATTCAGGCTTACGGGCACATCTGGAGTTCTTGGAAAGGGTTGGCAGATATGTGGATCAGGGAGGTTCAGTAGGTGCATTTTATGACACCTCTAAAGAGGTTTCAGTAAATTCACTCAACGAATAATTATTTCAAGGAACAGAATAGTTACGAGGTAGAAAAAAAAGGTAGGAAAGAGAGTAAAACTAAGCTCTGAACTCTCCCGTGAGGGGCAGGTCATCCAGTGATGTTCCACAGGAAACTTCACTGGGACCTGCACAGCTCAACACTTTCATAAATGATCTGGTAAGAGTGTGAGTAATGTAGCCAGGAGGTTGATGATGGTACAACTTTACTCAGGACAGATGGGAGAAAGGCAGTTTCAGAAGTCTGGAAGGAAGACTTTATATTTACATTTTGGAAACCAAAACGACAGATAAAATTCAATGTAAGTAAACATAAAGTAGTGCATATGGGAAAAAACAGTCCTAGCATCATATATGAAGAGTTGGGCTTGAGTTTGTCATTGCTACTCAGGAAGGAGATCTTGGGATTATTATAGATTGTTGCATTGTGTGAGACTTAATGCTGGGCAGCCATCAAAACTGCAACCCTAATTTCTGGAGTTCTTAGGAAAGGGACGGTGAACATCAAGATCCTTCTGTATCAATCCATGACTTGACCACAACTTGAATGCTACGTGTAGTTACAGTTCCTTTAAGTTAAAGTGTGAGGAAATGGTTAGGGAAAGGGTTTCTTTTATCTTAGGAAAAGCCACAGTTTTCCCAGGGAAAAAAATGGGTAAGAGAAATAATCAAGGATGTAAAATGGCTGCCAAAAAAGAAAAAAAAAAAAGACAAAAAAAAAAAAAAAAACTACTTAGGCTAGGACAAGTAGAGTTACTGGGAACAGGGTCAAACAAAAAGGAACTGTTTTCCTCTTCTAAGTGGTGATAGCCCTATGGAACTTGCTGCCAGAAGTTACTGCAGATGCTGGTACTGTGGATGAGAAACTGATCAAAACATTTGACAGAAAGATTTGTGGAAGGGTACTACCTAAAGAATTCATGGAAAGCTCGTGTGACTCACCCGCTGAAAATAGTTGGTGTGGGAAAGCACCCAGGGGAAGCGTACTCACCCTGTTCTTCTTCTTCCTTGGACAGCTGCATTTGATCAGAGCTGCAGGAAGGGAACGGGGCTGGAGGGCCCTTGGAGCGAGCCGCTGGAGCTGCCGAGCTGGAGTGCGGGCGGCTACGTGCCGTGCTAACCTGGGGAACAGAACGGGACCCCGGCCGGCTCCGCGGGAGCCACCGCAGATGCCGGCGGCAGCCCCAGCTCCGTCCGCACGGAGAGCTCATCCCCCCGCTGCCATCAATCCGCCTGGGCCGGGATTCCTGCTGTCATCGCTGCCGTGTTCCCAGCGCTGAGCTAGCTCACATAAAATATTGCTGCTCCGCGCTGCTATTTGCTGCGTGGGCATTCCCGCTGAGTGGGCATGGTCGTGCAGCAGTTATTTCGGTGGGGTCTACAAATATAAAGATGCTAAGTTCTCAAAGGAGGAAAAGTATTCCAGCTTTAACCCTCTCATCTTGTTCCCATTTTCTATTTATTCATTGCATAGATCTAATATTTTTTTTCTGCGTGTCAGCTCTAGTACATTTACACCGGGGTCTGAAAATCATTAGGTTGGGGGTTTTTGTGGTTAATGGATCACTGTCAGCAATAGTAAATATTTGCAGCCAGAAGTGATGCTGTATTAATAGATTCCAGTGTATTCTCTTTTAAACTGTGATGGCTTTGAAGATCTAATAGCACTGAAAATTAGCAAATAACTATTTTTATCCCTAGAGTCAGCAGTTCTGACTCAGAGTGTCCATTAAGGAAATGAATTTTAAACAACAGGATTCTTAAAAAATATTGTCACTCATTATCTTAACTACACTTTAAAAGGAATGGCATCTATTATAGAAATGAAAATATTCTATTGGTGTAATTACAAACTAATGAAGACTGATAGAAGGTAATTATGTTAATTAATATCATTGCACGTTTAATCTCGGGGTGATTCTCAGGGTCTCCAGCTGGGGGCACTGGGCAAACATGGAACCCTGGCAATGGTCAGCGTGAGTGAGACTTGTACCTAGACCAGAACTGTGCTGGAGGGGAGGAGCCAGGGAAACAAAAACCAGCAAGGAAAATGGATGTGAGATGCAGTCATCATCCGGGATTTGGCAATTTCCTAAGACAAAGTAGATTTTATTTTCAAAACTCTTTTGCCAGTGACAAACAATTGTACGCTTTTATTTTCATTACTCATAAATCATCCAGTTTCTTTAGCAAAACTAGCCCTTTAATCAGTAACTTCAAATGCTAATGGGCCCAGGTAGAAAAGTTATTGTAAATCTAAATTTGTTGCCATTCAGCTTCATTAAACATTTCCAGCCTCATTATCTCTACCTACCTTTAATATTGCTATTTATTAATTTATATCAGAGAAAGAGCTAGAAAAGAAATAGAAGATGTTCCTTGTCAAAGTACAGTGTAAAGCCCAGCATACTTTGAGGTCTACGTGGGTCTGGAAACAGAGATTTAGCACCTAGAACAAGACCTGAGGAGAAGGTATGGCATATAATTGTTCAAGAAATACCAACTATGCTACTAGGAATATGTCAGAGACCAATGGTGGTTTCACCCTTTCAACTCATACCATTAAAAATATATATATACTAGTTCAAGAAATCATAGCCCTAATTTTGTTGATAAGGTTTTCTAAGCCAGGCCAGGCAGATGATTTTTAAGTTTGCCAATTTAGTGTTGAACTGGCTATTCAAAAGCAAAGTTTGAGAGCAGCTATAGGAGAATGTACAGAGGGGTGAATATACTAACGGGGTCTGCACAGCTGTAAATGGATGGTCCAATAAGGAAAGTAAGCATTCCACATTGCCAAGCTCAGAGTAGCCTAGATCTTCCTTCCAGATGATATTTTTAACTGGATTTTGCAATAGAGCAATGGATTTCCTGATCCCTGGGGCTCCTGGCCTTCTATCTGGCCTTCTGTATTACAAGTTATGACTGCTTGCAATGGATTGAAGCCAAAAGTTTTTGTCTGCATCACCGGCTGTCAAAACACAGGGACTTCTGTCTGGGTGTGTAGATACTCAGTTCTGGAAAAGCAGGAGGGAACATTTTGTTCATCTTTCCTCATGTTTCTCCCCAGACACACCAATACACAGACACAAAGGAAAAAAGCAAAGCCCTAATGGTGCCGTACTTCCTTAGTATCATCCATGTAATTATAGAAAGCAATCTAGAAATATTAATGCTTCACAATAGCAAAACATTAAACTCATTAGGGAATCAGAAAGTTGAAATAACTACCAGCTGGTTGGTTGCAAGGTTAGGAAAGGTTTAGGAGTTCTATTTTCCAGTCCTTTAATCTAAGCTCTAGGCCACAAATAAGAAGTTAGCCTGGAATTCACAATCAACCTTGCAATAACAAAACTTTGTTTATACCTTGACAAGCAGGGAACAGTACCAGTTTCACTTTACAAGGTGCTTATTGTTGCAAACCTGTATAGAGTGTTTGCTTTCTTTAATATCTCAGTGTTGTTTTCAGAGAATGAAGTTGCTCTTGGACCTTGAGACGTAGAATGAATTAAATGACACGCGAATAAATATATATTAATTCTTTTTTATTAAAGTATCAAAACAAACTTGAGAATAGAAAACAAACTGCTTTTTAATGCATTTTAAGGGTTCTCCTGAATAAAGAATACTTTGAGAAAACTCATGCAACGTACCATTCCTGTGTAGCTGTTGAAACACTCTTTTCCTGGGCACAGTCGAGTGACCCTGAGTACCATCATTTCCAGAGCAGCGTGCAGGAGCACGCACGCACGCACACACACACACACACACACACACATACAAAAGAAATACAGAGCAGCTATGACTGCACATGTAAAGAAATAAAAATAGATTATCTTCTGACAATAGTAGTGGTACCGTATTAACATTTGGCATGCCGAGTAAATAAGATCAAGCAACAAATCATGACGCCTGCGTCACCGGCGATATGGTTAAAAGCAACCATACAAATTCCCTAAGGGAGACTCATGAATTCCGTCATTATAGTCTCTGTGGTAACACTTTATAACCAATTATGAGACAAACAGCCCTGTCTGCTGGCATTTGAGAGGCAAAAAGCAAAGCCGAGATGTAGGATACCGGGGTGATGCCTCGGTTTTGTATTTCCACATTACAGAAGTCAAATAATGAACATTGTTTGACAAGTTTATTGTACACACTCCATGTATATCTGTTGTCTGGTAAACAGCTGGCCCAATTACATGTAGAACTTGCCCTTTAAGCCAGAGAAGTTGCCACAGAGGCTCCCCACTCTGCTTACAGGACATGAAAAAAACTCTCACTGAAGTCAATGGAAGCTCCTTCCAATACACAGGAAGAGCCTGGATTCTTAAGACGGAATTGGACCTAGAATGTCACCTTTGTAATACATTCACTTTTCAGATACATGAAGTACATACTTTTAACATGTGATATAGGACATTACAATATATCCAGATCTCAGGAAATGGTACTAAGTAGTTCTGTTGCAGAATATAACAATCATATGAGGACCAAGTACAATATGTGATGGACTCATGCGAGACTTGCAGGGTAAGAAGCTGAGGTATCTTCAAGTTTAGCCTTTAGAACAAACACACAACTTCAACACTGCGGAACTGGTGTAAAATATTATGCACGGTAAGCTCCACTTGTTTTCGGCTTTGTTTAAATTGTGACATTGGACAGTCAGACACCACTGGTGGAGATACAGAATTTTGGAAGGTACGATATCTGCACCCAATCATTTGAGACACTCAGTGCCTCATCTTCAAAAAAGATGAAGGATAAGTGATTATAATAGTGGTGTCTCAAATACAACTGGTGAAGTTTAGGAATATATAATATTAAACACCAAGAGATAAAAGTAAAAAGACAGCGCAACACTTGTGTTTTCAGTTTTATCTTGCTCGCAGTATTTATTAGCTCTACTCATTATGATATTAGTGATAAATAAGGATAATATTTTCTTTTACAAAAAATTGTAAGGGTATATTTTTATAGAAATAAACAATCTGAGAATTTCACAGAAACATCAGAATTTTGACACTCATAGCTCCAACTGTTTTGTCCAGCAGCTCTTCTACCAGTTCAAAAACATCCAAGGTTAGTATTTAATAAAAAATTAAACAATTATTCACTACATCAAAACTCTTGCCTCCTTTGGATTCTAAGTAATACTTTTGATCGACTGTAGTTGCCACTCAAATGTAAAACAAAAGTAGCTACAATCATAATTTTTCCCTCTGAGTCACCTGGCAAAAGGAAGCGATCCTGACCAGGATGGAAAAACCTTTGCCAAGCTCTTATGCCTGTAAGAGCTATCTGCATGAGCAGACCCACTGAAATCCATGGGACCTTTTCTGTGACTGAGGGGTAATAGCACAAATTAAGGCTTGTAGGATTAGATCCTAGATGAATTTTAAAAATATTTCTTTTTTTCAAGGTTCAGGAGTCTGGGATTCACTCCTGCAGTTCTTTACGTGAGCCAAACCTCTATCAATACCCCTGCACAGTCAGTTTCCTCTTTCCGATTCAGTGGGTTCGATTCACCAAGCCAGTAAGTGATGGTACAAGCCACCCTTCAGCAATTCAAGGAAAAATTGTAGTCTCCAAGGGGTAAGATCTGGGGTGATAGCTCATAAAATACAAGCTAGGCTACATAGATGTTTGCAAGAAACATTTCTTTGTCACACTTACTAGACCCTCCAAATTCAGTCACTGAGATGAGTCACAGAAAAAACCCACATGTGCATTGTGAAAAAAATGACAAAGCTTAGTTGGAACTACAGGGGTTTTTTTTTTGTGTGTGTGTGTGTTAGGTTAGGATGCAACATTACACATCACTACATTCTGCCAGAAACCATTCTCCTGGAAACTCAAAAATACTCAGTCTTCTTTCCCTACCAGCAACAAGGAAGAGTAGTGTCCATCCAGCACAGCTGGCTGTACCACGTGCATCGCTGGAAGTCATAGTGTTCTAGCACAAACCTCGTGAGTGCAGATACTGTATGCTAGCAGAGAGCTAAAACTTCGGAAGCTGTTGTCTGTCGCTCCTAGGAACAGCATGTATGACAGGTGCAAACCCTACATTTGAGGCAGAAGGCTCTCCAATTTGACTGAGACCAGATCTTCCAAGGGCAAGAGTAGCTGTCAAGCCAAAATGATTCTTTCCACTTATGAAAGCAATCTGCCCTTCTAAAGGCTCTTGACTAATAGAATCCTACACATTATGTCAGACTCCCCCATGGATTCTGGTAGCTGTTAAAAACGTTATAAACATTTCCATGTTTGCCGTATCACTTAACCTTGTAATGTGCCTTCTTTGATCTGTTGAATAAAAAGATTTCTTTCATCTTCAGGTGTCCTTCCGTTCTGTGCACGGACTATACACGTGGGCCTGTGCAGATTTAGCATGTATATCAAATGCTGCTTCTCATTCTTCAGCTCCTCGATCTGGGCTTTCAGTTCCGCATTGATCGTTTCCAGCTTCTCTGATTCCTAGCGCAAAGGACAGACACAACTTTTACACTGAGAAGTGCAAATAGTAAGTCGCTGGTTTTTTCTCATTGTTGTGGTCTTTTACTGGTGGGAAAGTGTATGGCTGGCAGAGAAAGGAATCACGTGTGCTTAGTGTGCTGTAATGATGGAACTGCACATTCCCCAATCAGTAATGGCCTGAAAACCAGATTGAGAGTTACCCTCTAGAGAACGGAATGGAAGTCGAAAAGCAAAATTCAGCTTGTATTCACTTATGGTGGCAGATACCCAAAGCATTATTGCTATCTTCTACAAAATTATTCTGAGCTTTTTGGGCCAAAAATTGACCCAAAATTATCTGCGCTGCTTCTTAACTCCCTGGAACATCAGGTCCCGTATCTATAAACCCACGTTAAGCTAGCAAAGTACAAACATAGCTTTTTTTTCCCTGCCCCTAGATATAGGAATATACAGACCTGTATACCTAGATACAGGTCTGGTGCTACTGAAATACAGTTTTATATTACAGCACAGGAGGTGAAGATGTGACTGGGCTTCTAGGACCTAGAATTCATGCTTCCACACTACTCTGTTCATAAAGAAGTCAGAATTTACCTGTAGGTGCTTGCAAGCTCTCCACAGTGAATATTTTATGAGACATGATTTTACTTCTTTTTGTGTTCAGTGTACACATTCAAATTGATATTATCCCCATAGACAAGAGTGGTCACTGAAACAGTAATCTCTTCTCACTCCTACCGTGTTTTCACTTTATGCCAGTTTCAACCAGGTTTGGATGCTTATTTTCCATAACAAATGTTTTCAAGGGTTTACAGAGTTTTGGGTGACATCTGTCTGATTTCCTACTATGACAGGACCCTATGCTATCTGTTTGGATCCTGGCAGGATGACAGATGAAGAACAATTCTAGCTAGTCACTTACTTTTTGCAAACATTCTGTTTTTTCCTTCTTTTTGTTTCGGCACTTTGCTGCAGCAATTTTATTCCTTTCTCTTCTTCTCTTTTTTCTTTCATCCTCTTCGGGAGAAAACTGTCCCACAAAAACAGATACACACAATCCGTAAGATGTTGTAAACACGAGACTTGTATTTTGATAACTTCTGGATTTTTAAAATCAACATGGATAGTGCTGTCAGTGCTCACATCATGAGTTACATAAAAATGTGATCCTGACCTTGTTTGCCATACAGCAGAAGGGTAGGAACTTCATTAGAATTGTCAATGAAAACCTGACTGGAGGGGTGTTGTGTGTAATCTATATGATGGCTCATTTAAAATCAGTGGTACTCAAAAAACTTACTGAATGTCTCCCCAGGCTCCCACACATCCATCTCTCCTCCATTTCCCAGGGAGGAAAAGGAGGAGGGGCACAGGGAGCAGAGTGGAGGGTGTGTCATGAGTGAGGCAGCAAGAAGTGAGTGAATTAAAGGCAGCACCAAAAAGGGAATACTAACACACTTCCTTCTGTTTCCTGTGGAGGCTCAGACCAAGGTGTAACTCTTTCCTTAACTGAAGCGATTTCTCCACTTTCAAAGAGTAATGTTTTCCATGGACAGTATCATCTTTAAGCAAAAACATAGTGTGGAAATAGCAGGTCCGTGTCTTAACTCCCACGGGTCCTGCTGGACTGTCCTCAGGGAAACAGAACTTCAGCAGTGACTTATTCCATGTTCAGCCACCACTGGGCAGGGAAATCAGATTAGCACTTGCTCTAATCACTGTAAAACATTGTCTGTAGTCCATAACTGAAAATAAAATAACCAACTATGAGAAACACCAGAGGGTTTTCCCGAAGCACTCAACAGAGAGCCAAGCAGCTGGCTTAAAAAGAAACAAGCATGGTACAGAAGGTTTTCTATAGTTAATACAATTACTGGTCTTGTGGCAAAACTTTGTTAGGGAATTAATAATTCAGACCAAAATTCTGTTTAAAGAGCCCCACCTCTGTTTTCATCACTGGTGTTTCAACTGGCCTTTCAGAAACAGTCACCGTGTCCAAAGTGGAAGACATCCTGTGGAACTGACGCTTGTTGTGAATGGCAAACCTGAGTTCCTCCTTCACCAGAGGGGTTAAATTTGTGAAATCATCAAACCCCAGTGATCCTGCAGGGGACAAAGTGGGAACAATTGCGGAGGCGCTGACTTCTAATGCAGATACTTGGCCTGAGTGTTGGACCATCATTTTGCTGAAAGATAAAAAGAGATAATATCGATAGTCTTTCAACAACTTGAGAAAGTTATATCTTTCAAATAATATCTCTTAGAGGTATATTTCATACTGTGAATGATGCTGTAGTTCTTCCACTGCTTCAGTCCCTATTCCTAGTCTATCCCAGTCTCTCAACAGAGACAAGCCGTTAAGAATTTGGACACTCAAAAAACCTTCAACTTTATGTTAAGTCAAAGTATTTAAGAGTATGAATAGTATCAACACATGACACAATTTCTAGGTCTTTCTGAAACTTAATATTTAAAAAATTGTGCGCAAGAGTGTATACTGTTAAGTTTTGAACTTATACTGTTAAGTTTTGGTAGTGTGTGGCAAATGAGAATCGAGTGAATAGGAAGAGAAAGAAAATAAGGACAAAAATCAGAAAGCAAATAAGTAGTATTATTGCTTAAAGCATAGAAGGAGAGTAAGAGCATCTTCAGAGCTGTATCACCACAAATTCCACCTTCAAAGCATGCCTTGATCTCAGCTGCACTTAGCTCAATGAGTTCTACTAGAAGCTGAAACTTGCTAACCACAACAGGATCTGTCACAAAATTATCACGCTCAGATTTACACACAGTCGTAGACTTGGCTATAAACTCCTGAAAAACAGTTAACGATAAGAGCTGGCACAAAGGCAAAAGTCTCTACATGCTCTGTGGCTCCACAGCACAGGCTGAGTTGGAGGGATTGACTCATGAAAAATGTGAAGCCGTTTGTTTCATTCCTTTGCTCTTGTAAAATTCGAAACTGTCCTTATGTGCCCTCTAGGAGAAGCCTGAAATCCTTAAATATTTATGGTTGGATCTTCTGCTGACATAAAACAGTGTGATTGAAGAGTCTTTAGGGGAATTATGCAAATGTAAGCCCATGGAGAAACCTCATTTCTAGTAGATTCCTGAAGAAAACCAACCTATCCAACAGTGCTCTCTACTTTTCTCTTTTTAGTCATTCTTACTATTTTTTTTTAGCCAGTTTTGAAAGGAGAGAGGCCCTGTGTGCTTCGTGAAAACTGGTGGCCCCACTGAGGGCAAAAGAGGCAAAACTCAGCAGTCAGCCATCCAAACCCAGCGGGCTAGCTGATGCACACATCCCTGCCAGACACAGCCCATCTCTCACCCAGCAGAGGTGAGATAAGAGGCCTGGAAGAAAACGGAGCACCTTTTGTGTGCGGTCCAAGGAACAAAAGGTGCAAATCCACAGGGAAACAGATTGTAATACTTCCCTTGTTCATAAAGTGGCTTGTCCTAAATTGGATTTTACTATGTTGGTTTTCCAGCTATCTTTGGTGTGTAGACTTTTGTTGGTGTTGTTGTTGCTGTTTTGGTGTTTTTTTTAATAGCTGTATGGATAATTACAGTATGTGTTATCTACTCTGGATTAGAACCACAATAATTACAGAAAAGTCAATTGTAATTAACTTAGTGCAGGTAAGCAAACAGTTGCCTCAGGGTAGCAGTGTGGGCAAGCTAAATTTCCACATGGTCAACCCAGACCTGCACAGTTCCCTGTACGTTACTTCTGGAACCCAGCAAGAAATGTTTGGGGTCATGTGCCTTGACAAGAAGATAGAATTTGCTCAGAGATATCTAAAAATACACTGTAAATCCACACTGGTGCAAATGAGAATAGAACCTGGTTGATCGCTAAGTGAGGTAAACATAAAAATCAGAGGGGAGTGAATTGCCTGTTGCTGGAAAATATCAGATCCAACTGCAGTCTTCCTTGCTTCTTCCTCACTCAGTCACCACAGAAGAGCTGAACATTTCCCAGAGTCTCAGGGTGAAATCCTGACCCCAGTGAAATCAAAAGGACTTTTTCTGTTGACCTCAATGGGGCCAGGATTTCACCCGTAGTTATTCAAGATGGGGAAATTATTTGGAACAATTTGTTATTCAGAAAGACCTTGGGAAATTTATGTAATTCTCTTCAGAAAGCCCCTGCTCATGAGTCACATTTAAAGTACTGATACAGTTTAATCCTATAATCTCAGAAAGCTAGCAGTTACTCTTTTCCAGCAAGTCAGAAATGGCCCTATTAATTTCCAGCTGAAGTCCTCCCAGTACTATTTACCATTTACCAACATTCAACCATTCAACTGATTTAAACAGGCTAATTCCAGATGACATTGAACCCCTCACTGCCAGCAGAAATTTCAGTTATTTTCACTGACTCAGTCTCCTTGAATGCTGGTGATGGCTTCATTCAACAAAGTTAATTCTGTATAATTCAATCCAACTAGGAGTTTTAAAGTAACAGTAAAACTGTTTTTCCAGCCTCCAAAATAATTAGTTGGGCTAATAATTTTCAAGCTCTGCTGGTTTATTCAATTATTTTTCAGTTTAGGTGAACTTTTAATTAAGGTCAGCAGCAGCACCAGAGGAAACCAAGAATGTGCCTGAGAAACTGTGTTAATTGTGGATTTCTAGTAGTTAGTGCTACGTGTACCACAAACACTAACAAAACCCTACTATAATGGCTTCAGGTCCTCTTACCCGCCTGTCACTAGTGTGAAAAAGAGGAGTGGTTGAGTGCCCAGAGCAGGAGAAAGTGTCCTTGACTGTAGGAACTTGCTGTGCTCCTTCCCGAACAGCTCACTGCCCTCCCAATCATCCTGAAATGCATCCAACACTTTTGGGGAGGGAGGGCCTACCAGGGGGCTGAGGCTTCTGTAAGGATTTCTGCTGTGAGCTGAGTGCCATTTTGCAGAGCTGTTTGCCACTGGTTTGCTTTCCCGGGACTTCTGAACAGTGCCTGGCAGGGCAGCTCCCTGTCTGCCCCTGGGAGTGTTAGGAGCCACCATCATACAGGTGACAGAAATAATCAGCCTGATGTCAAAGCTCCTCAGTAAGATCAATATGCTCCCTTTTCATAACAGCAAGGTAGATGCTTTGCAGTTTCTGAGGAACAAATCTGTTTTTAGTAATGTTTTACAAGCAGGAAAATTAGATTTTGCTGCTTTAAAAAAAGCAACAAATTGCCCTTCCTTGTTCAAGTTTTTGTACAACTTGTCCCTCTGTCTATAAGCCATGCAGACCACTATCTCATTTCCTCTGGGGAAACAGTAGGAATAAGAGTATCCAGCCTTAGAGCGTGATTCCATCGTGGCTTTTCTGATACAACCTCTGTTTACTTTGTTACACCACGCACATGTTCTGGAGTTGCTGCCACCGGAGGTGCTGAACGCTTCTCAGCCCTGCGCTGTTACCGGCACAGCTTGTTCCCGAGCTGAGTTAATGCTTCATTACTTCAGCCTTACTTTGGAATTCTCAACAGTTTTACTGTTCGTGGTACCCTCCCAATTCAGGTACGTTCAAACAACTCTATTCGTTCATCTCCCCCTGCTTTTTGTTTGTTGTGTTGCAGACGATTCTTTTCATCTACAATGAGCTTTTACATCTCATCTGCCAAGATTTTAAAACCGGAACATGCTTCCTAGCCGTACATTTCCATTACTTAAGGGTATTCTTGTTTAATTTTAATATTGAAAGTGACTACTTTCAGTTTTTTCTTGCTTAACAGCAGATGGCTGACTGGGCTTCTTGGTTTTATTTCTTCATACAAATTCCTTTTCCTCTGGTGCTGATGCAATAAACCCTGATAACCACTGAGGTTAATCTTAAACAGCATTAAGAGCAATTGCAGTTCACAACCTTTGTGCACGCTAGTTGACCTTAAGCTTTCTGACATCCCACATCGCTCCCGAACCATTTTCTGCTGTCTTCCAGCCTCTCAAGTGCGGTTAGTAGGAGGAAAACTGATTTCCAACAGGAAACTCGTTCTCTGAAAGAAGCTGGCTGTTGTGTCACGCCTGATTAGCTTAGGCAACAGTTTAGCAACTGATCTACTTCACGTCAAGATACCGAGACAGAAAGGAAAGTGAATAGCGCTGGCTGTCAAGAGAAGCTCCCCCTCGGTTTATGGGAATGTCAGAGAAAACTCCACGCTCGGCAGTGCGGATTTGCCATCGCCGGGGCTGTCCCGCCACAGCTCCCCGGTCCCTGTCCCCGCGGTGCCGCCGCCGGCTGCCCCAGCTCGGGGCGCGGCCGCGCCGCTCGGGCATCCCGCGGCTCCCGGGTGCCGGGGCCCCTCCGCGGCCGCCACCGCGCGGTGCCGAGCGGCGCTGCCGGCCCGGGGACAGCCGGGGCTGGGCGGGCTCCCCCCGGCGCCCACATCTGGCGGCAGCCCGGGCAGGGGGTTCCCCCAGATGTGAGCGCCGGCACGGAGCCGGCGCCGCCGGGCGGGCGATGGGCTCCGGCGGAGCTCGGCGGGGCCGGGGGCTCTCCCGGCGCTCACGGCCCGCGGCGGCACCTCCGCGCCCGGCTTCGCCCGGGGCGGCGAAACTTTTGCCGGCGGCGTGCGGCGGATCCCCCGGCGGGCATCCATCCCTCCGCGGCGGAACAGCCTCCCCGGAGCTCAGCTCCTCGTCCCGCCGGCACGGGCAGTCCCGGCCGCTCCTCTCCTGCTTCCACCTACCTTCCTCCCGCCGCCGCTCTCCCGGCAGGAGGGAAGGGGCTCCGCAGCCCCGCCGCGCTGCCGTCCGCGCTGCTCCGCCGGCTCCTGCGGGAGAGCAGCTCCCTCGGCTCCCCGCTCCTCTGCCGCTCGCCTGGGTTGCATCACCCCCCTTTTATAGCCGAGCGGGCAGCGCTGGTATTTACTCTGGCGGCGAGTCCCTGGCTGATGTCATGCTATTAATAGCCTCTCCGAAAGAGAGGGAGGAGGGAAGCGGGCCCGTGGCGGTGATGCAAGGCTTCCCCGCCGGCACGGCACGGCTCGGCACCGCACGGCACGGAGCGACACCACCGCGCCCAGCCGGGCCGGGCCGGGCCGGGCATCCCTCGGCACCCCGACAGACCTCCTCTCCTTCCCTCTTCATCACTCTCCCTTTTATTTTTTTATTTTTTATTTTT
>WAAE01002773.1:41609-68390 GCA_013400495.1 Nicator chloris
CACCCCCCCCTCTCCCCCCCCCCCCCCCCCCGCTACTTTAGATGACAGCTAAAAGTTCATTTCACATAAAGGAGAAGGCTTCGTTTTTTACTCTGAGGAGGAAAGACCCGTTTAATGAAATTATAGAAAGCCAAAAATAACACTATTTGGGGTTTTTGTTTGTTGTGTTAGGGTATTTTTTAAACTTTTCTTAAAACACAGTAGCAGGCTATTTCCTTATGATCTCATGAAAAAACAGGGAGTTCCTACAACAGAGAGGGAAATACGGTTGTGGCTGTGGTAAAGGGGTTTTTGTCTAGTTCTTTTTCTTTTTTCCTTTGATTTGTTAACAGACAGAAATTGCCTTCTAACAGCCTTCAAAGTGCTAGAAATTCAGATGTTAAAAAAACCCCAACAAAACACAAAAAAAAAGTTTACCCGGGGGAGGCACAGAACATTTACAAAGACAGATGCATGGGATTACCCAGTACAACAATATTTCATATATAATACATGCAAACATATTATTAAGCCACTCTTCAAGTCTCTGTACTTGGCATGGAAAGACCATGGCATTTCATGTTTCAGGATATTGTAACTAAACCAATATAAAATATATATACCTTCATATATAAAATGTATATCCCAGTCAAGGGCTCCAAGTTGTTGATTAATTTCATAATGCTCAATATGTCAGTTTTGATAATAGGTAATTTGGCTCGAGTGGTATATTCTGGGATATTTTAATTACTTGGAGCATTTTGTCTAGGATACAGATTTCTAAGAGTAGTTTGAAAGTCTCTCTGTATCTCCTTTCTGTGTTCATGTGGTTATCTGGATATATATATATATATATAAATAAAGAAACATATATATATATAAAATAAAGATTATCTATCTATCTATCTATCTATCTATCTATCTATCTATCTATCTATCTATCTATCTATCTCTATTTAGTATATAGATATATAGATATATATAATATTGGCCACACAGACAGGAGTAGTAAAGCTTTTTTAATGTCCAAGTGCCAGTACCTTTGCAAAATTAACACTTCTATTTTGCATTTAGCTGCCTTCTCTTGAAAGAAAAATACTGATCTTGTGGGAAAGGAAGGAGTCTGGAGTAGTGACGTTGGCTTCACTCCTGTGGAAGGTGCAGTCGCACCCTGTTCTCTGCAAACAAAGAAGTGCACTTTGTGAGGGCAGGAGTGAACTCCTCTGACCCACCTGGCAGCTCTCCATTTACAGCTCCTGTGAGCCACAAGCTTTTCTTTTTCACTCACCTATAGATGAATCTTTCTTAGTTCTATCAAGACATTGCTACATTTTTATTAATCTAGGTAAATCAATGTCAAGTATAATGCCAGGCAAAAATCTTGCTCTTCAGGAGGGTCTAGAGCAAGCTTTTTATTTCACCTTGGTACAGCCTAAGAAGTTCTTTTTATTTCAGAGGCACAATTTTATAATTCATGCTGTGCTCAAGGACAGCTGGCACCGTTTTTCTCAAGCCTAGAAGAAAAAAAAAATTCCTCTCAGGCAGAAGCCAAATGTGGAAAACTTCTTCCCAAAAGATAGTTGGTTGGAAAATTTTAAGCACTGTGGAAATGTGTTAGCAACATCGGTTTTAGTGGCCAAGATCAGGTGCCTGCTGCAATTATGACAGAAATGTAGCAACTGTCCTTATTTATGTAGCTGTATCAGAAGTGGGAATGTATTTAGAGTATTTTCAGCTAAGCAGAGCAGCGTTGCAGAATAATGGAAAAAAAAGCAGCTCCCTCCTTCCATGTGGGTAGAAGTACCTTGGAAATCCAAGTGTTATCCAGTTGTGGGTGGTCACTGATATCTACTTGTTTGCTACACAGTGCTGGTCCCATTACTGCCCACGAGCTGCAGCCAGCAATAAAATCTGACAGCAAACCAGTTGTGTTCATTCTTGAACTTCTCCTGAAGTGAGCCAGCTCCTCCCTGCAAAGCAAACAGAGAAACTGTTCCTGTGCGTGTTTGAGATTAGGCCACTGAAACATGTCCTGGCTTGAAACTCTTCAGTGAAAAAAGAAAATGAAACCACAATGAAAAATAAACCCAACTCCACTATGTCATGTAAGTTTTATCCAGATCCCTTTTGAAACCAAAGCTAAGTTAATCTCAGTAAAGACATTGGATCACACCCCAGTTTAAAAAATAAAAATAAAAATTAAGACTATTAGTAAGTTACAGTAACACCCAGTATAGCCACCAGACGCTCTGATGTTCTGGACAGTTAATTTTCCATCTCACAAAAAATCTTTCATTTGCCTCCCTCGGAACATTTTCCAATCTATTTCTCTCTTTCATCACAAACTGCAGGGGACAGTAACCCTGAAACAGCATTTTGCTGACAGAGGTAACGTCCCTGTTCTTAACTTCTGTTTCCATTAAGCCAGGTACAGCAGCTCATCACTCACACTGAGGTGTACTGGGTTCTCTTCCCTCCGCAGAGAAATCAGGCTGAACACCACCCCACGGTGTGGTCCTCACAGCCCTCCAGGAGTCTCCAGTGTGGAGAAAAGAATTCTTTCCTTTACCTCTTTTAGACCAAGTCCTGCCTCCACATCCCTTGACACTACTTCACACACTGTGGATATTTGATTAAAATTAAAATATATCTGTCTCATTACTGAAAAGAGCTACAGACACCATCATACAGAGGAACAGAGTCCCAATCTCACAGCAGAAGTGTTCTCCTGTCCTAACATTTATGCCACTGCAGGACATCAGTCAGAGCAACACAAATAAAATCTCCACGTGCCATCCAGATCCTATGTTGGTTTCTGGTCACACAGTTCCATTAAAACTGTTCAATCTGATGAAAATATGACGAGATGTAAATAAATCAAATCTGTAGTGATAACATGAGTAAAACCTGCCTCTCTGTGTGTTTTGTGGTTTGAATTGTTTTAAGTTTTGAAATTACTGTAACCCTGACAAGACAAATCCTTCCCTGCACAGCACATATAAGAGAAATAGGTTTCCATAATTCAGAGTTACCATGTGGCAAAATCTGCACAGAATCAGGTTTTCTGACTCTGCCTGAAATATTAGTCTCTGCTTCTGTGATTGGAAGTAACTTTCATCACAATTTTTGCTATGTGGTACATTCAGGTCTGAATCTATGTGGCAAGTCTCCCTTGTTCACCAAAACACGCAGTAATTTTGAGATAATTTTCCCATCTGACTGGACTAACACCAGGGTTGAAACATGGGACTAGTTCTTCCAGCACGTAGGTTTGCTTGAACTATGGAAGCAATCAACAGTAGAAGTAGCACCAGTCATCTCCACCCAGCCTAGAGTTTTTCAGCAGCTGTCTGGGGACTCTTTGGGCATCTGTGGGGTACTTCCAAGGGTTTCTCCAAAAAAGTGAAAAAAAACCCTCCAAACCTACTGTAGCAAGGACAAAATTCACTCTGGAAGCGTTGGATCTTTATGGACCTAAAAGGTCCAAAAATGGGTGTTAAAAACCACAGGGTTGGACAACTGACTCTCATTGAGGCTGTATGGCAAACCCTGCTACTCTCTTACATTTAATACCTCTCAAGCAGACAAGCAGATGGATATATGTTTTGTGGAGGGAAATAGGTGCTCTGTTTTACCTGCTTTTATTCTCTAACACTGCAGATAAAATTATTTTGCTCTTTGTTTTTCTCTCCTCAGCTTACCTTTCTTTCCTTACTGCCTTCTCCCATCACAATCCCTCTAAATCCATTTACTCTTCATTTATTCTCTCCTTTTAAAATCCCATTCCCCATTCTCTTTTTCATTGTTTCTGTAAGTTACCTTTCCCATTTCTTTAAAACAGCAGCTTCTCCTTTTTCTTTGCCACTTCCCTGTTTCTACTCTTCTCACTTCTCTTTTCGCTCCCTGTATCCCTGGATTTCATCATCCCCCTTTTTTTCTGTTCCTTTTTTCCCAGCAATTTTTCTCCCATTGGTCCTTCTGGTTCTGCCTGGAAGCTTCCTAAATTTAAATGTGTAATTCTCAATTTCTCTTTTGATTTCTGTCATTTTCCTTTCTGTTTCTGGCACCAATAACAAAATCACCACTGGGTGCAACATGTACATTTCAGGACCAGATTCTGGTGCCTAACCTTACCACGAATTTTAATGCAGCTTTACTAAATTAAAGTTCCAGAAGGTTGTCAGTCATTGTTATAGGCAGTGTTTCAGAAGTGTGGGGTGGAGGTGCAAACCAACCAAACATCCCTTCTCTCTAGCTGAGAGACAGCTCTGACACTGGCCCAGTCAAGTATATCTTTAGTTCCCTTTTGCTGAAGATTTTCAAGGCTTTTTTTAATCAGATGCACTCTGTGCACCAGCCTAGAAGTTGGCCAAGCACAACAACCTGCAATTAAAACTTGTTATTTCTTTGGATACATCCAGGTATTAAACAACAAGAAAACTAGACCCTACATATGGAAGAATCACACCTTAAACCAGCCTGAACATAGCAAACTCTCTGGTTTCACTGAACAAGCAAAATGATAGGTCAGGTATATTAACTGCCCTCAGGCAAGTGTAAATTATATCTCCTAAAAGTGCCTTTATAGTCCCATTCATTTCATGGCAAGAAAACGACTTGTTCCCAGCTCCTGCCCTTCATCTCCCTCTCCCCATCCTTTCCACCTTGTGAAAGCATCCCAGATTTTGTTTGAGATCAGTTACAGGCTCCTTCTGAACTTCATCGATGTCGTTGCACGTAAAAAAATGATCACTAACGAAAGTACTAAGACCTGATCCAACTGTTATTTACGTCAATGGAAAGATTCCCATTGACTTCAATGCGAGATAAATTTAGCCCCCAGGGACTATGAAAAATCAGCATTTAGTCACACTGGTTCAAACCTCTCTCTCAAAACTCTCCTCTTGAAATTACTTGGAAGAAAGGCTAGGAATTACTTGCTGAAGGTGTATGCTTCCCTTGGGTGGACTAATGTAATTATGGTTTGTGTCCTTGCTGTCTTCCAGGTGAACACCAAGGATGAGAGGAAGAAAGAGAGAGAATGTATCTATTTTTACTTGTTACAAGCATTTTGGACACATTAACAAATTAATCATGCTGCTACACACAAATACAAACACATACACACACACACACACATACTCCCTATAAAAACCAGCTCTTCCTATTGATTGTCCTTGGAACTGTGCACATATAAAAAGAATGCTCTGGAATTTAATATCATTTATGATACTTTAAATAGCTCTTCTCATCTGTCTGGCAAATATGCAAATTACAGCTTGTCATAATAATTACAAATGCACATTTCTAATTATTAAACATTGATTCTTACATAAATACCCTTTCAAATAAAAACACTGTATGGCACAGATTGCAACCAACAGAAGATTGAAACAAGGCTGCCACTGCAGCTTCCACTGTGCTTATCATTTGTCCTCTCACCTACTTCACATGTGCCTTGCCATGAAAGGAGCACATGAGTGATCATAACTTTCATTCAGCCTCTTATTCTCCTTGGTTTATTTTTTTGGCTTTGACTTGCCCAGATAATGAGAACAAAGTGCAAATAAAATGAAACCGATAGAGCTGCACACAGCTTTAAAATGAGACTGCCTTGATTGCAATCACAAAAGCACCCCCTGAACCCAAACCCTGATTGCTCTGTGGGCACTGAGGCTGCTGCTAAGGCAACCTCAGCAACAGGGGAAGGTGCAGGGTGCCACTACACCCACCTGGGCTTCCCAAGTGACATCAATCCGACAGGGAATGCTACCCACGGTGGGGCAGGGTTCATCTTCTCTGCAGTGACTCTTAGAAGCAGGATGGTTGCAGAGAGAGAAAAGCAGACTGCAGGATGCCCCTTGTCCGGGGCATGTCCTCACCACAGGGCTAAAAAGTCAGGCACCATATGGTTTACTGTCTAATCGGCTCGAAACTTCAGGATAGGACAGCTTGAGTGAGAGACATGCAGAGCAAGGCTCCCCAGACAGCACAGATGATCAGTGTGTGGTTAGATCATTTCTCCTCAGAAAGATGAGGCACAAGTCTCACCCCACTCAGCCAGATGCGAGAACCTAATTCAGGTCTTTCTCTCCAGACCCAGTGCTCTTGATGATGGGGTTTTATTAAAAGGCCAAGCCCAAGTTTAGAAGGGAAGTTTGGGGCCATGAATGTTCTGATTCACAGCAATGCTCAACTCCATGTTGCAGGTTAGATGGTTAAGTGGAAGAGATGGGAATTTATTTTCACCATGCACTGCCTCGTTCTGTGGAGCTGGGCTTTAGTCCTACGCTGGAAATAACATGAGGATAGTTGGGAAATGAGAGTGTTGCTTATTGACCATCTTTGTGAAGATAACATGATGATCTTCCTTTTGTTCTGTTTCCCAGTTTGCTGAAATGGATAATATTTTATTCTTTAGGGTGAAGTAGCTGAGGTTCCCAAATGGAAATAATGGATAAGACTGCTGTATTTTATTTTCATGTCTAATTTTAATTAGCACTCTTATGGGCTAATTTTTGCTTTCTTGATGCATTATTTTCTATTCTTACTACTTGAATGTGTGTGTGGTAGTAGTATTTAACAGCCCCAGTAAAGATTCTTGTTGTGTTTTTATTATATATACAAGAGTTTTATTATATATACAAGAGCTTTATACTGAGCTCTAAAAATGATGACAATATTTCAACTGCCAAATAGAAGCCCAGATGCAGCACAGCAATTAAATACAAGGCTAAACATTCTCTGTTCAAAAGCCTTGCCTAACTTAAGACTTGCTATTAACAAAGATCTCACATAGCCTCTATAAATATTATTTCTTATTTCTATGGAATTATATTTATTCTAACACATTTGGGATAAGAGCACCTGGCAAGGTCTAATATTGTGGTCTCTTGTTAGAGAAATATTTTCTTAAATGTATGGGCTGATCAATTAATTAATTGCAGATCTTTGAAGAATAATAATTACTGCTATTTTTCTAAAAAAACCCAAATGTTTAGAATTTTGGTAGATATTGAATTTTTCCCACAAAGGGAAAGTGTAGTTCAATACTATTTAAATTTATTGGGGTTTTTTTCCTCATAAATTTAAAGCTGACCAAAGGAAAACCTGTTCTACTGTCCCATTTTGAAGAGATGTTCTGGAGGGGAAGGTAGTTTCCTTGTGGGTGAAGAAATATTTCTTGCCCTTGTATAAGCCAAGATGTTCTACACTGAATCAGAAAAAATGTCAGATAAATCATCAGCTTCGAGGCTGGAGCAGAAAGTACAGATATGACAGAGTACCCAAACCAAGCCATGAATTCCCCACAGATACAAATTGGCATAACTAATTTAATTTCATCACCCAAAGATTTGGCTTGGGATGGTCGAGTTTGATATTTTTTGTTGATGATTTGTTTTGTGATTAAAGTATCTGTATGAAGTGGACAAAACATGTAACCTAGCAGGCAACACTGAAATTCACCAGGTCTTTTTTCACAGGTGATTTGTGCTTTGAGCAAAAGTGGATGTTTAGGCTCCAAAATCTTCTCCAAAAATTCCCTAGTGGTCTGTGCAATCTCTTGAACTCAGGATGTAAATCAGCAAGCAAGTGCTTGCAGGGAAAAAAGGCTCTTATTGCCAGTGTGAGGTGCACACGGTTTTCTTTTCAGAGCAGGGGCATTAAACTTGAACTCAAATTGCTGGGGGTTGGCTTACAATTATTAAAGGTCACTATAATAATAAAATATAATGTAAGTTATGTCCTATTATGTTATAAATAATGTAATGTAGTATATAAATTCATTTTTCCATAAATGTTCTGTATACTTATTCACACAGATGTCTAAGCATTTGTAGGTTTTGTAGGTTTCATGACCAACTTGAATACCTGTCCAAACCGCAGCCCTCTTCTTATTTTAAAATGCCTGTTGTATATATTCTTACAAATAAATAAGGTGCTGTAAAAGCAGCATTCCTGGCCACAGTCTTGCTCCTCAGGATGTCCCAGAACACTGATGCAGCTTCTCCCCCTTCATGGGCGTTCCTACCACACGGTGTTGGTAGGACAGACCTCTAATGGACCTTCTCCCTAAACTCATTGCTGTGTAACAGAGGGACTTCAGCATCCTTTGGTTTTCTGACAAAATCTGTGCATTGAGTCTCAGTTATTTGTGCACGTGCCTGCCCTAGAGGGACTCTTACAAAACCCAGGGTGTTGTGATTACCCTTCTTCTATGATCTACCCTAGCCAAGACCCATCTGTGTCTCTCCCAGCATCTGCTGCACACCTCCCAGAGCTCCACGGGAGGCTTGTTGGGTGAAATTCAGCAGACACAGGAGATGAGATGAAATAAGCTAATTGTCACCAACTTTTGTCATCGTGGTGACTGTTAGCACCATGATTGCCTACCAGCAGAGTCATCATCTATTTTTCAAATCCCCTCTTTGGTCAATATTATAGTCTTTGCCCTCAACACCCAATTTCAATTAATTTTGTCCCCAATTCCCTTTTCCCTTCCTTATGTGAATTCTTGGACTCCAGCTGCAGTTCACTTGCAATTATGAAAAAAGCTGGGCTTTGAGTCCAAGTTCTCAAAGACCTTTGGCCTAACATCCATATACACTTATGTGATAAGACATCTAAATATCCTGCAAGGTAGGAGAGATAGGCATTTTCTCGTGGCTATCCTTCCTTCTACTATGGCCTGGATTATTTTAGACTTTACATGTACACCTTATTCTCTCTACGATCTGTGAGGCCACATTTCCATCGATGTAAGCATGAAATCAGTGGCAGGGTTAGAGCAAGCCCTAATTATATTACAGTTTAATAGGGAAAGAGATCATGTCAAGTGGGAGGTCAGCAGCATATTTTTGGAGCACATCTCAAAGTTCACCCAGTACACGTCCTTTCCTTATACTGGAATATTTATAGTTGGTTTGTTTTACGCTGGAAATATTCCTTCTCTGAGCTCCTCCTAAGAGACTCCTCCTCCTCTTTTCAAACTCTCCTGTGACGGATTGGAATGGGAGCTTTAGAATGGACTAGCTGAAGTAACCCAAGGCAAGCAAATCCCAAAGTGCTTTATACCAAACCCTTTCCCAGGGCTATCAAACACGCTGGCACCCAGACCCCATATGTACTGCAATGAGCAACCTTCATGTTCCTGTGCAGTCATTTCTGCATGGGTGCTCAAATACATCTGCTAGCCAGTTAGGAGCCTTCCTCAGGACAATGTCCAGTGGGTTCCTGATGTTAAATTTTTCCTTAGGTACTCCATGGTATGTATTTTCTGATGGTGCCTACCCTATGCAGTGGGAGTGAGCAACTGCATGATGCAGTCATGCCTTTCAAAGACCAGGTGCCTTTTCAGGCATTGTGTTATAGGATTGAGAACACGGCTATGTTTCTGCTCCTGAAAAATGCTTGGGTAAAATCTTAGAGCAGGCCTGGGAGCAAGAATCAGAATGAAGAGTCTCCTCCTCCTGAACCAACTGTCCTCTTCCTATTTTCTGCATGGCCTCAGCAAGGAGTATGGAGGGTGCTCCTGTCCCCATTCAGAGCCTGATAGCTCCGGTAACCTCCCAGATCAATGGAAGTAAGAGATCAAACCTTGTCAGGCAGCCACTGGAATGGTACCTGTCTTTTACATATCCCTACTGGATGCTTAAAGGAAGCAGCACCACCTCATCCTTCCACCAGCATTTGCAAGAGAGATGCCTTGCTCAACTGAAAAGAAGAGGCCAAGGCACAGGCAGGGATCTCAGGTCTGTGTCTCTCAAGAGGACAGAGATGCCTCCCTACAACACGAGGGGCAAGTGGTCCCCCATCTCCTGCTGGGGAGGCTGAGCTGCTCCCTGCACACCTTGCTGGCTGATTTGGGAGCCACTTCAAGGGGCTGAACTCTTCCAGCTGAGAATCAAGTCATGTAAGACAGGGGATGTAGAGTCAGGAATTGCTGTGACTGGATTTTGGGTGGCTGAGGTTTTACGGGAACCTTATTGGCTCCTGAGCCTGTCCAGTTAGTTTCCACTATACAGTTAAGAAGAGCAATTACTAATAAGGTGTGAGAAACCAATTTGTTTTCTACTGTGATGATCCAAGTGCACCGTGACCAGGGACAACTCTCTTTTATATAGAGGTGGGGAAATGTTCAGAGAGCAGAAAGTCTCAATGCTTTCACAACCATCTATTTTGAACTTGTAATGTTATCATGTGAACATTTTAATGAGTGATTTAGCAAAGTTCAGTACCACTGGTAAACAAAATGCATATTTCCACACCAAAGAAAAATACTGTTCTTCGTTTTTCTGAAAACACTAAACTCGTGTTGACAGAAGAATGAAATGTACACACTAAAAAAAAAGAGTTCATCTCTTCTTAGAAATATGCCACCTTATTCTAAAATAACCATATTCATCTCAGCTGATACGCAAAGTGTTAAAGAATCAATTTCTCTTTCCTGCTAGGAAAGACAGCCACTCAGGCAGGTAATCACAGTTATCACAGTAATCACAGGAGGGTTTCATTTTGTTGAGCAAAAATTTGTTTTATAAGCTACTTTGCCTATCAAATGACAGTAAGTCCCTCGACTTAATAAAATACAACTGCAATTTTATTACATGAATGAGTGGTTACTAGTTTGGGTTTTTTCTTTACTTTAAAGTGAAAGAATTTGAAAATCCTGACCTGAAAGGGTTTCACACATTATTTCACACACTTATTTTTAATTATGCATGTAATCCCAGTGAGATTGGTCCTACTCATGTGCTTAAATTTAAGCACGTGCATAGGTGTCCATAGGACAGGACTTTAATATAAAGGCACAAAATCTAATGTCTAGTTTTTCAGTGTTAAAATTTATGCCTTGGTAAATTCATTTTTCTAAGAGAAGTCATTCTGTGAAACAAATTATAAAAATAAACCTGTATATAACATATATTTAAACTGAGATATATATTAATACAGTTAACATTTCTCAGTATAACTATTACAATATATAATATTTCTGAGAAGTACTGAGTCACATGAGGGACCTGACGAGTGACGCCATAGAGCCAGGTAAGAATGGGATGAAATTATTGTCATTGCTGTTGGCATGGGTATGTACTTCCAGCTGTTTTCTGCTGCTGCTTCAGAGTAACATATTACCAGTTATCACCAAAACAGCTATTTGCATTACAGAAACATTGAGCCTTGTGACTATATATATACATATACTCTGAAAACTCACAAAAAATTAATATCAGCTAATTTTCCTATATTTTAGAAAATAAGCCAAGTCTTGATAGACCTGTTTACATTTATATGCTTTCTACAACCATACCGACTTTCTCTACTGTATAATTGTCTGTGAACTTTTGTTTTGGGAGCTCAGCTTGAACAACAAGATAACAACAACAAAACCAACCAACCAGTAAGGGCAAGCAGTACTTGCAAGATGTTATCAGTTACTTCCAGAAAATCCCCCTTGGTACCTATTTCACTCTGTTATTTTAAATTAATTTGCAAAGCTTTTACAAGGAACAAAGGTTAAATACTTGGAATTTGCACAGGTTGTATGTTCACTGCAGAATGCGAAATAAATGTTACAGATAAATGGTAATTCCCCCAAGAAGAAAAAGGGTGGGGCATGGGTACAGCTGCTCTGAACATCATTAAAAGAAGACAATTCTTCTAGAGCCAAGTGGGAAAGGAAGAGGTAGAAATGCCGAGTATTGCAGAGGCGTTGCTTTGAAGGCTGCTTTGTTAGGGGACTGCAGGTAGGTATAGAGCTGAGCAGAACTGTGTTACAAATATCTCCTGTTGTGTTAGTCTAAGGAATAACACCTGAAGTACAGGATCCTGCTCTGGTAATACTGCAATGTATTTTAGCAACATGAGCTGAGGGCTGAGCTTTGGTAGGTAGGGCTGTTGGTCATGAAAAGCAGTGAAAACAGATGTAAATCCAGTGGCACTGCATGCTATGGAGGTGGACGTTTGTCGTTATAAAATTGCAGTCCTGGGTGAGCTTACAGCAAATCAGATTAAATTTAAGAGTGCTAAATTTTGCTGTGGGAATTTATTTCTGTTGATAGGGCTTGGATTGTTCTGTTTATGTTTTGTTTGGGTTCTGCTGGCTGATTTTATCAACATTGTTAAATAAATTCATGCTGGTCATTGTAGTAGCAGCTGGAATGCAAAGCCGTCTCCACCAAGCCATCCCTTGGTAAGTAAGAGGTGGCCAGACTGAAGGAAAGAGATTTAGAGTTTGCCCATTGTCATGCAGCATGAAAACCATAGCAGAGAAAACAAAAAACCTCCAAGTCCTGACTCTCCTGGTGAATGGGGAATGTTGTAAGTACAAGGCACTGTGGCAAACCTTTCCTCCTCCTCCAGCCTTCCTCAGCCATGAAAAACTTTTTTTCTCATTTCTGGTCCTCATCCAGCTCTGAGAGTCAGTGACGATAATCAGAGCATGCCAAGCATCTGACCTCAGCAGATTTTCTTGTGAAATAAAGAACGCAGTGTGACGCGCAATTTTCTTCTGAATTCTTCAGATGTGTCTCCTGGAATACATTCTTTCTGCTAACAGTTCTGCTGTCAGCACTGTTTCTGCATTTGACCCTCTCCCCTGCTTGTATTACTGTGGTGTTTTATGAGGAAGTTGTTAACAGGTTGTTTTCCTCTCTAGTACTCTGGCAAATTGTAGTGGGTTTGAGTTGGTATTTCAAAATTAGCTTTCTACCTTCACAGCTAATCCTAGTGGGACGTATGAAACCAGTGATGCTCTGGGTGCTCAGCACATTACTGAATTAGGCCTCATCAGAAGGATATCCAGCCAAAGTTGACAAACTTATAAATACAAAGTGACCCAGTTTCAACCAAGCATCTACTTGTACGCAAACAAACCAACCAAGTCAGAAAAAAATAGCCTCTTTCTTAAATTACTTTTAAAACTCCTGAGAAGTCAGTAATTTCTAAAAATTTCAGGAAACACTTGAAACAAATCTTGACCACTAAGATTTTGTTTTACTTTCAGTTTTTCTCATATAGCTAATACATTCTGTAGTTACTGTTTCTGCTATTTATCCAGAACACATTCATTGTAATTCATCTCTGCACTTTTTATCACTAGCCTGCACAGACACTTTAATTACAGAGAAAAGATATCTCATTGTGGTAACAGCATTCAATTTTGCCTTATCCTTATTGGTTTTCTTCTTTTGTGCTATTCCCATACACATGGTTCAAAGCACTTGTGAGATGATCTCATTTCTTTTTGTTGTTGTTTCATTTTGATCTTGTTTTCCTGGCTGAGAGGATGTGTGTCACTTGTGTTTTGAAATGAACTCTGGTAAATACAGCCGCTTCTTGAAAAGATCACTGCTCCCGTTTGAGCACAACTCTGCCATAAATATGCAAGTGGGAAGAAAACTATGAAGAACTTGTTGTGTGAACTACCCACGGGCTCGGTCTTCTCCTCATTACAGCCCTGCTTCTGGATCCTTCCCCACAGGGCACACGACACCTCCCAGCCGTGCGTGACACCGAGTGCCAAAGTAGGGTAATTGTGTTATAAGACTTTTAATTCCCCAACTTACTTCAGCTGTTATCAGCAGCTGGTTACTTCAGCTGGCTGATATGCCTCGGTGTCCTGTAAACATTCGGTCTAGTGCTGTGCATTACTCATAGTTGGAAAATCACTTTGAGTCCTGTAGTATAATTATGTTAATGTCAAATGAGTCACAGGGAAACAGAAAACTTTTATCAGAGCTGCACCTCAGTGCCACTTTCTGAATGCTCCTGTTGGCATCATAGAAGAAGTAGGCTAGGAGATTTAGGGGAAAAAACAACTTTCATTTAATGAGTGAATATGAAATTATGATAATAATTACTCACAAGGAAGCTTGACAACCACACTTAGATTCACAGAAACATAAAATTGGTAAGAGAATAACCTGCCTGATTATTTATAAGAGCAAGAATGAAAAATACTGAATTTTTAAACAATTACTTTTCCAAGAAAACTTCAGATCTCTTTCGCACATAAACAGATTTTCACATTCATTATTTAGTTTCAACAGCAGCAAGTGATTTATTTCAACTGACATCTTAATGAGATTGCATTTCAGAGCCAACCTCCTCCCATATTTTATTAATATTACCTCTTTCTTGGTTTAGTTAATGCTAGTGATCAGCTAGGAAAAAAACCAGCACCCTTTCAGCTCATATTTGCATCATAATGCTAAAAGCCAGAAGTCCTTCAACAAGCTAAAAGTTCTTGTAACATATCTTGTCCCAGCTTAAAGCAGAAAAATGCCCAATGAGAGCAGAATTTGTTCCAGAGTTTAAAGACAAGGGGGCAAACATCTGTGACACACTGGCTATCTCAGGGCTAAGCTGCAGCACTTGTTTTTTTCTGGAACATACAAATTCCTCTGGTATTTGCCTACCAGGATTTTACATGCTCAAACATATATCAATATTTCCACATGCCATTCTGATGAATAGGATATACCATCTGAATGTAAAGTGAAGCTTTTTTTCCCCCCAGATGGCTAAAAGATCATTCTCAGAACAGAAGAGTTTTAGCATTCTGACAGATTCCATTGTGCTATTCAATAAAAAGGCTCAAAAGTAAGCAAAAGGCAAAAGCTGAATTGAAAAATCATAACCACATACTTCTGCTCAGGAAAAAAATCACCTTGGGCAGTGTAATAAATATTTCTTATTGATAAGTAACTGCATTTCCATTAATGTTCTGTTTGAGAGGGAGACAAGACTTACATTTCTCTGGGAGCTCCATCCCTCTGAGCATTTCCCCTTCATCCTGCTGACTTCTCATCTCATGCCTTTTCTGAGTTCCCTCCACTTATCCTAGAAACTGTTAATAAATTAAATCTCACATGTCCTATAAGAAACCAACTGTTGTTACTAAATTGAGTGGGAATATAAGGTCATGCCATAGGTGACTAAGTACCCCCCAGATTTCCCTACGAGCCATGATCTAAATATGATGGTACAGCATCATCTCGACCTTAAAATGAGTGAGGGGCTTTATTTCAGAGCACATCCCCGACCCAGAGATAACCTACTATGGACAACACCTGTAGTTTGAAGCCCTCAGCTCCTGGCTGAGTTAAAATTGTGTTTTATTACGTGAAACAGTTCATGCCTAACACATCAGCGGAAAGCCTTTACTTGTAGTATTTGGTTCTCTTGTGTTTCGCGAGGGAACGTACAGGAAATCTATTAAGGCAGTCTTTCTTCGTAAATTAGCACCGTTTAATGAGCGATGTGCGCTTGTGGTTTGCCCCACGGAGGCGGCCAGACGCTGTCCGTGCGCTGCTGCCGCTGCTGCCCCGGGGCAGGACCCGGCGTTTCCCTTCTCCCCGTGCCCGCTACGCTCCCGCGCTGCGGGGAAGCGCCGCGGCAGAGCCGGGAGCGGTGACGGGAGAACACGCGGGGAGCATCACCCGGGGCCACCGCGGCTGAGCCGCCCGGGAGAGCCGGCGCGGGCACACCCCGGACTGGGCTCACGCCGCACCTCGGGAGGCTGGGGACCGGCCGGGGGGGTCACCGTCCCCGGCAGCCGCGGGCGGTGCGGGGTGTGCGGGGCAGAGCGCGGCCGCCCCGACCCCCCCGGCCCCGCAGCTGCGCCCGTCCGTCAGCGCCGCCCCCCCGGGCGGGGCCGCCGAGCGCTGCCCCTTTAAGGCAGCGCAGCCCCGCGCGCATTCCAGCGGCCGCGTCACCGTTCCGGGAAGCGGGTGGCGTCACGCCGCCATCCCTCCCGCCGTCCATCCCGAGGCGGCGGGGCGGGCCCGGGAACAAAGGCGGGATAAAAATAGAAGGTGAGGGAGCGCGGGGAGCGCCGTGCCCGCCGGGCGGGGCCGTGCTCGCGTCGGAGGTGACGTCACGGCGCGGGCGCGCGCCTGCGCGGCCCCGCGCGGCTATTTATAGGCGGCCGCCGGTGGGAGCCGGGCGTGGTGACGTCATGTGGGGCCGCGCGTGCGGCGTCGTGGCCCATGAGGGGCTCGCTCTCCGCGTCCCCCTCAGGATCCCGGGTTGAGGAGCCGCCCCCGGGACAGCGGGGCCCATGGCTCCCGAAACACCGAGGGCCTTCTTCGTGTCGTGTCGTGCCGTGCATTCGCCTTTATTTGGCACCAGCGAGGGAGCCGCTGCCAAACCTCCCTTTGCGGGGTGCTGAGTGAAAGGATAACTCTGTATCGCACTGCGAGCGAGGGCAAGCGGCAAAGCGTGCTGCTCTTGCTCCGTGCTGTGCTCTCCCAGTAAAGCAAAGCAATGCATTACCCCGGGGAATGGTTTCTACGCCCGCTGGAACATGACATTCCCCACAATTAATTATTACATAAGTACCATGTCAAGGATGCCATTGATATTACGGTCATTCTCTCAACTACAGCAATGACAGCAGTAGCTTATATCTAGAATGTTAAAAGGATGCTGGTTCATTTCTGTTCCAGCTGCCAAGTCCATCTCTCAAGAGCAGCCCGAGGATGTTCCGTAGCCTTTGTGGTCAGGGATTCTCTGTGAAAGGCTGAAGCCTGGGATTGTTTACAGTCCCCTGCTGGAGCTGGCCTTGTCTTTTTTCTAAGAATCAGATAATGTGAAAGGATACTGGGCCACGTGTAAGCTTTTAATAGTAGTTGGTAGACCAGGCTTACACACTCTTTACTGTAACTCTTTGTATTTCACTATTGCGTGTTAAGAAGCTGCTGGGTCCTCTTTGATCCCTTCCGAATGGGGGTTGGGAGGGGGTTGTGGTTTGTGGTTGGTTGGTTTGGTTGGTTTTTGTTTGTGAAATTGTTCATTAAAGTCCGTGACTGTCTGTCTGTCTCCCAAGGCTGTTGCTTTCTCTAGACAGACCAGACAGCAAATAGATCTCTAATTTGGGATGGCATCTTCCCAGACTGTTCACGTTCAAGGAAAATGTGGAGGACCACGTGAAACAAGGAATTATATCATCAACAAGTAACTTCTGGTACACTGGTCACTGTGAACAGATGAAAGATCTATAAAAAATTCACTAAGAGGTACACAATAAGCACCAAAGAAAGCACCAAATAAAGGCCCTTGTAGAGGAGCTTTAAAGTTGGTTGAAATTTCCAGAAGGTAAAACTGAATGTGCCAAGTTCTGTCCCCATAGGGCTGATGTGTCTGCACCAACATGCTCTCACCCTTAGGTCTGGGGGTTTTTTTATTTGAAAGATAGAAGTGTTGAACTAAATATAGACTAAACTAATCTGAACCAAGCCTAAACCTGGGATATTTTCATTCTACAGTTTAACCAAATGATTAATTTGGGATTATTTCCAAGTGGTTTTGAGTAGGCTTAGCCAGTCTCAACTGGAAAATTGAAGGAAGTAGAAGTTCAGCCCTTTTTGCGTGCCACTTCACTGTTCAATGTTAGAAGTCCTTCCTTTTCAGCCTTTCTTTGTGATACAGCAGCATCTGTTTACGAAGGTTGCATGTGCCATTTGAAGGGCTTTATTGTGTAGCGTAGTGATGGCGTGGTGCAGTGCAAACCTCAGCTAAATGGTGCTGTCCCAGAGCATTCCAAGGGAGGATGGTGTGGTTATTAGAGAGTGGCTGTGTCTTTTATTTGTTTGAGTCATACAGGGGAAGAGAGAAGTGGCCAAGCTTTCAGGAACACAAGCCTTTCTCCTTCAGCTGCCTTAAAAAAAATTCTGGAAAACTGTATCAGTAAATTGGTGCTGTTCTTAAAATTGTGCTCTCCATCAAAAACCTGATGGGGCTACTCATTAGCTTCTAGAAATGTAATAGCTGCTAGTTTTCCACTAAGGTGTTCCTGATTACATGCTGCTAGGGACACATCTGTCAAATAGAACTGTGTTTGGACCCATAAATGTTTAGTTGCACAGATAACTGCTCAAAGTGCAGCAAAGCAGACCTGGGATATGTTGTCCGGAGATTACACTGCATCTCCTCTGAAGGGGGAATTTGCAATGCTTACCTCACCATTTAGTCACCTGTATGACTGTATGCTGACAATAAAAAAGGCTTCTGAATAAGCCACCAGAATATCATTGCAAAGCTTACTGTAACCTGAAGAGGAAATCTGTATTTGATTGTACATCTCTGCAGTGGTGTACTAGCCTATGCTAGAACCTCCCTGCAAAATAGTTAAATAATCCTCCTAACCTAGAAAAAAAAGTCCTATGATTTGAAGTGAAGCTTTCCTGGAATTTTCCATGTGCCCTTCATGGCTTTGAGGTGGTGCTCCCTATCAGAAACAACCTTCCAGGAAGTCTGTGAGCACTGAGCAGTATCAGGCTGTGTGTGAGTCTTGCATAATAAATGCCCTTGACTGCAGAGCCTTGGATTCTACCCATTCCCATCCCAGAATGTGAGGTGTTTGCTCAATGTACTGAGTGTCCTCATGGAAGTTATTGGGATGAACCCAAACAGCTACCAGGCATGGAGTGGCTCCCACAGGCTGAAAGACAGAAATGGCCTGTCAGCAGCTGAAGAATATTTTCACAAAGCAATCCAAGTGGACTAATAGAGTACCTCCCAAACATAAGCTCAGAGCTTAACTTTTTTTAAACCAGGTGGACACTTAAATCTGTGGTTTCAGCAGAAACATAAATTTGGCACCTAATTTTGTCCTCCTGTCAGCCCTTTGCTTTCACACAGGTAATAATTAACAGCTGTTCTTCAAGTTCCATGATGGCCCCTCTTCACTTGTAAGTGTCAGTTACCCTTTTATCTGTAAACATCCAGCTTTGTAGCATAATCGAGGCATTCTGATTCTAATGAGACGTATGAAGGTCCATATACGTTTAACAGATCTGTTGATCTTATTTCAAAAAAGGCACCATATATTTTCTGTTGCCTTCTATGTCTGGAAACCATTTTTCAGGGCAGACTAGAAGTTGTTTCTGGTGGAAGCTGAATTCCCTGACTCAACAGGGCTCTTTGTTTTCAAGGAATAGAAATAAAGAGGATCTCTTTTGACTTTCCTTTAATTATAAGCCTGAGGGCAGAGGGAAAGGAGGAGCGATTTCTGTTTCTCAGTATGATGTTTGTGGTTTAGTTCTGCCTGGAGGAGTTGCTGTTTTGTTGCTAAATGATAATTGCACCTTTCCTGTGGCTGTAGAGGAGATTTGGCACTGTTGCACTCGTGATTTGTGGGAGGTCTCAAAAGGTTAATTGGGAGTTTCTTCTGTGACTTGAACATGCTACCCTCCTTCACAGTCCTAAGGATTTCCTTGTGGTATGGTCCAGGGCCGAATGTCAAGTCAGTTCTTGCAGGCTGTCTTTTTCATTCTGGAGAAAACATGATGCATTTGAAATGTATTTGAGATACCGTTTTCTCATTAGATGGTTGCGTTACGCAAGGTGGAGAATGGCAGTTACCCTTAGAGCTATTTATTACACTTGTGGCTCTGAATCTAATGAGGGAAGATGGGAGTCAAGAAGGGACATGACAGAAGTTTGTGTAGAAGTGGGGATAATCTGGATGGTGAAGGTATTTGAGAACATTAATGTTTTTAAAAAAGATTTTTAAAAGTGTGTGCAGCTCTGCAGTTACTTATGAACAGCCCTTGATCAGGCATAGGCACTAAGTCAGTATCCTGTCGTTTTCTTCATGGGAGTCTCCTGTGTAATCTTTTCTACTTCAGGTGGAAAAGAGGAGTAAAGATGTGAACAAGAAATGTAGGATATGTGCAGTCTGCCACAGGGTGTTTTGGGTAAGTTGTTCAATGCTTTCTGACAAAGACAGGAGGTGTATCATGCCCACCAGGGCAACGTGGTGAGCATGATGTTACGGCTGTTAATCATGTAAGTATCTCAGAGAATTAGAAATTGCACATTAAAGGTGTTACCTGTTTCTTTTGACCTTTGCCTACTTTCTGCAGAACAGCTACTGCAGCATCTTAATGAACTGAAACAAGGTAGTTTTTCGTAGATTCTGCTGTAGTCTAATAGTCTCACAAATGTATTTGTTCCTTCTGTGGCATTTGTTACACGATTGAAAATTTGGATAACTTAGCAAAAAAGGTGCCTTTTTATTTCTTTCTTAAATCTTGATAAGAGTTCAAAGCATTCAGCTCTAACAAATTTTCTGATGGTTTACTGTGAATTAATCAAAGTGTAAGTCACATAATAAAGCCATCGTAGCTTTTTATGTAATATGAAACTATTTCATGAGTCTGTTAATTTCTAGTTGACATTTTGTCACTTGACGTAGCCAGTGCTCAAGGTCAGTGCAGGATTCTTACCTGGTAGTGTTTGTCATGACAGGATGAATTACAGAATTTATGAACTTTTTGTTGTTGCCACTGCTGTGTACCAACACTGCAACTAGAAAACTTGCATTAAATATGGCTTTCAAAACTCAGAAATTAAGACCTATTTCTCTGTTCTCTCTTCTAATCCTTCCTGTCCTCACCCACCACACTTTCCACCCTTAGATCAAAGTTTCCAAGAGTGTAAAGTCAAAATGTTTCACATAAATCTCCTTGATGCAGCTCAGGCTTTTTGAAACTTTTGTTCTCTTCCAAAACTTCTTGTTGCTTCTTCTGTATCCACTGGGTCCTTTTTTCTTTTTTTTTTCTTTGCTCTGGAGTGTTACTTGCCTTTATCTAGGACTGTCGGTGGACTGGAACTCTGGTGTTCAACTGTTATTTAAAAAATGTGGATAACTATATTAAGTTCACAAAGAAACATCTGTGGTACCCTGTAAATCACAATGAGAAATACATTTTGCAAAGCAGGCACAGTTGTGTACAGAAGTTTAAAACAAGCTAAAACCTCACTGTTTTCCCCAAAGGCTCCTGTTTTTGTAACTGTTTAGGTTTGTAAATTCTTTGGAATTTGTCTTTTTCCTCAGAATGCCTAACTAAATGTGAGATGTTGAAAATGGACTCAGTAGATCATGACTACCATTTTGAAACTTCCATAAACAATGGGGCACTGTATGCTGTGGAACATTTCTCTAGTGAACACAATGCTTAGCAGAAATCCTAAATCTGTTACTCATTCAGTTGAAAGCACAGCAGAGGCAAAACTGATGCATGAACACGTGTCACAGCAGTAGGCTTAAATGTTGTCAGAAGTTGCCCTATGAAAATTTAATCTTCAATTTTGTTGACTTTTCTGCATGTTTAGATCTTATAATATTGTTTTAATTGAATGATTTTGAGATGGTATCTTCTTTCTGCCTCACATTTAGAAGCAATGAAGTTGTTTTGCAAGTGGGGCATGACCCTGTCCCCGTGGAGCTCAGTGACATTTCTTGCTAACTGAAGTGATGCACGCCTGAGTGTGTAGGTTTTTGGGTGGCAGAGTTTGCTCCCTCTTGCTTTCCTTTCTTCACACAGATTGATTGTTATGTCTGTGTTGTTGTAAAAGCAGGATGTTCTAAGGCTTTCAAATTATCTTCTGTCTAATTTGGTACACTTTCTGGAACAGAGAGATTTCCTACAAAAGCTTGATTCCCCCCTCATCCCCGTAACATCACTAAATTACTTTTGAAAAAACATTTCAGTGCTACCGCATGCCTAATTATAAGTTGATTTTTTCTCAGGCTTTTAAATATTATTTGTGTTACAAAAATGAAATTATTTTTATGGATTTAGTGGCATACTGCTTAAATGTTGCTCAAAACTCTACAAAAACTTCCTTTGATTTCATTTTCATGTAATCTATCATTTTGTTAGCATTTTAGAAAGATTAATTACAATAACTTGTCGTGGTAGCTTATGTCCTAAAAGCCCTTTGTAAACTGGAAAAAACCTGGGTTTTTTTAACCTTTCTGCTACACTACACAGACTACTTAAAACTAAGCCTGATTTTGCTTTAACTTCTCTGATTCAGATTACATTTAATAGCTGTGGTTACAGTGTAGTACTCTTCCTACCTCCTGGGTAGTTATGCTGTCTTTACTGCAATCTTTGTAGGGGCTTGAAAATGCAGATGAAGAAAGCCAGGTTTTATTCTTTTCCTTCTTGAGAACTGCTGAAGAGTTTTGGTGTTTCATGATTGCTGTTCTGTTTAAATGCTAAGTTATTTTGCTCTGAGAAGAAATAGTTTTCAGCTGTTGAAAGTAAGAGTGCATCTGTAATAAGGGTTATTATGATTAATTTTTATGCTTGTCAGTTCTCTGAAAATATAATTTCAAATCTAAAAAGGCACAGGCTTGTTTACTTAATGATCCCTCGGAATATATTCCTGTGTCCCTGAGATCAGTGATAACAGGATGAGGTAAGAATTGATTATTCAAGGGAAGATTTTGAAGTTCATTGAGAGTTTTAGCACTAGTGGATGATATTCTGCACCAAATAAAGTAGAAATTATCACTTATTTCAGAATGAAATCGAGTGAGGCCAAATTTGCTGAACAGGTCTGTTTTCACTCGACTTGGAATATGAGGCTTCTCTGTTGACATATGTATTTAAACCAAACTGGTGTGAATATAAACCAGATGTTTCTTTGAAACATTTTTATAGTACATTTGAACCATAAAACAAGGTGACACATTTTTTTAATCAGTATTCCTGATTGTGTGTGGAGGAAATGTGTGTTCTAAGTGTTACTTTGCTGTTTCTAAGTGGACAAGAATCTGCAATCTTGTACAGCATTAAGTGCTGCAATGAAAACCTAAATACAGAATAGAATGGCCCTCTGTGTAAAAGAAAATAAATCATGTTTGATTTAGATCTTTAACACAAATAAGGACTCTTTTAAAATTATTTCCGGCAATCATTTTAAAGGCTTGGTTAAATCTTGATTTCCATGTCCATTCTCACTGAGCACACAAGAGGCTCTCAGCAAGTGGCTGGTGATGTGTAACAATGAATCTAGGACTGAAAAACACGCTAGTATTGTGGAAGTGTTCCACACTTAGGTGCATTGATTCAGGAGTGCCTTCATGTAATAAAACTTTCACTGTCACAATAATTTCTTCCTGCAAACCCTCCAAGTGGCGATAACCTATGTCCCCAGTCTTACAGTCTTTTCTCCCCTTGTGAATGTGCTACGCAAGGCCAGGGCAGAGGTGGGACATAATGGTATTGGAATGTGTTAATGCTGTAAGTGTAGATTTACATTATTTCTAACAACAGGAGCAAGGAACGTTATTTGGAGTAGTTTCTATTTCACAGACATACACACACAGACACAGGCACAGACACACACATGCACACACATACACTCAGAGTAATTGTTTCTCAAAGATGAGCTTGGCAGTTTCCTGTTAATTGTGTTCTCTAGCATTTTGTAACTAATATTCTATTATGATGATGTTCTTATTAAAAATAAGATCTACAATTTGGACAGTTAATTCCTGTAAGCTGTCCCTTTAATGTGTTGTAACGTTAACTCTTGAATCATTCAGTCACAGGAGTTTTGGTGTTTATAGGATTGGGAAGATGACTCGCGTGGTCTTTGCCTGGTTTTGCGAAATACGTAGATTCATCAAAGAGCATTTCTCTCAGAACTGAAGTAAATTAAAGGAGAGAAGTCACACAGAGGAAGAAATACTTTCCACCCCTTCTTCAGGTCTCCTTTTGTTTTCATTGTATGAAACAATATACAGAGAACATGTTGAAAGCCACCTGTACCCCTTTTAGGTATCTTCAGACAGCTTTTCTCAAAAGCTTTGTGGTTTATGAAGAACCCTTATTACATCTGACACTGGAAATCCAATCAGTCCTTGTCTGAAGTATGCTATGGATACCTGTTCCATCTCCTTGTGCACATGGAGAGATCCCAAAGTTATAAATAAGTTCATGGTAGCCTTACGTCATGAGAGTGTGTCTAGTTTGGGTCTTTGAGGCACTGTTGGAATATACAGGCAACATAAAAGCTTGTATTGCATAGTATGAACTTAAACATTTTTGCAACTGGCAAGTTTTGGTTCTTTGCCTCCCTAATTTTCTAAACATGTACAATAGTCTTACCCAATTCCATTTAGCTACATTTGGTAAGAATATAAACTGGCCGTAAATATATAATTACAGCTGGATCCTGTACACTGAACTAGAGACATAGTGGTTCAAAATGCAGTTGGCGTTTAGGTGCTTGTATAGCTTTGTCAGTGCAGTTCAGCTGCACAGAGGGTGTGTTCATTTAGCAAAGGGTTCAGGCTGCTTCTTGTTTAGGTTTGTTCATACGTTTTTTCCCCTCTGTTTGGTGGTGTTAACCCTTTGCAGAAAGGCAAGAGTGTGTTAAACAGTATCAGTTTGTTGGGTGAATAGACCATAGGTATTAGCAGATGCACTAACAGATCTCTAACAGTGACAAGGGTTTCTAGCACTGTTTGCAAAGCCTGGCTCTATAAACTCTGACCAACATAAAGCTGAAACAGCTGCCAGATTTACTGGCAATTAACTCTAATTGTGAGTGCTCACAAGTCTGGGTATCTGGCTATTTGCAGACAATGTGTCAGTTTGGGAACTTCAGTCATACTCATTTAGCACGTACCCAAGGGTTTGATATCAATTGTTTTGGGGTTGGGTTGTTTTTGCGTTGTGGCTTGTTTGATCCAAGTGCTATTGAAAGCAGCACAAATCTCTCCATTGACTTGGATTAGTTGGTCACTGTATGACATAACAAGTCTGTGTTGATTAATTCCCTGCAGTTCCTACTATGAGCCCACACATAATAATGGAGAACCATTAGTGGCCATTGTCACTGTTAGTCAGTTCCCAGTATTACCTCATTTTTATTTTCAGGCTGAACCCCTCAATCCTACACAGTGTTATAAATAAACCAGGTAAACAAGACCTCCTTGTCACATTATTAGAATAGTAGATGCAACGTTTTCTAAACTTAGAACTTTCCCAAAGTCATGGTCACAGGTTCTTGTGACCTGTTACAAAAGTTGCTGATTTCATTGTTTGGTTTTTGAACAAGACTTTCGACTTGTAGTCTGCTGAAGGTTGCTGCAGCCTTCAGAAGGAGGGCACAAAGGGCGGGGTATTGAATAAAGGCTTGTAGCTGTGACTCAGTTTTTGCAGCAAGTAATACTCATTTCACTTCTCCTGCTTCCTCCTGCTTATCAGGAAGTGCCCTACAGCACTCACAAGACAGCACTGCCTGTTCAAAGAACACCTTCAAAATCTACTAGAAATAGTGAACTGTAGAAAAGCAAAGCAGTAACCTGTAGTGTTCCTTTCTTGTTGTGAAAATTGGGGGAAGTACCCATGCTACAGTGTTACTTCTTATTTTAGGAGCAAAATGTCTATCACTCTTGTATATAAATGTCATATAACATTGGACAAAGTTGAAAACATCTAACAAATATTTGCTAGACAGTATTGTCATACTGAGGAGATAAAGTGTCAGCTTGTCGTGTTTTTAGGCTACCTTACTAATACATTAGCTAAATTACCTTAAAATTTATCAATAACAGGCACAATATAGTGGGGAAGTCACCCTTTTTTGTAGTTCTGCAAACTAATTACTTGGTCACTCATTTGTATCATTGTAAAGCACTGTCACTTTGAGGGTTGGTGCAGGTTTGGTAATGTTTGTACCTCCTAAATAGACTGCGATTCTTGGGATAGATCAAGTATGTTTTGAAAGTCATATAAAGAAGAGTTATGAACATGATCAGAGTACCATTTTTTCCTTTTTAGAGTTGCTCACTCTGTGATGTGTCTTCTGCCTTTTCTTACATTTCACCATGTGCATCCCTCAGTAATTTCACATGATGGAATAGAAAACATTCAGACAGTCAGAACAGTGTACAGATAAAAGTAAGTATAAGGAACCATTATATATCTTAGGGAGGATGGGCTGCTTTTTCTGTAGCAGAAATACTTACTATCTCTTTGATTAATGTTGCTGTTGTCTTTAAGCCTAGGAAAAGAAATGTATTAAAGTAGATTGTAAGTGCATTTTTGTTCTGCGCAGTCATGTTGCTTTAATTCTTTATAAGAGGCAATTAGATAACAAAGCATGTCTTAGAATATTGTATTGATGTCTCTACTCACAGATTAAGTTTTTAGAAGGAAATTTTTCTAATGGATCTTCTTTTACCTTAAGTGTTTTTCATGCTTAAAGTTTCATTTCCTACCTGAGGAAAAAAAGAAATAGGTAATAACCATAACAGAGGGAAAAAAATGTTTTGTTTTGTTTGTTTGTTTGGGGTTTTGCTTGTTTTTGTTAACATGTAAGCATGATCTTGTACTGATTCTGTGTTTAGGAGTGGGGGTTTTTTTTGTCTGCTTTGTTGCCTGATAACTGCACATGAGATAAGAGAGCAAAAAAGTTTTGTCTTCCTCCCTGTACACTGTTTCTCTGTCTCCTTTTTTCATAGCCACTACAGCATCTCTGCATCCCTGGTGCCTGTACATGGCCTGAGCACAGGAGTCATTTGAGCAGTCAGAATGCTTTTATGTGCAGACAGCCAGCACTCCTGGAATAATTTATAAGGACTGCAGAAGGAATTTGGAGAACTGCCCTGAGTTGTGCTGATGGTTGTACGTGACCCTGACCCTCACTGAGGGAGGCACAGGCCATTTCCCTTACATTGTTCTACCACTGCTGGCATAGAAGAGCAGCAGGATCGGAGTTGCTGTGGGCACTCTGTAGGTATTGAGAGAAATCACACAGTAAGGAAAACCACTGTGACTCCAGAGCAGGTTGCTGGTTTTCTTTTTTTTTTTTTTTTTTGCTGTGTTACTCATGTCCTCCTGATAGCCCAAAGAGTCACCACAATGCAAAGCGGTGGTGAGATAATGTGTCTGTACAAAAAATCCACTCATTTTTGTGTGGCAGGGAGAACTCAGGTGCACATTTCCTGGTTCTTTTTATTACAGTGGATTTTGCTGCTGTCTTAGT
>WAAE01002774.1:0-131571 GCA_013400495.1 Nicator chloris
ATTAAACTCCAAATAAACTGCTCCCCTTCCCTTCACCTCCGTCTGAGAGAGGGACAAAGGCAGAGACAAGGGGTCAAGATAACAATTTCCTGAAGGCAAACAGCAATGGGATGAGAAACAAACATCAACAATATTAATAAAAAAAGGACAAAAGAGAGGGTGATTTACACACAAAGTTCCTCATCACCTTGACTCAGTCCCATGTGGCCCTGAGACAAAGAAAAGATGGTGGACATTTCCACATTCCACAGCTGGCATTCCCCTTCCCCAATGAAAAAACTTCAGGAATCTTTTTTTCTGTGACTTGTTTTGTAGCTAGATATTGCAGCAGAAAGGCTGTATCTGGCAATTAGCATTGAAAATTGCCACAAAAAGCCATTTGGGCAAATACTAGTAAACTTCCCTATGGTGGTATAACACTTCCAGTAAATGAGTTGAGCATTAGATGAAGGATATCATCAGGTCATTCTCAGGGAGCTGTTGTGGTCACTCACACAGCTCTGAGGTGAGACACAGAGGACAGGGCTCACATGGAAAGATGAAACTTCACATGCTGCAGCCATTCCCCCCCAACTTGTTTAATCTCCCCTTGCTGTCAGTGCAGAGAAATATCTGCTCTGGAAGAACAGGTATCCCTTAAAGTCAGCCAGGAAGAATAAGCACCTCCAGGAGATTATGATCTCATCTAAAGAAGGCAAAGGATGAGTGTTTGTCACCTCACAGCAAGACTTTCTCTTCTTGGTGACTAGAAAAAATAGATGATTGATTAGATAACAAAAGCCATATTCAAGCAATGGTGGAATTGTGTCAATGTAAAGAGTACATTATAACTTATTTCCCTCTCAAGGATATGAGCACTTTTAGCCATTTAGGCTACATCCAGACAAAATGGTGTCATGCTGTTACAGCTGACCTCTGAGGCTAGATAACTGAGGATCCTGTCAATAAGTCTCTTGGAGTGAATTATGACTATGCAACTCTTTAAAAAGAGTATAATTTCCATATAACACAGGGCCAGCAGCACAGTTATAAAAGAGCATTGTGGTTTATACTGTGCCTCAGATCCACAAGTAAAGTTTTTTACAGTGCAGACTGGCAGCCCATCTGTCCTCCTCACTCATTGGAGGGTCTAGCTCTGGTGTTGGCTTGTGCAGGGTTGATAAGGTTTTCTCTTGGACCTGTGGCAAAAACTGGCCCAAGATGTCCCCAAGTACCCACAAACAAAGCATATTAGGTGGGTAGCAATGCAGTGTGCAGAGCTCCCATCAGTCAGAGGGAAGCTTGGATGATGGATTTGGCCACCCATGGGTGAAGAGCAGAGTTTTCCTTCAACGACAGATTCAGCACTTTGCATATATTTAAGTATAACTAAATGGCACACCAAAAATTCTCCTAGTCCTTGTGGGATAAGGCAGCTTTTTGGGATACGTCTCTCTGGTGATGAAAATCTTGGTTCTATGTAGGTTCTTCTTTAGGTACTTTTGTAGATCTGGAGCATAATAATTTACCCCATTTATGACAGTCACATATCATAAGATGAAACAAAGGTATGTGATTAGTAGCCACTGGAGCAATCTACCCTTCATATCTTAAAATCTAAATTTTACCCACTTGAAAGGAAGCACGAAGTGATCACTTGCAAATGATATTTGAGAAGGACCCATATTTGAAGTGACAGTGAGCTGTCACTGCAAAAAAAAAAAACAGGTTTCCAAAGCAGGTGTTATAAAACCAAGAAGGAAGATGTTACAGTTCTTTTGTGCTAGGTCAAAGGGAGAAGTCAGAAGTTATGTGATGTAGCAGCTGGATTAAATATGGAAGGATATTTTCTACTGTTTACATCTAAGTGACATAATGCCCATATGAAATCGTGATGTAAAAATTTTCCCCAAAAAGCTGAGATTCTTAAATGACTCATTGAAACCTTGGTTTTTCTGTCAATGTATTAGAGACAGGAAATTCTGAAGACAGTCCCTGAAGAATTAAAGTGTTAAACCAGCCAAGTCCCTCAAAAGTGCAGCATATCCATGTGCTAGTTTAAAATTTCACCCTTAATAGCATAGATGTGAAGCCTTCCTCTGAAGTCAGTGGAGTTTTTCTCAGTTATATTGTTGGAAGAGAAAGCACATGTAACTCACCGTATGGGAAAGAAACTAAAAACCAAACCTGAAAACTTGCTATGACTGAAGTTGAGAAAGTGTTTTATTATTTTGTCCATGTAATATCTTGACATTGCATTGTTATTTGAAAAACTTGCTGTTTCTTGAGTCTGAGATAGCACCTGCAGGGCTGACATATGCATAGTGAATGAGACATCTGGTCTGGAACAAAGCTGTCTTTTAGCTCAAAATAAACGTCACTTCAACCACAAACAGTAGACAGAGGTAGGGAGGAAAGCCAGGTGAATGTTATATAGTGCATATCAAAAGTGATTATAATAAGAACTTACAGGGCATGCAGTTTAATCACCTCTCCAGAATCCAGGGCATTTTTCTGCTTTTTTGTTTTTTGCAGAGGCCTCACTGTGGTTAACCAGATTTGTTTTAGTAGCTGAAGATGACATTGCAGACCACCCCATGAAGCTCTGTGGGACAGTATCTGCATAAAGCCTCTTTTTTTCTTTGTCCAGTTGCCACTGTGAAGGGACTGTGGGGGTAGGCAGGGAATATGCTTTCTGGAAGGGATAGGTCTAATATGGTACCCACCTGGTTCCTGTGCATCCCTGTGATGCTCCTGCTGGCATTCTGGCCAGCCTGCCCACCTCAGTCAAACACACAGGACTGCAGAGTGGGAGAGGTGCCACAGTGTCAGGGGATCTTTAGGCTTGTGTCTGTGAAATAATGATAAGGGAATCAAAAAAGGCAAGTGCAGGGTCCTGGGGAGGAATAACCACATGCACCAGCACAGGCTAAGGGCCAACCTGCTGGGAAGTAGCTCTGTGAAGAGGAAGAGGGGTCCTGGTGGACAGCAAGCTGTCCATGAGCAAGCAGTGTGTCCTGGTGACCAAGAAAGCCAAAGGTCTCTTGGGATGTGTTTAGGAAGAGCATTGCCAGCAGGTTGAGGGAGGTGATTCTACCTCTCGGCCCAGCCCTGGTGAGGCACATCTGGAGTGCTGTGTCCAGTTCTGGGCTCCTCAGGACAAGAGAGGCATGGAAATCCTGGAGCAGGTCCAGTGGAGGACAACAAAGATAAGTAGGGGACAGGAGCATCTCTGTTATGAAGAAAGACTGAGGGAGCTGAGTCTGTTCAGCCTCTAAAAGAAAAGACTGAGAGGGGACCTCATAAATATATATAAATATCTGAAGGGAGGGTATCAAGAGGAATGAACCAGTCTGTTGTTGATATTCTAGTCCTTGGCAGCATCTGCAAGGGTCCAAGACAAATAAAGTGGGATGTAGCAACATCAGTTTTTAGCCCTGAGCCTGTCAGATATTTGCCCCTAAAATCTATAAAAGTGACACGGTTTGAGTGTAAAAATTTGAACTAGGTTCAGTGGTTGAACAATTTTTGGATGCTTTGCAAATTAGAAAAATTTGGCAACCTGCTGGAAAAAAATGTCCTTGCTGACTTTGGCAAACTGTCATTTCTGATAACACTGGCAAGAAAAGCAATTTTATATCCTGGAGGACTGTTCTTGAAAAAGAAAATAAAATAGCTGCATTCACTTTTCTTTCAGTGTGGCAACATGGAAGAAACTGTGCAGCAGAGCTGGGTGTATGACAGGGAAGAGACCACCCTTGCTATTAATGAATACCCGCTGGAAGAAGGAGTGTGATGGATCCTTGAGGATGGATTTGAGTTCTGTGAAGGGTATGACTTCTTCTTTCATATGGCTTAGAAAAGTAGTGAAAATTTAATTAAGTTTTAGACACCGACTCTTGGGAAGGTCATTTCAGGGCCCACTAGGATAGATGGATTTCTTGACAGAAATACTTTTGCAGGCTTCAGTGCAGTGTGCACCTCATGGGCTTAATATATCTGGGGAGTAACTGTGTGTGTGCTTGGTTCTGCATAGTAAATCAGACATCCTGAGTGCATCAGGTGTACAGCAGAAACACAGATCATCTATGAAATCCACACACCAAAATCAACCCCTCAACACTCCCAAGGAATCAGACTTTGGAATGGGTGCTGAAGGGTAACCTTCCTCCTCAAGGAGCATCTTTGTGGTTTTGGGATGCTGAGCAACCCAGAAGTCCCAAACAAAAGCAGGAAATCCTCCTGTTCTGCCCAGCTGACACTTCCAAACTGTAGAAGTGTGTGTAAAAAAAGAAGCCCTCATGGAAAGAATCACTGGAGAACAGAGGCAGGAGATATCCAAAGGAATGCCATGAGAGCCTGCCTGTAGTTCTTAAGAAGAAGAAATTCTGTGGAAGAAGCCTTTTTTCATGTTATTTCAAGCTAATCCTGATGATTTCCTGAACAAATTAACTTCTACACTCTGCCATTTTCAGGCATGGCAAAGCCTTTGCTTTCAAAGAGCTCAGCAGATGCATCTCAGCCTGCTGCAGGACAGCGCAGGCACAACTGAGCAGGAGATAACAGGATTTCTACTTGAATTTCCACTATAAACCACAGCAGGTTTTCAGCACAGATATTTCACGAATATACTATGGCTCATTGTGAAAGCTGTCTTCTCTCTTAAATTCTCCAAGTACTTCCTATAAGATTGCCACTAACATCATTAAGACACCCTTAAAGGTAATTGAGACCCGCCTAGAACAAATGCCTTCACAAAAGACCAGAGGGAAAAAGGTGAAAAGAACAAGAAATACTTAGAACAGATTAGCAGCACTATGGTGACTCTCTCTCAGAAGGTCAGTGATGCTGATGCAGTCATGCAATTTAATTTCAAATTTTACAGGATTTTATGAGACAGTGGGAGTTCCTCCCCAGATCATCATCTGCCATTATTCGTTAATCTGGTTTTGCACTTGGTGATCTGCTTTTGATCTCTCATGATCTTTCTTGGTACCTATTGTTGGAGGTGGCATGGCTATAAAAAACCAAAACTCCTTGGTACGATACCCATGTAGAACAGATTTAATAACTGTTTTTACCTTTAGAGTTCTTATAAACATAGGTAGTTATCAAAGTAGCCAAAATAAGAAGTACTTTTCTCAAGATATCAGTTGTGTAAAACAACTGTCAGTATACATCTCAGACTTGTTAGACACAGATAACCTGCTAAGTTACTAACCAGCAGTTTAACACCAACTGAAAAATTTCCACCTCCTTTCTCATGTATGCCAGGTACCAGAAAAAGAGAGCTCCTAAGGCTGACACATGAATCACAGAGAAGTTGGTTTGGCCACAGTAAATTAAGCCTTGTAATGGGCCTGTTGAAGTGTGTAGGCAGCTACTGCTGGATGATATAAAACGCATGAAAACTGCTGCAGGAGAGGACAGGAGAAACAAAGGGAAAACACTAAAATTAGCACATTCAAGTCAGGTAATGACTAGAGTAAAATGCAGCACAAAGGGAAAGGTTTGTAATAAATTTCTACAGTCATACTTCTCTGTGTGGATAAAAGATCTGAAACTGAAGGTAGAATCTCTACCAGCAAAACTGACAAAAGGGAGCAGGAGTAAACATCTGCCAAAAATACTGTCCTTAGCCCAGATGTGTCCCTACTGCCTCTTATTATGGTCATTCTCTCTTCTTTCAGGCTTCCCAGTAAAAAGAAACAGTGCTGGAAGGGTATTCATGTGTTCACTGAAAAAAGTACAAATGTATAGCAAGAGTAAATGCTTTTCAAAAGTGGAAATAGTCTTAAATTGCAAAAGGCCTTTGCAGGATAATGAAGGGATTTTGGGCTAAAATGAAAGTGCACATTAATGTTTTGAGAACAAAGACTAAATAAATCCAGAAATGAAACTGATTTTTTAAGTATACAAATGTAAAAGAAAATGAAACTTTAAACATTTTGGTGTATATTTGTTCAAAGTGCAACACCTCATCTCCTTACAAACAGTAGCAATACCAGTGTAAAAAGCATGTGACACACTTACTTACGAGTTGGCAATTAACAAAAAAAAATGTTTAATTTTTTAGGCATAGCCCCAATGCCTTTTGAGAAGTTTCTCTAAAAATGAAAGAACACAGGCATAAAATTAGAACATTTTTATGGAAATTTGTGTCTTTTATTTTTGGTTGGTTGATTTGATTTAGTTTTTTTTTTATTATTCACCTGTTTTTTTCTTTTTTAAAGCACAAATTAGTGAAAATTAGTTTTGTTTTTTTCATGGTTTGTGATGTTTGGGGTATTTATTTTCAAGCCTTTCTCCACAACAGAGATGCCTGACAAAGCTAATATTTGTTATTTCAACGAGCCGCGATTTCCACATAATCACTTAACTTGAGGATTAGCTTTTTAAACACGGCATTTAATGTTATGATATAGCTGGTGTTATCAGATAACTCTATTTCCTTCACAAAACCTACCAGGGAGCAATTGCCTGCTCCAGCAAGTCAATTGAAGTGGCCTTACATGAGAGGGTTTTAACTAGCAAAGAGAGAAATTAGCTAAGGAATGACCTGGTTTCCGATGCTTTCACGGCAGCAGCACAGTGATATCTCCAGAGGAAAGGCAAACCCACTGACTAGATGATGGCCTTATCTCATTTATAGAGTGCAGCCTTGTGATTTAGAGCTTTAGTAACAGCTTTTTTCTCCAAAGAGGAAAATCTACCAATTTAATTGGCCTGCTTGTTTGATTTGAGCAAAGGCTATTCCCTCACATGCCGGTGCAGCAGCTCAGTGATTTAGATAAAGAGGTGTTGCTTGTTCACTTCCTATCAGTCCAGCCCTGCTGTGAGAGGAGTCAGTCTGGAAACTCCTAAGGAACTGGGGATTAATTTCATGAGGAGCCTGGCACAGGACTTAAGGTCTACTGGATCCCGGTGACTGCTTGAGGAATCCTGCATTTATTATTAGAGATCTTAATTGGGTCAGCATAAGAATGTTCCATTTGCAGTGCAAACAAACAAATTTAAAAAGGGTTACTTAGAGATTCTTGATGGTGTCAGATTAAACCCTGAGCCTAGCAAATTGCAGATGTTATCCTTCTGCTTTTTGTGCTGGATAGGCAGCCTGCTAACTGAACAGCGTGCCTTGTCTTATGCTTGACAACAAAAAAGCTACACTGTACTTACAGCAGTTCAATCTTATAGAAACAGGGAAAACAATTTGACCTCTACACTCCAGTAAGGTTAACATGCCCCTGTTCTGTGCCCAGTGCTTTCCTCAGAGCTACTGGAGACACCTTAGTCAAATGGTCTTACAGCAAAGCTTTAAAAACTGTAGACTCCAAAAATTAGGGCGAGAAGAAGCCTTTAATAAACATTTCAATTTAAGACAATAACCAAACAGCTATTGCAACCAGTAATAAGCCCCAGAATTTAGGCTCTTTTTACATCTTCGGACAGATTATTTATCAACATCACTACTGTGGATTATGTCATGAAAGCAGAAACATCTCACCTTAGACAGCTGTCAGTTTTCAACTTGACAGATTTAGCTAGGTAGATTAATACAGAGGTACTTTTCCAATATACTTAACTAACAAATATTACCAATGTCAATCTTAGTTATTCTATGGGTGTGAATCAACTGAGGGCAGGCTAAAGAATGTATCTTATTATGTTTGCCCCAAATAACAACCTCCAGATGGGTATTCATCACATCAGATGATTCAGTCTTTGTCATGCATGGGTACAGTTGGTCTAAGCTCCATCCTGGTCTTCAGGATTGTTGCAAAATGTGAAATATGTAAGATTTTCTTAGGAAAGGATGTTCTTTAATCCTTGATCTTTGTACAATTTCAAACCCAATCAATAAGAAGGGAGATTTAAACCATTAAACAGAGAGCAGCCAACAGGGGCTCAGTGATGTCCTTGTGTTAGAAAAGCAAATTACTTCTTGGTTCAAGTGCCTTGTTAAGGTTTAGGGCTGGACATGATCTCAGACCTAGGGGGATGTTAACAAAGCTTAGGAAGAAGGATGCCTACTCATAGTGGGCACAAAGAATACAGAATTTATGGGCCACAAAAACAACTGGCAGAAGTTCCAAGATAAGGCAGAAACTAATAAACTCAACTCAGCAACTGTGCTGGAATCAGCTCCAACTGGGTAAAAGGAAATTCTGGCAAGGGGACATCTGCAGCCACTGGCTCAGGGGCCACTGACACAAGAAACCCACTGGCCCAAGAGAAGAGAAACACTGAGCATGGGGACTAATTAGCACGAGAGGCAAGAGAATCATTAACAGATAGAAGATAGCATGATAATTAATACGAGAACAGTGTAACTTGGATCCAATAAACACTAAATCCTTTGTTTGCTAGAATGTATAAATAGTAAAAAGTCTAGATAGTTGGTGTGCTTGATTTGTGGAATTTCATGGAGCACTCAGGCTTGCACAGGTCTGAAATAAATAATCAATTTCTCTCTCGTGTGTTTAATTACTGACTTGATGCACACCAGGTAATGAATCCAATTTTTGTGGACAGCACCCCTGCCCTATGAGAAGTGCATCTGAGCAGCTGGGCTGTCAGGCAATGCCCTGGAGGAGCCACAGGATGCCTTCCAGAGCCCAGCCCCAGTGCACAGAGGTCACCACATCCATATATCTTTGCAGGATCAAACCTTTCAATATAAATCTACCCTTATCATCCTTCCTGCCTTTCAATTCTGTTTCACTTGTGGCTGATTTGTTCCTGCAAGCTCTTTGGGAGGCATGTCGCTCTGCACCTGGCAGGCTTCTGTTTTTCAAGGTCATTTTATCCATGGAAAGTGATATTTCTACTCTTTTTCCCAAGGGACTTTTACAAAAAAAACCTCATCAGAACACTGCACTCAGACCATTGTCCAGATTTGTGATCATGGATATTTGTTTTGACACTGTCATTTCTGAGTAAGGGTGTCATCAATCTGTAGCAGGGGAAGAGTGCTTGCTATCTTACCTCACTGTCAGCTTGCTACTTCCTATATCAGTGTTATGAATACAGCTCAGTTTATGTTTGTGAAGCCCTGGTAAAATGTTAAGCACTCTAGTAGTGCTGAAGATTAATACTATTTTGCTCTGCAGAGCACACAACTCTTTCAATAGGATAAGGCAGTCCAAACAGGTCTTGACAGAGTCTGGATAGGAAAAAACCACCAAGCAACTCCTTGTTGCATTTTTTTTTCCAAGCAAAACGCTGAGTTGTATCTGGCTGGAGGTTATTCTTTCTCTGTGTGTATCTCTAAATTACCCTGAGTCACCACATAACTCACAGGAAGAAAGGTAAAGAAGCTGTATTTATTCATGTTTCTTTACATCCCTGATGCCTTTCCATGTTCACAGTAAGTGCAGAAAAACTGTACTTGCTGTGATTTCTTTTGATCTTGGACTGGCACCTGCTGGTGCAGGGAACTGGAGGCACTGTGATGAATGATGGCTCAGCAGCAGCCAGCTACACTGAGGTTAGAGATCATGGAGCTGATGTGCAGAGGTAGGTCTGAAGCCCCACTGTGCTTTCTTCAATCCCGTTTTTAATCCTTACAGCATCTGATTTGAGAAGCAACAGCTGTGAAGAATGAATAGCAGTTCCACGACTGCTTTTTTCCCTGCCAGAAAGCCTTGTGCACTGCAATCAGCATTTCAAGAAGCGTGTGTATTTTTATCACTGAGAAGTCCAGGAGGTGCTTACACCTGGAATGCCCCACCTCCTGTCAGTGCTCCAGTGGAGCTGTGCACTGGGGGCTTCCTAAACTGCAGCTCTCCCAGCGAGCCATGGGCACTTAGCCTGACTAGTGGTCTCTGAAATACAATCCAACAGGCAATACAGCCAGAAAGGAAAAAAGTAATTTGGAAAATAACAGAGAGAAGGATAACAGTATTTTTTTCAAACATTTACTGCTGCATTTGCACCTGCTTGGCCATATTAATCAAGTTTAATAGTCAAAGACAGAAACAATCTAGATTTTCTAAGAAAGTTTTAGAATAAACCAAAATGCATTCAGGAATTTTTGTTTGCTTACTTGAAAAAGTTACAAAAAATGGCTCACCACACCCTCACACCCTGGCAGCTTTTTTAAAATTTTTTTTGCACTCACTACAAAGCATGTAGGCAGTGCAGCTCATGGTGCCTGAGTTCAGTGGTGGGGTGAGAAATTTGCCCAGACTGCCAGGTCCTAACTCCATGAGCAGTCCCTGGAGACAACCAATTAGGGCAACTACTCTAAGATTTAATTCATTTGCCCTAACTAAAAGCATCCAGAACTCAGCACTTGTTTAAGGATTTTTCAAAGCTGTGGTATATGCACTGCTACCTATGACAGACTTGCCTTCCAGCAGCCTTCTTCCCTACTGTGTCTATGCCCAAAGCCAATTCTGAGTCATGGTGTGGGTATTTCTTTGAGAAGGATAGTTTAAATTTCCCCTGGCAACTTGACATTTTTAATTGCATAGCATGGTACAGAATTACTTGGCTGAGCACAATACAGCAAGTCAATAAGCCTTGTATTACATTTTTAACCCGAGGCTTCAGAAATCCATGTATTTATGTAGGTGTGTTTCCTGTACATGCTTTGGAGCCCAGGACATGTATAGCTTAAGGGAGCTGTATGACTTTCTTCATTTTATACAGCCAGCTGTGTGAATGAATGGAACTTATAGCCTTGGTCTACACCTACAATCATTTTTCTGTGGTTGAGAAATGTTCCTCTTTTCAAGTACAGGAGAGCATTAAATATCTCAGAGTATAATAAATAATGACTTCACTTCATGTCTCGATGCCAAAGTGGAGGCTTCTGACAACAGAGACTTTGCCCAGAATTCATACCCGTAGAGGAGGCGCCCACATCTACTCTTTCTGTTTTAGGAGTTATTGACAATTTCTGACGTGAACTAAATACGAAGTCAAGTAAATGTATTATCTCCCCAAGGAAAAGAATGGACTGTGTTTAACTCCCTTGATTATTGCATGAAAAAATTACTACCTAAACATGACATTTCCATCCCAGCAGTTAATGTTCCCCTCCCTGGGGCTCAGGCATGGAGACGAGAGGCTGCAATCTCCAGCATCCTTGGCAAGGCAGAAGGTACCATCCTCCGAAACATTTAGCCCGGCAGAGGCTCCTCGATCTCCACCACTCAAAGCAAGGCCCAGTCTGTATTTGGACCCTGGCTCACCTCACTTGGCTGGGCAGGAGGTGAGAGGGCAGTGCCCCACACAGGTGTTCCCAGGCGAGAACCTGCAGCAGCCGTGACGTGACAATGGAGCCTCCCACGCCGGAGCACAGCTGGCAGACAGACTTTGCCTAGGAAGAGGGTTGGGTGCATCGTTTGTTCAGCACTTAGGGGAATTAGCAAGTAAAAGCATCTGGGAGATCTCAGTCTAGCAAAACATTCAAGTACCTGTTAAAATTTAATCAAATCAATAGCTTGTTGACTTTGGTGGGACTAACGATGAGTCTCATTTTCAGGTTGTGTTTAAGTGCTTAGCTGGATTCAGGTTTGAAATATTAGTTGCTACTGAGTTTTGTGTATTCTAATGCAGGTAAGTGCAGAGAAAACAGAAGGTGATACCACCCCTAACATGAATGCTACTAAACTTGTTTTGGAAGAACCAGATAATTGCAGTTCAAGGTATAAAGCTAACCCTTTGTTTTGCATGTGAACATGTTTTACAGTTTCCTCTCCTAGCTCACTTTAGGACACTGCCATTACTGTATTTTATTTGCCTTGTCCACCTCCAGTCCCTTCTACTTGTTTCCTTCCTTGCTTCACTGTTCTGGGAACTGGAGTTAAAAGGAAAGCAGAGACCCTTTGAATCTGCGGCAAGCTGGATTAACTAGGATAAGCAGCCCTCCCTCCCCTCCCCTGCTCTGCTGTTTGCAGCTGAGTGATAACATCAACCAGCCCTTGCTCCTTGCACTGTCCCATGTGTTTTCTCTTTCTGTTTTGTTGTGTTTTTTTTAACCTGTCACTGGCTTTAATTCCACATGCACCAGTGAACAGCAGTTGCTAATGCTTGATCTAACCACTACGCAGGAAGAGCTTTGGCACAGCCTGTAACCTGAGCTTCTGTAAACACAATTCAAAACTCCAGCTGGTCAAGGTGCACCTCTGCTCACATTTCTTTTTATCAGAGGGCTGCAGGGGACCGTTCTGGGCAGATTATTTACTTTCATCTGTAGGCAGCCTTGCATTTCATATTGGAGTTTGCCACCCAGTAACTAAACATGAGGTAAATAGTCATGAGTAAAAAATATTTGTTCTTTGTAGGATGTACTTAGACCATTAGGGGATCACACACTGATTGTTTACTCAAATGAGCAGGCAGGAGCCAAGAAGTGGATGCTTGTCTGCACCAAAACTCTCTCCCTGTTTATTTTCAATCCTTTTTGCCAGCATAGCTGAGAACCCAATATGGGTGAAAATAAGAATGCCAGGCTCCAGCTTCCCCAAAGGACATCACAGGGTATGGTGGTAAAGCCATCATAGTTGATGTAGCTTGTTTGCTGCCTGGTGGTATTTAAGAGGACTTTGAAAAGCAATCTGACCCACATCAGAGGCTGGCACTGAAGGTTACTTCTGTATCCAGGGCAGGAAGGTAAGAAAGGCCAAATACGGTGAGAAGACCAAAAGCCGTGGAGGAAAACCACATGTACATATGCAGGAGGAGCATGAAAACGCTGTCAAGCTTGTTTCCTTCAGGCTTTCTTCACTGCTTTTATTGGCTGGCAAGGAGAAGTCCTTTTTGCAATGAGGTGGCTGAGACTTGGGCTGTGTCTCACAGAGAGGCTGGGGAGACCCTGCTTCTCCTTCCCCAGAGACTGCAGAGGAAGGCAGTGAAGCTTTGTCTTAGCCTCCGCCTCTTGTGTTGATACCCTCTATACTTAGCAAAGAAACAAAAATGTCCTTGAAACGTGTGGACATGATAGACACTTGTTTGCATTGCGTGTCCCCAGGGAATTCTCAGCTAGTATATATCCCTCTGCATTGCACCACTTTGGGGAAGATTATAGAGCTCCCTCTTGCCTTGGAACCATGTTACGTAAAGCATCTGAATATGCTACCCTCTGAGAAGACGTGCCAGCTCCAAGAATCTCATTCAGATATTTCAGATATGATAATGACCCATTTAAGGAACTAATTAAAATTGGATGAGTTTCATATCTCCCCCAGTTTTAGAAAAGAAAAGTCATGGGCCAAATATAAATTTCATAAATGCTTGATAAACCCTCTGCAGGAAGAAATTTGGCAGAGGACATCAAGACCAGGCCATTTTGAGCAAATGAAAGAAACTAAAGGAAGACTTTGAAGTCTGACCTTCAGAGTCTATAATAATACTCTGGATGACAAAGGTAATAAATACCAGAGAGTGGGACAGAATGTATCTAATTAAGCACTTTTAGCCATATTTTGGCATTCTTTTCAATTATGTTTCTTACTAGAAGGATTTTCAAACTTACTAGCACAGTTTTGCAGTGATCTTAGTTCTGAAAACACTGCTTTTTTCTTTATGCAAAGCAGCACACCGTCAGTTATTTTATAATCACATCCACTTCAGTGATGTCTTTTCCTTTACAGCAGTGGAAAGCTGTGACTGTGTTACTTTACTGAGAACTATGGGCCAAGCACATTTCTCTGTGCTTTATGTTAAAATCAATGGATCTTGGGTTTGTGTTTCCCAAGACATGTCAGGTGAGAGTCCTTTTTTCCCTGAATGCCCCGTGGTGCAGCAGAAGAAGAGTCAAAAGCCGCCATTTCAGGTTTTTCTTGGCTGTTTATTATTTCTTATCTACAAATTCTTTCTGTGCCCTGCCAAGGTCTTGTTGCAGCGAGGGCATGAGGCGACTCCTGCCCATGACAGGCGGGCAAAACCTTTTATACCATGTTCTATGTATCTTTTATTTACCATTAATCACCAATACCTACTACTAATATTAGACATGTCAGCTCTATCCTACACCAATCCCTGTGAGCCACCACAGCAGAAAAATGGATGCCAAAAAGAAGGACAAAAAGGACAAGGACCACACCCAGGTCCTCCATGTTTTTCTTCTGACCACTTTCTAAAAATCCTAATATTCTACATTTGCACCTCGTGATTACTTAACCACTACTACTAACTATTATTTTTCTTACATTCTCGTGACTTGTAATTCATTTCACAAGCTGAAAGTTTTTCCATGGACTGAGATCCAGGACAGTGTCTCTCTGGGGCTCTGTGCAGGGGGGTCTCTGACCCCCTGCCAGGACCTCAAACCCTCCAGGGCAGTCAGAGGAGTGCCCTGGACTCTGACAAATGGACAAGCTAATAGGATAGACACTGCCACATGAACCAGAACACTAATTTCTCCTACTCCATATGAAGAGACTAAAAACTGCTTTCTTACCCATTTGTTTTGCCAGAATCACAAAACTGATGAGTTGAAAGGGACTTCTAGAGATCTCCCATCTGACCCCCACATATTCCTTACAGCTCTGTTGATTGTTTATGCACAATTGTAAGTAGAGCAGAGGGCAGGGTCACATCCTTTGACCTGCTGGCAACACCACTTTTAATGTGGCTCAGGAGGTTCTTGACCTTCTTTACTAGAATTATTTAGCATTGGGTCACGGTCAGCTTGTTTTCCACCAGGGTGCCACACTCCTCTGCAGATCTGCTTTTCAGCTGGTTGTCTCCCAGAGTCTATTGGTGCATGGAACTTTTCCTTCCCAGGTGCAAGACTCTGCACTTCCCCTGATTGAACTTCATGAGATTCCTGCCAGCCCATTTCTCCAGCCTGGTCAGGCCATGTCCCCTGGTGTGTCAACCACTCATTCCAACCTTTTATTGTCTGCAATCTTACTGAGTTTTCTCTCTGGCCCAACATCTAGGTCATTAATGATGTTCTGAGAGACACGTTAAAAGTTCTGCTAAAGTCAAGATAAACATCCCCCGTTCCTCAGTTTCATTGCAGAAGGCTATCAGTTCAAGCACCCTTTTCCTCTTTTCAAATCCTTCCTGACTATTCCCAGCCACTTTCTTGCTCCTGTGTTTTAAAAGGTTTTTCAGGATTATGTGTTTCCCTATGATTGAGACGAGACTGCCTGACCTGTAGTTGGCTATATCCTCTTTCTCATCTTCCTTGAAGACAGTGATATTTGCTCTCTATCAGTACTCATGAACCTTTCCCAGCTGCCATGACTTTTGAAAGAGAATGGAAAGTAGCTTTCCAGTGACACTGATCAGCTCCCTCAGCACTCATGGGTACACCCAACTTGTCTTTGCCCAGTGTATCCACAGGTTCCCTAAATGATCCTCCTCCAGAAAGGCAGCCTTTTTTGTTCCAGCCTTTCCAACTGGTCTCAAGGCCTTGGGACTGATGAAGGACAAAACCAGTAAAGATCAAGCTGAAGGCAGCATTCAGCCTCTGAGCCCATTAAGTAGGTTGTCCTTTGTCACCAGGTGCACTGCCCCATTCAGCAGCAGACACATTTCTTCCAGTCTTCCTTTTGTTGTCAATTTATCTGCTGAAGACCTTGTTGCTCAGCATGTCCCCCACACAAAAATTTAACTCTAGGTGTGCTCCGCCTTTCCTAACCCCCTCCTTGAATGTTCAGGCAGCGTACCTGTATTTCTCCAAGGTTACCTGTCCCAGCTTCCACCTCCTGTTTTGTCCCTTATTATGCTTGAGTTTATAGAGGAGTGGCAGTCCTCCTGACACCTTTGCTTTTATATCTCCTTATGAGAATGGACCATTCTTTAGCTCAGAGAAGATGACTGTTGAAAAGAAATCTTTAGAGTCTGTCCAGAACTGTATCCCATACAAATCTGCTATATAACTATCTGAACAGGCTGAACTCTGCTCTCCTGGAGACCAGGGCTATGGTACTTCTTTTTGCCATGGTTCCCCCTCTCAGAATTCTGCACTCCACCAGCTCGTGGTTCCCAGAGTCAACTGCCCCCTGATCTTTATGTTCCTGTGAAACTCTCTTTCTTTGTAAGCATGAAGCACCTCCCTCATTGGTTCTTGTCTCTGAACTGCATAGACCTCAGAAGCTGAAGACAGTTGGGTCTCTGCTGGCAAAGCCCAGGGATGGATGATGAGGAAAACCTTACAGGCACCAGTCAGAGATACAGAGGCATGGCAGAGGCAGGGTGGATTCCTCCACATTCTTTGTTCCCTGCCTCAGCGACAGGGAGCAGCTGTGCAAAATGATCTTGCATAATTTGTGCTTCCAATGCATAGGATGAAACCTTTTCCCAAAAGGCACTCACAGCAAGGCTATTCTGGCAGTGGCCCCGTTCCCCAGGTGCTTGCTTCACAAACTGGCCCATGTAACAGGAACTTGCAAGGCTCAAACAGGGTGAGACAAAGCCATCTGCTTGAGTAGCTTTAGCTACAGGAACAGAAAATCTTGATAACCCAGGAGCTTCACAGTGCTCATGTCAACAATCAAGACTAATACATGGAAAGCACATTTGAAATTCTGGAGTCTTTCACTTGTGGGATCAGCTCACTCATTTCATGTAGATCGTTCTGTGCTTTGGATGAGCACCTGCTGGACGAAAAGTGGAGGGCTGCTGAACTCTAAGATGCAAAAGGCCACTTTCCACAAATAGAACTACACTGGATTCTGGGACTGTCTGAGTAACAGCGTGCAGATTTGCACTGGGTTCACTGCCCAGTCCAAAGTAAATGCATCATGCTGTACTATTGAGAGGAACTCTCTGAGGACATTGGAGACTGAGTGTTGTAAGAGGTGGACATGGAATGATCTGTTCCAAGTATGACCAACACTCTCTGGATATCTATCACAACAGTCACCATGCTTCCCTCATAGTCCAAGATAGAATATACCATGTTAAAAACTGTTAACACTAGACCTCTGCCTGGTCTTGAAGCTCACTTTTTTTTCCTGCTCCAACTTCTTCCAAGACTCTTTTGCCAACTGTTACCAAGTCTTCTTTTCTATCTTCTCCTCATACTTGATTTTCTCATCTCATGCTATAACAGCACAATAGTAATAATTTTTAGTCTTTGCCTAATATTACTTTTCATTGAAAACACCATCCTATCTGGAAATTAATTCCTGGTTGCGTATGGTTTGCCTAACCTAGGTTCCTGAGCTGTACACAGGCAGCTGATGCTTGGTGAAGCAATCCTGAAATGAGGGCTTCATGGGGCACTGGTTCTCACTAGATTTTCACACTTCTGGTAGACACCCTCAGTTGCAGCCTCATATGCCCAGTTGAATCACTCACCTTCAGGGGGATGTCCTCTGTGCCCTGGCTGAATTCATCTTTGACTCTGCATGCCCTCACAACAAGGTGACAGGCTTTCTGCAGACTGATGTGTCACTGAGGCAGTAATGGCAGATGGTCCTTCCTGTCCTCAGGCTTTGAATTATGTGAAGGAAAAAGCTTTTGGTCCTTGCTGAGCTGGGTGACACATGCTTCTTGTAGATTCACAGATATATCATAACTCATAGAATCACAGAATGGCTTGAGCTGGAAGGGACATTAAAGACCATCTAGTTTCAACACCCTGCAGGGGGAATGGATGCCTTTCACTAGACTTCTAGGAATGGAGCATCCACAGCCTCCCTGGTCAAACTGTGCCAGTGCCTTACCACCCTCACAGTAAAGGATTTTTAAAAGTTTTTAGTATCTAATCTAAGCCTACTGTTTTTCAGTTTGAAGCCATTCCTCTTGTCATGTCTCCACATGCTCCTGTAAAAAGTCCTTCTCCATCTCACTTGTACTCTTCCTTCAAGATGGAAGGTTGCAATTAGGTCACCCCAAATCTTTCTCTTCTGCAGGCTGAACAATCCCCATTTTCTCTGCTATTATTTCCTTATAGCAGAGGTGCTCCATCCTTCTGATCAGCTTGGTGGCCTCCTCTGGACTCACTCCAGCAGGTCCCTGTCCTTCCTGAGCTGGGACCCCAGGGCTGGATGCAGCCCTGCAGGTGGGGTCTCACCAGGGCAGAGCAGAGGGGCAGAATCCCCTCCCTCACCTGCTGCCCACGCTGCCTTTGATGCAGCCCAGGACACAACTGCATTTCTGGGCTGCAAGGGCACACTGCCAGGCCGTGTCTGACCTCCCATCCACCATGTCCACCATATCTTTGGGATTTGTCTACATGAGGACCCAAGTGCAATGTACACCTAGCCTGATGGTCTAGCAATATGGGGTGTCTTGTGTGGGGCATCCAGTGCCACTTGTGAGAGCTAGGCTGAGAGATCAGAATTGGTGTATAACCCTGGTAATTATTTTTATATGTATCTACGCACCTTTATCCAATATATAAAAGATGATTAATAGTACAATTTGTAAATAGCTTTGCACTCCATGTGGTGCTCGAGGCTCTGTCATTGTTACCAGGCTTCTCAAAAATCAAAGAAACATTATCTGATCTCCTTGAAAAGCCTTGTGGTTTGCTGCTTAATTATTTTACGTGCCTCTTCTAGATGAGCCATGGTTAGTATGTACAGGTTTCTGCATGGCACTGACTGCACTGTAACATGCACATACCTGAATATTGTATAGCATGATTAATGGTGAGTTCTTAAACACCAGCATTGCTGGTAGGGACTGAGTGCACTCATCTGTGTGACCCAAATTGCTTCATGAGTTGGGGTTGCTAAGAGAGAGCGCGTAAGTGATGGGATGGCATTACGAAATCATGTGTTCCCTTGTGTAGCTAAAAACGGCTGCAGTCAAACACAAGTGGGTCTATGTGGGTCTGATTTTGGCCTGCGAGCTGCTGAGAGCAGCAGCGAGCCCTGTGAGACAGATGAGTTTTTCTCAAAACATACCCTGGGAAAAACTGAGATGAAGAATGTAAATAATTTCTCTACCTGTAGTTTGTTTACATAGAGGTGTTGTTTCTAATTAGCCAATCATAGTGATGGGGTGTTGAACAAAAGACCAATCATGTCCAGCTGTGTTAAAACCCTATAAAAAAAGATTAATTTTAAATAAAGACATTCATTCAGCCTTCTGACATCGTGGAGATTGTGTCAGTCTTTTCATGTCCAACAGTGACATGTCTAAGTTTGCTTCGGGGTGTGGTGAACTCAACTATTTGCTGTTTCACACAGGAACAGAATTTAAAAAAATCCTTTTCTGAAGGGCTGCTTTGCTGAATGTTAAGAACATTGGGTAAGAACTCCACCCTCTCACTGACGTTTTCTTCTTGTGTTTTCTGTCTGCCAATGGACATTTCCTCAGCTCTTGAGTGCTGGAGGGTTTACAACAACCATTACAGAGCACTGCAGGTACATGCAGGCAGAGCTCAGCTGCTGTGCCATGAGCAATTCCCAGCAGCTCCAACAGCCCTTGGCTTGCAGCAGCAGCACCACCAGCAGAGAAGCTGCGTTGGAAGACCAGCCTGGAAAGTGCTGTGTGTTCTAAATGTTCACTGACACCATGAAGGATCAGCTTGTTTTCTTGGTTTTTAGGAAATTTTTCTGTATCAAAAGGATACAACAAATAGTGAACAGTTCCAGTCAGATCAGGATAAATCACCTTTTAGAAAAGAAAGGAAGCACACAGTAAACTAGCACAGTAGGGCTTTGCACCTAGGTTTGGCACAACTCTGGTTTTTCTCGTTTACTATGAATATATATATATGAAGTCTATGATTTGTTAAGTAAAATACCTATGAGTAAAGGGATTGTTCAAAGAATCATTTTACAGTAATCTGGGGGAGACTCTTGAATATCCCAGGGAAAATCAACTCCTCAAAGACATTTATATGAATTTTCTGTTGTTCCATGGAAATTATGATTCTTACTGTGATAAAGACAAATCAAACCCTACATTCTTCCATAAGAGAAAAAAAATGAAGACATGTTCTAGTTATCAGGGAAGCTGTGTAACTGTGGAGCTAAAAGGCCATATTCTCATTTCACATTTCCTGCCTTAAGCAAAGGCTAAAAATTGGATAAACTGTTTATTTGCTCTAATTATGGAGCAAATGGAGAAATTAACTGAAAAGGTGCATTTATTAGTAACTATAAAAGAAAAAAAATGGGTTTGAGGCACAAAAAATTGTGTTGAGCACACAGCTGTGTTGCTGCATGTTCTCAGGATCATGGTAGTTCAAATATGGAAAAACCAGTTGTCCTCAGAACAGCACTATTGAGTAGGTCTGTGTTTTACATGACTCTAGAGAAAAAATTCAATATTTTGTTTCCAGCATCCTAGGTTATGTGTGTAAAGATCATTTTTCTTCATAACTTCTGAGGGAATACTTTCAATGCCAAATCCAGTAGTCTGGCATCTAGCCTTAGTCATCATTGTCCCCTAAAGAGAACAGGTTTTACATTTGTTTCTATTTCTCGTGAAAAAATAAAATTACAGTCCTAATTCTTTTTTCACTGAAATAGTGAGGTTAGAAATCTCTGTAGTCATAGACTGTACTCCTATTTTGAGAAGAAAGCTTTCAAAATTATCCACTGAAACCTTTCAAAAGAATTGAAAACAATTTTTCAGTGGTTCTACTCTTTTGATTTTGTACAAAATGAAAACAAGCTCCATTAATATTCAGAATGGCATGAACGTCTGTGGTAAATTTTTTTTCTAAGATGAAAATTTTACTTTTTGATTGTTCTAAGACAAAAGCTTAAATTCTTTTTTTGCCAGTGTGATGTATTTCATATCAGTAATCCCACAATTAGTTAGCATTTAAGGCGTATATGAATATTGTGAGGAGTTTATCAATTCACCCTTTCTCCTGGCTTACTGCCTAACAGGGAATATGACTTTGATCAACTTCCAGTTCAGCAGGCTTTGGTGCTTCTATTATGTAAACACACATGAAAATGGCTATACATATTGCAATGATTATTAAACCATTACTGTCTGCAAATTTTAGAAATGTCTGTGTTGTGATATTCATTTTCATTGCTAACCAGACCGTATTAGGGAAAAATCTGCTATTTTGTAACTGGTGTGTCGGTTCTTCTTTCACAGTGGTGAAACTCTCTTAGGAAAGACACTGAGAAATTCTGAAGAGAAATTGCTCCTAATGAGAGAACCATGCAACTGAAAGGAAAGAAATATGATAAAATGATAAAATCTTCATTTAATGGTTTAGAACATTAGTCACGTTTTAAAATTATTTATGTGTCTGCCTTTCTTTTTCCTCATTCATCTATTCATTCATACTGCTCTCTAAAAAGTGAACAGTATTTCTAATTCTGGAGAAGACAAGAGTCCATATGCAGCTCCGTTTTACATTTCAGGTTGTTGTATTTTTAAATGTTACTAACTTTATTGGTTGATAGATCAGCAATTGGATGAGTGATGCATGTTTACAAATAGGTCTGCCAACCCCCTCCCCCAAAATAAAAAGCAATAAAAGAAATGTTGATGTATTTTGTAATTCTGTTGTGTACCTGTGCTTTTTAGAATCATGAATCTTTTTCAAAAAAGAGACTGAAAGGCTTTGTCATTGTGAACTGTGTTCTTACTGATTTTTTTAAAGCTAGGTTCAAACCCATACAATCATTTGGTGGTACTTTTCCTCTAGCACTGCTGATATCCAAGTATTGAAAGAACAGTGAGAGTCTACACTGAAATCGCAATATCCAGTGCATGTTGAGTCTGTATTTTACAATATTGTATTTATAATCAGTAATCCAAAACAAAAATCTCAGGATTTTGATTTACAACTGCAGGAGACACATTGCCAGCGAGGAGTGGGTGCTCATGTGGCGTTTCTGCAGAACTGGGCTGTCAGGCATGTCTGCAGTTGGCCTTTTTGAATCAGACCCTGTGTTCTCAGGTAAAGCTTGGTTCTACATTGTGTTCAGGCAACAGAATGGGGCCTCTTTTCTTTCAGAATTACAGAAATTTCACAACTTAATGTCTTTAATAAGGTCTGTGATTGAGTAATTTAATTGCCAATTAGATTAAGATATTAGCAGTATTTTGAAAATGTTGGCTTTGTTTTCACTTGCACTTGTTGTCTTTACTGTGGCTGTCAGACATTTCTTGACATCTCCCAGAATGTGAACTGCTTTTGTTGCAAATATATTATTGGTTTGTATTTGTGCCTTGTCAAGTACTTGGGGAGGCAGGGTTTGAAAGGAAGCCCGTGCTGATGCAGAGAGCACCATCCTACAGCTTTGGGTGGATTCTGAGCTGTGTGGGTGCATTTCCTGCACCACAAGCCTGGTGCAGAGTAGGTGGCTTCCTGATGGATTCACACAAATACTGAAAGTTGTCCCAGTTACGTTTTGCCCTTCACAGCTTTTAATCTTTGCCAGTTTGTCAATTTTTCCTCCTCAGAACATGCTTGGTTTTAACAAGCCAATAAAATATAAATACCAAGCCATTTAGTCCCGTATTGTATATTCCAAACTAACCAGTTCAAGGGGCTTCAGCAAAAGAGTTAAATGTATATCTAACAGAAAAGAGCTCTTAGGTCTGAAGAGGTGATGAAAGGACCTGAAAAGGTATCAAAAAGCCACTGTTTAATTTTTATTAGATAATAATGAGATATTGCAATCTTTTAAAATATCCTATTATAATTGCAAACTTTTATTTTAAAAATAAAACAGACCATTATTCCCTCTATACCAATTCTCCCAGGACATAATATCACATATCTCTGGTCAAAATGTTTTTTGCATTCCTTTGATCAGCAATTCCCTTTTAAACTGTCTCCTCTCAGCTCCTTCTTTGATCACCTTTGACAGACTGCTAGAGTCTGGAGGACTAGTGCATTTTGAAGAGCAAGAAAAATCTCTGGATACAAAACATATTCATATGAAATATGACTTAGACATCTCCAAAGCAGAAAGTCAGGATAAAAGACATAAAAACTAGTGCAAGGAAATGGCACAAGCAGGAAAAATTGTCTGGTATCTCTCTGGTGCTGCAATTCATTGTTTGCCTTAGGGTTTCAGAAAAAAGCAGCTGCCTGAACCTTGATGGCTAGAAATCAATAATATAGATTTCATCTGCAAACAAATGCAATCTCTGCCCCTTTATGGGAGGAGCAGCCAAAACCTCGGGTAAACACAGGGCATGACTTTCAGGTACACCTAGTGAATGCCCTGAGAAGTGTCATGTAACCTTGCAAGCAGCCTTATTTTCAGAAGCAGAATGAAAAATCAGAGGGCCAGATATGAGGGGGAAGACTGCTGGGGACAAATTTAGGAACACAGTGTAAAATAATTACTTCTAAACTGATTGTGAAAATCATGTAAGAAAGATTCTAAGAAGAGTGTAATTTCTTAGGAAGCACAGTTGAGCTACCAACAGGTCATAGGCTTTGTTTTTAAATATTTTATTGATTTCTATTTCCTAGACACTTTTATTTTAGCCTGATATTGCCTGTGATCCCTTCCTTCCTTCCTTCCTTCCTTCCTTCCTTCCTTCCTTCCTTCCTTCCTTCCTTCCTTCCTTCCTTCCTTCCTTCCTTCCTTCCTTCCTTCCTTCCTTCCTTCCTTCCTTCCTTCCTTCCTTCTTTCTTTCCTTTCTTTCTTCCTTCCTTCCTTATTTTTCCTTTGTAGTTCTCTTTCAAAGAAAAAAAAATTCTCTTTAGCATCAGCATGTGTTTACTCAATTTTATGGAATTTTCATTTATTTTTGCTTCCATTTTCCACACAGAAATAAAAATATCATTGTGAAATAATCTGAAATGGGTATTACAAGACTTCCTGGATGATTTAAGTGTTTTTCACAACAGACTTGCTTTTCATAATAGTAGGGATAAAGCAACATTTAGAGAGGTAGATAGACCTTTAGAAAAAAAGATAGCTAGAAGGGAAATTGCCTTTAATTTCCTCTCTGATGCAACCGTATTTGTTATACGCAAAATATTTTATCATAGCACATGCAAACCACAAGCTGCTGACATGAACATGACAGAAAACTGCAGAGACTCAAGGTATTGTTCCAAAGAGTCTTTCAGTTAGTTACACATTAACAGCTTCAGTAGTTGTACATTCACATATTAAGATACCCAAGTTTATCGTTCAAATGAAAACTTCCTTTTCAGTGCCTTGCACTTTATTTGGAAAAAGTAATGACTCTTTATATTGCACTCTAATGGCCTGGAACATATTTGTCTGATTGGAATACTAATGAATATTAAACTTTAATATTAATAGACTTGAGAGAGTATATGTATATATTGAAATTTTAAGATAAAGGGAGTACAGTGCCTAGACTCAGTAGTGTACTAGTTAGTATAGAGTTTTGCATTAATGATATAATGAGAGGTCTTTAAAACTCTTGTCTGTAGTTTTGGCCTTTACCTACAACAACAAAAACAAAAAATATTGTTCAGCTGAACAATTACTAGGTAACTGTACTCAACTTTTCCATAATCCTCCTCAGGACCAAAAAGAACCCAGAACCCAAAGTGAGCCTATTTTTGAATACACCAGATGCTCTGAGCATACTGCTTCCTCTACTATGTATGTGATGTTTTGCTTTGACCTAGACTGTTCTTCCTGGCAAAAATCTATTCAGTTTCAGAGATTTCTAATTTTTTGGTGCCTAAAATTTTTTTTTTGGAGGGGGGGTGGAGGATATTCATTCAATACTTCTGTGAAAAACATGAACTCCATTGAAGTCAAGTTCCATTATGAAAATATTTTTGTTGGAAATTTTTTGACCTTACCATTTAGATATCTAGATTTATGTACACGAATGACTCACATCTCCTTCCTCCACTGATTTTCAACACTTTTGCTATTGTTTTGACAGACTGCTCTTTCCTCTTTCATTCTGAAAATAAAACAAAGATCATTGTATCAATTCTTGTTTTCCCTGCCTTTCCAGCAAATGCTTCATTTTTTGGCTAAAGACACAGCTCTTTTCTGGAATAGGAGCACATCACTTGATTTTTCAGATTTGCCTTCTGTGTTGCTCTCTATCATAAGGATAAACCAAATCTCACCATGTCTCAGTTGGCACCACTATAACCTGTGGGTTGTGAGATTGAAATAGCCTTCAAAGAAGAGATTTAAGGGAGCAGACAACGAAGAACTTTTTCTAGACAGGCACACTCCACAGAATTTAATTAATATGCCAGACAGTAAGTTTATTCTTAACTAACTTGCCTATTCCTAGATAAGAAAGGACATCTTTTACACTTCCTCTCGATGTTAGGGTACCACTGTGGTGTCACATTTCCTGAGCCCAGCTAGCCTGGAGTCACCCGACTTCTTGTGCCCTATTGGGACTTTCTGCCAATGACCATGTTGGCTCTGCAGCATTTCTTTCAGGGCCGCTCAGTTTTGACAAATTTGGGGCTTACCAAGCTGAAGTTTCTTCCAGCCACACCTGGGTGGAGATTTTCAGAAACAGCAGGCCCAAAGAGTGACCAAAATGTTTTACCTCGATAAAGAGCAAAAAAACAGGTGAGAGGCCCTCTCTGAAAATCTCAGTAGGCTTTATGATTTCAGCCAAACACTTTCACAATGGTACAGCTTATGAACACCAGATGAGCGTGGGATTACTCTGGTCTAAGTTTAACTGGCCAAAGGTTAGTGGTCTAGCCTAAATCAGTCACCATTCCCCCGCAGCAGGCACCAGTGAACTGTAGGTAGCTGTAGGAGTGATTCATTGCAGGCCTATCTGATGACAGGATGACTCACTGGCTGCAGAAGGGCCTGCTGGGGTAGGCAGTTCGGTGAGATGTACCGTGCTGCTGGGCACTGTTTGCTAGCCTGCCTTAGAACAGAGCAACAGCCTCAGCCGTAGAATACCTGGAGGCTGCATCACCTCCGTTTGGAGAGGGCCAGGAGCACACACCTGGACAGTCACGGCACTTCACAGGACAAGCGCTGGCAGGTTCGGCTGCCAGAGCTGAGTCATGTGGCTGAACCCTTAGTACCAGCATCTGTTTGCAAAACTGGCTCGCAGATACTTCTGATAAAGAGAATTATGATTTGGAAAGGTTGGGAGTTCTTTTGAAACGTTACACCATTTCAAATGGTTCAAGCTATGACCCAGTATCTTAGCACCCCATCTTTTTGGCTGTAGTGTCTATTTCTAGCTGTAACTACTACCAGCAATTAATTATTGATTAAATACAGTGAGAACCTTAAGCCTGAAAAGCAGAACATTTTATAAAGCCAAAAATCTATAACTTCATTAAAATGATTCTCACATCAGCTTACTTTTACCTTAGAAACTCCCCAGACTCAAACAGCATACTGGATCCAACCAAGTTATTAATAAGGAAGTAAAATAGTTGACATATTTTCACTTTATTTCTGATGAATTTTTCTTGCCTCCTCCACACAATGGAAAATGCCATAATCACAGCTACATTTTCTTTTAAAGTCTGAGAGCTTTCCAGTTCACCTGATTCCTCATGTTGTAGGAATCCTCCTTGAAGCAATTTCATTTTCCATTCCTTTTTTTTAGGTACACTGGCTTTTCTCATACTTCTGATGGATTTGTTGCTATGTGGCACAATTCTTTGTATGAAACATATCAGTTTATGATCAACTATTTTGTGCTTCCATTGCACCATCCCATTTGATTTCAGTCAGAACCACCCACGTGTATTTCCTGCTTGGATGGAATTTCTAGTGGCAAAGGTGTGATTCTGACTGTGCAGAAAACATCATTGTGTCTCCAGCTATATCTTTGAGGTTTGTCACAACAAATAGAAGCACTAGGGAAGGCTGGGAAGGCTGCAGGAAATGGACATTGGAGGGTTCTTGATATTGGAAATATTTGTATTGGGCAATGTCCATGCTCTGCAGTCATTCCCAGGAAGTTATCATGCTACAGGTATACACCTACAACAAAACATGACACTCACCCATGACCAGACACGCTACATACCATGTGTTCCTCGTGGCACTCCTGCCTCCTCCACTGAACTGTGAATCTGGATGAAAACCAGGCTTGTAGCAAAATGTGAAGTGCAAAATTGGTGTCCTTCTGGTTCTTGTTCACATTCAGTACCTGAACAGTCCTAAATGTTTGGATGGTTTTAATCTGGATCATAACTGTGTTTATAGAACTATGAAAAGTTTTTCTTTCAAAAGAAAAGTACCTATATACACCTTGAAAAGACATCTCTGTAGAAGAATGTTGGGTAACATCAACAGAGAACAAATACAGAAGTCCTTGGTCAGTATTTGTTTTAATTTAGGAATGAGCAAAAAAATTTTAAGGTGGGCTTAAACTGGAAATATGTATTTGTGATCTATTTAGAGAGACAAACAGAAATTTTTGAAGTGGTAGAGCATTCATTTAGATGAAAAGAAACCCTATTCTCCTCCTTTAACTTAGCGGTACATATTCTATTCACACAGTAGGCAAGGGCCCTGAAGATGGAACAGCTATAGTTGAGAGCATGATCCCTGGCAAGCACTTTCAGAGTCCAGGTCAATCACCTTTCTTCCTAGCAGGCCTCCTTTCCAGCAGTCCCCACTCCTCCACCAGCTCCTGCCAGACAGACAAAAACTTGAGAAGATGCCCAGTGTGCTGCAGCGCTAAAGCGGGGCTGGTGGTGGCCAGGCTCTGCTCCTGTGCACCGCAGCACACCTTGGAGGCTGGATTTGCAGCTGGTGGAGGGTAACTAGCTCCACAGCATTTGATAGCCAGATCTCCCTCCATGGCCACATCTCAGCTCAATGAGTGTTTCAAAACTTCAAATCTTTTCATTTTTCTGTTTCTGTTCAGCTGAGCCCTGTGGCAAGCTGACTCAAACTGAGCAGAGGAAGGACTGCTGAAGGACAGTTGATCACATGGACATTTGCAACACTTTTGAATCAATTTTATTTTACAGTTCAAGTAATACAAATAGATTTAAATCCATACTGCTAATTAAAACAACAGTTTCCTGCACCTTCCAACTGCAGGCAGAATCTGAGTTCTATTCTGTGATGAAACATCTCTTTTGCAACTTACTGCAACCTTCCTAGATCTTGCCAGCTCTGCTGAACCATTAGATAGGGTGTAAATGCCTTTCTTAGGGTACTCTGAAGAAAGACAAAAATTATGTAACTTTGGAAGCTAAACATTCCTCCAAATTAGTTTTCCTTGTTTCCCTGCATTTTGCAGGGCATGATTTTTTATTGCATCATATTCATTTTTACTGTAAAAAGTCCTACAGATTATCCTGTGTGGTGTGATGCAATTAACAGACAAGATTTTTTATGTACTCCTGCGTTTGTACAAACATTTTACACATGAGGACTGTTGTTAATATTGGTCTCAGTCCTAAGGCAAAACAAGATGCTAACATGATAGAAACCACACTGATTTATGCTGTAAATATTCATCAAATATTATGCTGTAAAAACATCAGGGGAATTTATTTGTGACAGTTTGCTATCAAGCATAGGTAAATGGGGATTTTGGACAAAGCGGCCATGAAGAAAATCATCCTCTTAGACACTGCATGATAAGACTCTCAGGCACATGGTGTGATTCTTGGGATTGTCCTGTGCAGAGCCAGGAGTTCAATTTGATGATCCTTGTGGGTCCCTTCCAACTCAGCATATTCTACAATTCCATGGTCAGTGGGCAAAGAAGTCCTCTTACCATCCTATAACTTTGTTTCTGCAATTGTTTTAGAGCAATATAAGATGATTTAAGAATGTCTCAAACTCTGCAGGAATAAGATGATCTTTCTACCAGCTGTAGGGTAATAAAATGATACAATCTAAAAAATGAAAATTTAGGAAAATTTGAGCTTCCAGACAATTAGTCTGTTCTGGAATGTTGCGTGGAAAATCAGTTTCAGAAGTTACACAATTTTCAGCCTCTTTATAGTAATTGACATCAAGCCATTTGATCCTTTTTTGTGATGGCATCCTATTCTTGTTGGAGCAGATGGAGGTAGCTCTGCAGATGCTCTTCTTAAACCCAATAGACACCTGGAGAATCACCTCAGCTTGTGTTTGCAGGTGAACCCAATAAACTACATCTCTGTTTGATGTTGGTTGACTCCTGCATGTGATAAAGTTCTTAAATTTACTTTCCTGCAGGATATAAATGTTGAGTGAAGACGTGTTCCCAAGAAATGAGCTGGCGAACTGCATCTTTCCAACAAGCTCAAGACATACCTTCTGTCCTGGGTTCCACAAAGAACTGCTTCAGCCTTTCTTTTCCAGTCCTGCTACTGCAAAGCTTTCTCAATTGGCTTTCACTGTCCCAATGTTCTTACTTGGCCCCACCAAACTTCCTAGAAGATTTAAACTATACTACACCATGAAAAGACTTGTGATTTGGGATTTGATTTTGCCGTAGCTGTGCTCAGTGCTCTTTGAGGATGAAGTGTCACCACAGCTCTGAAAAACTTACCCTCTAGAAGACATAAACCAAGCCAAAGATGATGTTACAAACAGGTATCAAAGAAGAAAACAATGAAAAATATTTGCTAAATTATGCAGGAAGAGCTATATGGATGTAAAAAGATTAGAGGGTTGGTCTCTGATCTTGTAAGCTTCTGCTTAACTACACAACACATTCATTTCTTGACTTTTTGCGTGGTTAGTTCTTAGTTTCCTTAGGGCAGAAACAGAAAGATTGAGCAGAAGGGTGTAGAACCTACCTGAAAGCATTATTCAGAGAAAAAAAGATTACAAGAATGAGGATAAATAGAGCAGTGCCATGTGTAAGGATTGGCACATGAATGAGTTCACTGGAAATGTAAACACAGAAAGGGACTGTCAGAGAGGGCGTAAGATGAGCAACTCAGAGCGATGAATAACTGCGGAAGTGGTTAAGACTTCCTGGTCACCAAGGAGACAAACAGTGATGCAAGAAGAGGTTGGGCTAAAAGGAATAGGAGCAGCACTCCCCTTCGCTTGCTCAGCTGTGCCTGCCTCTTTGTGCGTGACTCTGTATTTGTACAGTGCTTGTTGCTTCAGTGCTCTAACACCGATCAATAACCGACCAATAATCACGTGCTTTTGTGTTGATGATTGCTACCCTCTGGTTCCTGCTACTGCCTATGGAAAAAACATGAAAGTTGGTACTCCTGTTCAGCTCTTGATGATTGAGGCAAACTTTGAAACCCAGACAATCACAGGTCTTAGATATTTTTAATCATAACTGCTGAGGCAACTCAAGTCCAGCACAACTGTGCAAGCTAATTTTACAGGATTTCCTGTTCTTTCAGTAACTGGATTGATTCCTGGAGATGGATATATGTAGCTGACTTCGATCTGGAGGGGTTTTTATTCTGTGATACTGGGGTTTTTCTGCTATATCACAAACTTTTTTGGCAAGTATAATTGACCAAAATTCTCAACACCTTTTGTCACGGAGACCTTGACAGACTGCTGTTACACCATTGCCTGCAAATGAGCTGAGTAGTCCTTTCCAAGCACATTTTATTTCTAAGCATGGGGCATCTATCACCTCTCTCTACAACATTATGCTTAAGTGAATTGACATAGTCCCCTTCACTATCATGGGATGAAGCCAGAATAAAAACAGCCCAACCACAAAACATCTTCCAAATCTGAAGGCATCTCTTTGCAGAGTGAAGCCAAGTCCTGTATTAGCTAATTTGCCTGCTGTTGACATAGGCTGATCTTTGGCAAAAGCTCATGGAGATACTAAGTACTTTTGCAATTGTGTGTTCAGAATGCCTCAACATCTGCAATACACCTGAAAAGACCTTTTTTCTGGTTTCTTTCCAACAACTATTTACTACTCAGAAACAAATCAGAAGCAAAGCAGTGGACGGGTAAGCTGTGGACTTTTAAAGGTCGTTTGCACCAGACAGTCTGAGAGCAGGAGGTTGCCAAACCTTACTTCTGGAAGAAATCCACTGGACTTCATAAAATACAGGATAAAGGTGTTATATGAAAAACTACTTAAGAGCCATGTCCCTAAATGCTAAGATGGGCTGTAGCCCCAGGCCATTCTCAGACTATGATGGCTCTGTCATCTCTAAGGCAGCAAGATGAGTAAAGGCTTGCTATGGGAGATTAACCTCCGTGGAAAGGGGGGATGCATGTGTTCCACTCTTTCCAGACTTGCTTCATACCTTGGACTGACATAGATTTGTCATGGTCACCCATGATTTGTGAGAGGAAAGTTACTTGTCAGTGATAATAAAGCTGCTCTTGGGTTTTTGTGGAAGATCCCATCTGCACAGCATCCTTGAGCTCTACCTCAAGTTGCCTTCAAATGCTAGCTGGTGAAACACTTGAGTCTGAGCAGATTAGACCAAAATGATCATACCAAAATGATAACTATGAAACTGGAGTGCATTGGTTTCTGGTCAAAGCTCACTGTATGCAACCATCTGCTGCTTTCTTCACAAAATAAATAAACAGAGATTTAGCATAATCTACTGAATTCTTTCTATGGAAAGAATATCGAACAACAGTTTGTTTATAAGGTTCTGGAGATAATCTATTTTCCAAGCAGAACTTCAAACTCCCTCCCACTTTGGATACTGGCTGAGATGAATATGGTATTGCCTGCAGCACACTGTAGCTTTTGACAGTGAGCAAGACCAAATATAATACTAAATTTGGAAAAAAGTAGTACCCTTCAGAAACAAACTCTATCCTTCCAGCCATATTCTGAAATAATAATAAAAAAAAAAATTAGAATGTAGTATAGCAGCCTTAGCCTGATATAATTCAAAGTTACTGATATTGAGAGCTACTAGTTATTGTGCCACCTCCTTGTGAGATGCCGTGCCTAAGCTCTCAGCCAGGGGTGTGGGCATGGCTCAGGGGTGCATTGCACTTTCAGATGTTCACAGTCGAGTATCAGCCTCACTCCCAGAGAAATTAATTCCCTAATGGGATTCCAGCTTTAAAATAATAGCACTTTAATGGAGAGAGCAAAATGAAAGTATACTTTAAAAAAACAAACATTACCTCTCAGGATGGTAGTTTTATTTGTTTGCATTCAATAGCACAAAGTTTTTTCACAGGAATATAAGCATAACAATGGTGAAACATGAGTATCAGATCTGACCAGTATTCCATTTCAAAGGATTCAAATGCAGATGCAAGAAACTTCACAGGAGGCAATGGCAAGGCAACCTGCTCCAAAAGAAAGTTTCTGCTTAATCCCCACCGATGTAATGCTTGACCGATTTCATAAAACATGTAGACTTATACCCCTTAGAAAAGTAATATACATATAGAAAAATCTGTATTTCTTATAGACTCCTATACAACAATATTTACAATATATTGCAAAGATTTCAGTCTTATCTCCATATTCCAAGCTGTAAACCCCAGACTTTGTACCTTTCTCCTGTTATGCCACAGCTGCGGACATTGCCCCTTGTCACAACACCGGAGAACCATGAGACACTTGGGTGTAAACAGCAATTTGTTCTGCACACTTGCACCCCATTTGATTATTTTGTTTACATATTTCTAGTCAAACAAAATAATTAATTGATGACTAGCCTTTGTCATCAGCCGCCGCTTTAGGCTCCCCAGACAACTGGAAAATCAGCTCTGTTGCTGAAACTTCTGTTCAAATGGCAACAGCCCACTTTTCCACACCAAAGCTGGAAATTCCACCTGTCCTGAAGGATATCTTTTATAATCAAATAGTAAAAAAAACCCCAAAAACAAAACAAAACAAAACAACCTACCAAAAATTGATTATTTTTTTTTTAAAGGTAGTGGCTAACATTAGCAAGTTTTTCTCGTTTTGAAGGATATGACTAAAAGACCCAGCAGAAGAAAGGAAAAGCCTTTACATGTAACAGTAACAGGAGCAGAATGAATACCAGAGCTCTCACCATTTGGAAAAAGCACTGAATTACCCATTCCCAAAATGTATGGGGAAAGACAGACTGTCACCTATTTTTTGTTCTGACATATAGGAAATGTAAATTATTAGCTTTCCCAGAAGGTATTTTTAAATAAAGGGAATCTATAGCTTATTGGCCAAAGATCTAAGACAGGTCCACATCACCTCTGAAATAAATGGGAGTGCTTGGGATTCCTACAGAGTTTGAATAAAGCCAGAGAAATTTTTCTACATCAGTGTGGAAAGTCACCAGAACCCTACTGAACTATCCACAAAGGCAAAAAGAGAGATTAAACAAGTATTCAGAATGGATCCAGTTCTGATTTCACTAACCTCTGCCATAAGACCCTCATCCATTTTCAGAAAGTTCAGTGTTTTCAAGCAAATTAAACATATTCCTTCCTAATATTGAAAACTCATGAGAAGTACATCTTTCATCTTAACTTTTGAAAGCTGCTCAACTGACAAAGAACAACAAAAAGTTTAAAAGTGAAACAAAAAATTTCCAAGAACAAAACAAATCCATCCTCTTCTCCTGTGGCAGGGCAATAGATTCTAACTCAAAAGATTTCTCCTGCACTCTGAGCTGTCTACAGTCATCCATGTTTTCAAAGAAAAGCATTCCTTAGCTCTGATATATAAATATATGTGGTACTACATCTTGCTGGGAGCATGAACAGAACAGATACACCAGATTATGTTCTTAACTAATCAACCTAGACTGTGATCCTTAAAATCCTGCACTTTCAGTGTATAAATCTTATCATATTAGCAGCATCTTGAAGTTTTCTGAGAATCATCCTTTTATAATAATGTAAAAAATATATATGGAGGTTTCGTTTTGTAAGAAAAAACCCACACATACTACCTTTGCTTAATTTGAAGGAGCTCATACAAAGTATTTAGTTTTTTTCCAGTTGAAAAGTGGGTTCAACAATTATTTTATCTGGAATTGTTATCTAGTTATGTTAAGAACTTCAGACATGTATGCCTTAGTACCTAACACTAGAAGACGTTGCATTTCCAAACTGGTGCTGTAATTGAGAACTAAACATCCAAGGACTGAGAAGCACATTTAAAACCCATGGAAGTGCAACTCAGATGATATTTAGCTGATATCTTCAAGGGCAACTCTTCCACAACCATGGTAACACAAAGTAAGCTTTTAACCTGTGCAGGACCAACAGCTGAAGTCAACATTATGCCAGTCAGGCAGCTTTCACAGATGGATATCACTGCAAATGAAAGGGAAAGTGGCTTTTTTTTTTGCATTGTTTTGTGGTTTGTAATGTCCACATAGAAATGCTTTGATTTTCTAGCAAGCAATGACAGATGTGTTTGAGGCATAGTCAGCAAATTCCGTGAGTTACTGCAGAGGCCTCATTCACTACACTAATGATCCAAGCATCACCTTTTAAAACGTGTTTAGCTCAGGCAGCCCAAATGCAGCATTTTACTGACAGTATTGAGGAAGGTGTTGCCTACACTGGGTGTCCTCAGGACATTCCCTGGCCTGGCTGTGCCCTAACATGCCTTCTTGCCTTGCAGCGCAGCGATGCCGCCTTGCACAGCCCTGCTGCAGACCCACACGAGGAAGTGTGGCTTTACACAGTAAAGAGCCTGCTCGCTCACTGAAGTCAGTGAGCCTAAAAACTAAAGGTGTTACACCACAACTGCCAAACCTTGCAATGTTTGCCATGTCAGAGTCAGGCACACATTGCAAACAAATTGTACCGTTCTGCGAGGCAGAAACAATGCAAAACCTCCCCCAATACCTGTTTCTTGGAACCATGCTCCAGGAAGTATTTGGTGGTGCTCTTTCCCAGTGCCTGAGGAAGTTGTGTGACAAAGTAGCAAGAGCAAACTACATGGACACAAGGTACACCAATTTGGCTTGCATGCTCTCAGAGAAAGAGAGGTTTGGCAGGGGGTTAGCTTACAACCTTCACCAAATATCTGAAATAGGGCTGCCACAGTTAGTCCTCACCAGCCAAGCAAATGATGGTGAATGATGTCAGGATGAGCTCTGATCAAACAGCCCAGGTAAGGTAGATCCTTTGAACATCCAGGTGCAGTCTGTCTGCAAGGGAACACCTGACTCACAGGTCATTGCCACTTCATTCCCCCATCCCTGTTGACAAATTCATTGCTGGAAAGAGATGGGTGCACAAAACAGACCTTCTGTCACAGCCTGGAATGACATCCTGAGGCAGGGAGTTGATGTTGACTATTAATGTGGACAGCAGCCGCTGCCACGCTTCACTTTTCCAGGGGCTCTTGTTTCCTGCTGTCTTGCTGGGGCACAGTTCACAATCTCCACTTTTCATTGCAGTCTTGGACACTCTTGGCTTCCAGAAGATGGGGGCGAAGGTAGGAAGCAATAACAAAATACTAAACTTGGACAAAGTACACATAAGCCAGATGAGGGAACAGTTTCTTCCTGCATCTGGTTTTGTTCAACTTCCCAGTCAACAATTCTGTAGAAAGAAGAAAAAGTGTGTCATTTGTTATTTATCACATCAAACAAGCATAAGGTGATACTCCGAAGCTTTTATTCAGCTGCCTATGGCTACTGACAACATAGTAAATTACCCTCCCTGGAGATTTCCACTTGAATAATGCCCACCCATCTAAGAATTATGAGAAACTCATAATAATACTTAATACTTAAACTCATAATAAGGCTTAATAATCTTGATTCAGCTCAGGAAGGAGGATGCAGAGTGAACCCTCCTCCTAGAATCAAGCAGAGCTAACAGAGAGGAACTGAACTGCAGAGGTGAACCCAGGCAGCTTTCTACCAAGAAACAACAATGACTATCTTGCCAAGGACCTCAGTTTTCTGAAGCTCACAACCCACACTCTGCAATCATCTCTCTGATGAAACATGCTAAAGAACCTGATCCTTCAAACAGTTCTTTTATTTACATGGTGCTCCACCAGGTCCCAGAGAGCTCATGAAAAATTCAACAGAGAACATAAAATATGAATGGAATGATCACTGGCCCATAACAGCTCTGCAGTTCTTGAAAGGTGTTTTATACATAACGAATGGTGGTTTTCAGAAATGAGGTTTCTGCCTCATTGTCCAAAGAAGATGCAACAATTTTCAAGCGTCTGTAGAAAACCAGGAACTTTTAAAGATGTGCCTGGGATCACCAGAAAGAGTACATTGCTCCCAGCAGAGAACAGCAGTCCACTGCCCTTTAATAAGCAAACTAAACAGAGCCAAATACTTGGATATTGTGAAAACATATAGATACCTGACTTGATGCTGTATTGTCAAAGAAAGTGTAGAACTGAATGAAAATTTAGACCAGAACTACAAGATTCATCTTGCAGTCATGTGGTGATAACTCTCTCCTTAAATTCTATTCAGTAAATGTAACATTTAACATATTTAACTTTTGATGACTCTTGTCCTTTATTCTGGGTGCTGTGTTACAGGTATTTTTAGTTGATCTTTCTGAACTTCCCACTTCTGTGGCCTAAATGATAAGTATGTTCTCAGTTTTCAGAAACTACCAGACAGCTGAGATCCAACCCCTAGTATTCTTAAAATTAGGTTTATAAATAAGGACCCTCTGAATTAGTCTTTCCTAGGCTGTCAAAAATTTTGGTGCCAAAGGAAATTGCTACCAGAGTAGAGGGCTCCCTTGCTCTAGGTATTAAAGTTATTGCACAATGAACATCATAGGATCACTTGAATAATCTTGCTGTTTATTTCATGGAGATCTTTTCACCACCTTGTTAGGCTGTGTACCACCATTTTATCTTACATGGTAAAAAAAAAGCAAGCCATTGATCAAGCTCATGTGAGGTTACACTGGTTCAGCTCCTGGTACTTCCCACCCTCTTGCCCTTGCCTTTTCCCTGATGCAGCATCTCCTCTGCAGACTGGATGCTCCCTGGGGCACTCACCAGCATCTCCTGCCTCAGCTGCAGCACTGGACATGCTTAGCACCCTGTAAATGGATGGGGAAAGGACCAGCTGCTCCCTCTGGAGCCAGCTCTGTGGTGACGACTTGGACACTACCCCCATCAGGGACATTCAGGAGCAAACAGGCTTTTATTTGTTTTTTTCTTGCATGGTTCATGCTTGCTGGAATCTGCCTCCCATCCTCTTGTTTAGCCAGGCTGGCAGCTGCAAGGAGCTTCACAAAACCACCACCTTCCTCATTTTGTTTTGTGTATCTCCTGGCCTTTTATCACAGAAGGATGAGCAAGAAGAAATGATTAGTTCAGGAGAGCCCTTTCTTCTCTCTGAGATTATTTGAGAAAGGATTTGTTACATAAGAACACTTTTAAGTTGTCAGCTGGATACCTGAGAACATTCTTATCAGCACGGCCTTGAAAAGTTTTTGTAAAATGGCTCTCTCCCTGTCTTCCTCCTCTTGCAGGAAGAAAACAGACTTTTGAGAAAAATTCTAGTTCTAAAGGTGAACTGAATTTCACATCATTAAAACCAGTTTCAAGTAAATGGATTTTTGCCTTATGTGGATTAAAGGAATTTAGAGTGACAGCCTCACATCCACATAGGATTGAGGCTCAAGCACTTCAATTCTCCACATTCATAAGACCCACATGCTCTACCAACAGCTGTCTCTACACCAAATCATGTTCTTCTCACACACCAAATACAAACTGTCAGAAAATATACATGTAATCCCTCATATCAAGACCTACTCATGCAATTTTTAAATACTTCACGGTAAGCTGTGGTAGTTATGCTAGGGGCTTTATGTACTGGAAGTAGAAAAATTCTTATCTCATAGATTATCAACACCACAGGCTCCATGAATATAGCTCCTTTTCAGGAGATCATATGCAAAATAAACCCCGCTGTTATTAAACCCAGGACACTGGCTTTTACCAGAGCTCAATTTGTTCTGCTTCTGTCAAGTAATTGTTTTCTAAGCCTAGATGCACACTTTTGTGTTAATTATCTTTAGCTTAAAACAGTGGAGTACCCCTCTTACCAAGGCAAACCGCACAACCCATGCCCAACTACCAGCACCAAACCACACAGCAAAACCCACTGCAGAGGAAAACCCAGACTCTGTGAAATGCTATGAGGACACCTGGAACAAACTTTTATGGTCCCAACAGAAAGCCATGGAGGAAGTAAGATTGCCAGCAGGGCACTGATTCAGTTTTGCCTTCCTGATCCTTGGGGGTGCCTATGTGCAAGGGGAAGGAGAGAGAGTGAAAGAAAGTAAAGAAAGGAAAACTGTAGCAGTGTATTATAAATACAGTGCACTCCTGATGAGTAATAGTTTCAGCAGTGCAGTGTAAATACAGTGTACTCCTAATTAGTAGTAGACTGTTCAGTCTGTTATCCAAATAACTGTAACTAAAGGTTGAATACTTTTCTCAGGTTTTTCCCTAGCATTTAATATAGCAGAAATTAGAGGAAGTAAGATATTTGCAAAGCAGGAATCTGCAAAGTGCAGGCATCCTTCACGGACACTGACTCTTCAATTTCCTGTGGGGGGTCTGATCTAAACCTGGCAAGCTGCAAGCATTTACTTGTTTTTGTTTTTTGTAATAACAGATTTCTCGTTTGCAAAAAAAGCCATAGTTGGAACATGTGGTAAACAAAATACATTTTCCTTCAGCCCTTCCTGAAAAGACTAATATAAACCATGAGAAGTCAACTGTTCTCTAAAAAGGAAAGAAACACAAATTGCCAGGGCGAGGCTTTGCACACACCTTGAGTTCAGCAGGCTCCAACGCATGCTGAATGAAGCTGAATCATGCCAGTTCCTGGATCACCTTGCTGGTCTCATTGGCTTTCTTACACGTGTACAACCATTTGATTATCCGAGCGTTGCGCTCAATCACAGAGGTGCTGCTGGGGACCTGCTCTGTGAGTTCGTCCTCCAGCAGCCCCTCATCCCCGCTGTGCCTCGTGAACTCACTCTCCGATGCTGCCACACTGATGCTGCGGATCTTGAAGGAGACATTGTCGGACACCACGGAGAAGTTCTCTCTCCCAAGATCCTCAATGACCTCCTGCTCCAGGCCACAGTACTTGAAAAATGTTTCATATTCAGGCATGCACTTGGAGTAGCGGGAGCTGATGTCTGACTGGGAGCGATGGAGACCTCTCCTCTTCACCTCCTTGACCTCTTCAGGAAGTGTACTCAGCTTTGAGGGTCTCTCATGCTCTTTTGTACATACCCCTGCCCCTTCAGTGCTCAGAGGAATAGTCTGCACTGCTCCATGGTCGCTTGGTTCGTGGTCACCATCTTTCGCCGAGAGAGGCTCGTTGCTCTCGGTGGCTGCGATGTCCTCCATGACTCTGGGCAACTCAGGGGAAGCCAACTGCTTCTCCTTTATGGACCCATGGAAGATCCTCCTCACCAAGTTCCCCCGTGAGCTGTCCTGGCTTTGACCTCTCCCAAGCTCACATTTCTGACGGTAGATCACCAGGGAATCCGGCCGCATCTGCCTCTTGGTGCTGCGCCTGGCGATGGGGGGGCCGTGCTGCAGGGGGGCTCGGCAGGAGTTCACCGCCTTGCCCAGCTCCAGGGGCTTCGCGCCCGTCCCTCTGCCCAGCTCCCTGCTCACTGCTTTGCTCTCCACGGAACACGTCTCGCTGCTGCTCTCCGAGGCTGAGCTGAGCGCGATGACGGGATTCTGCCTGCTGCTGATGACCTGCTGGCTCTTTACGTACTTGGCCTTATCGGCGGCCAGTCTCTCCACAGCACTCTTCCTGCCCGGCTTGCCGGCCTCCAGCTGCCTGCGGAGGTACTCGGGCCCCTTGTTGAGGAGCCGCAGGGGGAGGGTGGAGTGGAGGTCGGAGATGGCGTGCATTCCCACGGCCCGGGAGAGTTCAGCTGGCATAGCAATTTCAGGGACGCGGATCCTGCTTCCAGTCCCGAGAGGGAAGTGGGATGAGGAAAACAAAACAAAAAGAAAAAATGGAAAATCGCGGTGTCGGACAGCCCGGGCGCGCAGGCGGCGGCGGCGNGCCCGGGGCGCCTGCTCCGACGCCGGGGCGCTCGGAGGGTTTGCTCTCCTCGGAAACATCCTCTCCCCGGCCGCCGCGTGGGGACGGGCGCTGCTTGAGGGCCTGACCCCACAGACCCCAGCGCATCTTCCCCTTCGGGGGCACCACCTTGCCCCGCTCCTTTCGCGGCCCTAACGCGGTGCGTTCCCCCGCGGGTTTCATTGCCCCTCCGTGCCGGGCGCTGCGCTCCAGCGGGAAGCCTTGGAATGATGGGGAAAGGACGGGACGGGCTTCCAGAGCACAGCGAAAGAGCAGAGTCCGGGCACGCTGGGCGGGCAGCGCAGATGTGCCCCCAGCTGTGCCTCCAGCTGTGCCCCCAGCTGTGCCTCCAGCTGTGCTGGCGGCATCCTGCCCTTCCCGGGGCAGCGGCAGCAGCAGGGACACGTTTGTCCCTGGCCCACAGCTGTGCTGCAGTTGTGCAGTGTAAAGTGTAAAGTGCAGTGGAATGGCATTAGCTTGAATTGCGTGTCGCAAATCTTTGCCCTTCAGAAACGTAGGGCAGGCAATTCCGAACAGGCAGGACAGAGCCATTGGCTGTAATGTAAACTCCTGAAAGTTAGACTTGTACGTCATAGGTAATCACCTGGGGCAGCCCAACTTTAACTCGTGATTTCATGTGAGATGCACTGTGATAACTGAATTATAGATAACTTTTCTTCTAATACGTGAAACAAAAGCCAGTTTATATCTGCAAGCTTTTTCATGCATATTTTTTACTGGTTTGGTTTCAGTTTGTCTATTACTTCTGGGGGAACACGAGAATGGTTTTGTGGTGATTGATTTATACTTCATCTTTACAATCACTAAATTGTAGCTAACAAGTTTAGAAAGGAAGAGATGAGCCTCCCTGTCCTCATTATGAAGTTTCAGGGTACACCACTTTCCTACCAGCAAGGTTCACACTGTGACAAGAGATCGGTTAGGAGCAACCCTGGAGTCAGAGTTTGGGCTAGCTCTTCAGTGAAGAGCTCTTTAGAAACACACAAACCAGAAATATTCTCTTGCCAACATGGTTCTACTGCTGGTTTTCTCCTTAATTTTACATCATCTTTGTTTCTAGACATGTAGGTCTGAACTCCAGAAGTCCCTTAACATACACAACTGCCTGTTCACAGCGAGGATCCCAGATATGATGCTTGCCTGAGTCATGACTGAAATTTGTGACATACCTTGAGATCACTTAGGGTGAAATTCTTGTTGATATGTAGAATGGGTGCAGGTTTTTGAGAAAAATTTTTTTTTTCTTTTACAGATATACAAGTAGAGCTGGTTCACATAACAACTTACCTAAAAATCAATATTCTCAAAAACTGAGAGATGATGATAAAAGTTTAAGCACAGTTAATTACAAGGGAACTCCTTCCTGTTAAAGTGGTTCATACACAGATGTGTAAGTGTCGTAAATATCATTACATATTTAAATGCTTCTGGGATGCTGGACATACAGAGAAGGCTGATGTCTTCTGACAATTAGTATGAGCAATAAGCTGCTAGATGTAATGAATTTAGTAATTGTTTCCTTCAATATTTTCCTTGGAGTTCTGTGGCACTGAGTAATGTAATAACACATAGTCACGTTTCTCCATGCATTTTAATTTGTGTTTGTTCCAAATTCTAGTGTCTTGTAGAAGCTTTAAGAACTTACGAAAAAAAATCATTTGTTTGCCTTCATTTGAAATAATAAGAAAAATGAACACACACAAATATCAGTAAGAGGAGTCTTATTAAACAACTACATTTCTTTATCAAAGCTGTTCATTCACTCCCTGCAATAGTAAATAGTTTTTCTCAGTGGACAATAGCTTTGTGTTTAGACTTGATGTACAAAACCAATTTAAAAACATTGGTTTTGATGGAAAAAAAGGGTTTAAAATGTTTTTAAAAATTGATATATTTTCCTTTCTCTTAAAATGTCCTTGGCTTTAAATGCAGGCCTGAAAGACTTTTGATGGAATATTTTCATTTTTCAGCCAGTTTCATCCTTTTCTCACTGCCAAAAGTAGATGTGAGTTTTGAGTTTCCATGAAGTGCATGTCACAAGAAATTTCTCATGAAAAATTGCAACAGCAATTTCCAGTTGACTTTCCAGATATGTGAGATACTTTTCCTTGAGCATCCTGGGTGATGACAACAACATTTGAGGGGAAGAGTCTTCCCAGGGTCAGAAAAACATTGCAAGCAACAACATTTTGTAACCGTTTCCCTTTAGTAAAGTACATCAATACAGCAGCTGCACAGTTAAGTGATATTTTAAATATATTTAAGTCACATATTTTAAAACTTAAATGCACTTCAGTTTAAAACACAATTCTCTGATTTGAAATATTTATATTTGTATTTCTTGGAATTAGCTCTTTTATTTATGGATACACTCTTACAGTATTCAAAGAAGAGGGAGCCATTGCATTTTTTCCTTCTAGAAAGCAGAGAGAAAGAGAATGTATGTTATGAGAGTCCCAAGAAAACCACCTTTGCCCCTGTCCCAGAACAGGCTTGCAGGTAATAAAATGGAAATAAAAAGGGGTGCAGCAGCACCCATCCCTCAGCCTGTCAGCTGCCATCAGTGTCCCTCTGGCACCAATTTATTAGACAAAGGTAGGAGAGGCAGGTCCTGCACACACTAAGCCTGAGCTGACACCAAGAGTTTTCCCATGGAAGGAGAGTTCTACAAAACACCTTTGAATCAGCTGGCATTTCAAGTTATCACAAAACACAAAGCAGTTGAATTTTATGTGGGGTAAGAAAAACCACTTCTGAGTTTTTATTAATAAGGGATATTTTCAGAGCAGAGCTAGAGTCTGAGCCAGAGGAAAGCCAGAAACGGGACTGGTACACTGCAGTATGGCACTACACAACGGCACCGCAAGCAAACAGCATAATGTGTGCAAAGCTTAGGTCATTGCTGTCACTGCTCCCACTCCAGTGTCAGTGACACTCTGATTTATAGTGGTCAAAGGGCAAAAATGATATGGTGGCAGTGGGAGGTAAAAGCAAGGAGGAAAGAGAAAGGGGAGCTCAACCCTAACAGAAGTAGGACGCTCCCATTTTGGAGACCACCGGAACAACTGTGTCCTAGGACTGAGGTTTCTACCCCCAGCAGCTCTCAGTGCTGAGTGCAGGTGTTGTAGCCCACATCAGGGGGTGATTCACTGCCACTGTGACACTGAGTGGTGCCACTGTGTCACTAGTGAATTTTATAGGCAGCCCAGTTTGCTGCATTGGGGGCTGTAAAGCAGCCACAACACAGACATGAACAGTTTCCAAACAGCTGTCTCCAGGGGGGAAATTTTAGGCCTTTCAAAATGAAATCAGTGACTGTCCCAATTCTCTAAGATTCACACAACAGAAGAATGCCTATAAGCATGCCTGTACATCTTCAGGCAGAATTTTAAGACTCTGGGCTTGAAAACTGTATGGCAGAGGCAGACCCACATCACTTGTATGTCTTCTCTTAGCCTCTCCCACCACTGCCAGATTGCTTAGCACCCTTTTCCACCCTCGTGATTTTGGGTTTTTTACTTCATTAAACAGCTTGGCATCTTAATCAGAAAACATCTTCCTCCTAAGGTCAATCCAGCTTGCTCACAATTGTCATTAGTGGGCTTCATTTTTTAGTAGAATTTTGGAAATTCACCCCAGGTGTACCACTTTTCAGGTTGAACATCCATCATGGATCCCAACAGGATTGTGTAATTTACATCACAGTGATTCATGGCAACATATGTTTAGCCTTATTAGAACAAACAACAGAAGAAAAGTGATGGAATGTCACAGTGAAAGCAAGAGATGAAAGGGAGAACAAATGCAACATGCATTACATCAGGCAGTTACAATGGGGAAGGTGCTAGCCATAGAGTGCTTCTTTCTCTTTTTATGCCTTCTTGTCCCTGCAGTACATCTGAGCCTACACTAATTCCTTTTCTCATACACCTCTCACATACCTAAAATGTAAAAATAAAAAAATCCAACCCAGGTTTGGGGCCTAACATATTTAAGTGTGTGTTAAAATATTGAGATTGAATATTTTGATATCAAAAGACTGATATGTTTATCATGCTGCTTGATCAAATTCACTGAGTAATTTGTAAAAGAGGGGAAGAGCCAGAATTTTCACAGTAAAATACAGCTATGATGCTGTAAAGGAAATAAGTAATTTAACTCCCAGAACAACCCTGTTTGATCCTGAAAGGGATTCCTTGAATTTTGAATTGGGATACTTCATGAATTAATGTGTTACATGTGTTAAAATAAACTTTGCACCCAGTAAAAGGTTCTTGCTGCTGCTTCTGTCATGTATGAGTTGGATAAATGTTCTCACAATGTTCCCCATAGGCCCAGTCATAGCTTGCAGTTGTAAAACTGCCTCTCAGTGGTTGCAACACCCTTTATCAACCAACCAAGCTCATACACAGTCACTTCACCCAACACAGGGATGGGTCAGGACACTTCTTAAATACTCAGTGAATTTTATAGGCAGCATTGCTGCAATCATCAGCATAAAATCTTCCCGTCCCATCCTCTGTAAAGGCCCTGCTTGCCTAGTCTCATGTGTAGTTAGCTTTGATCATAGAAAAGCCCTTTCCCCTAATCTAAAGCTAAAACCCGTAAAGGGTTTAAAGCCGTCCCTGATGTTTTAGGGAACTTCCAGCATCTGTGTGTCACCTCTTTGCTGTCTGTTTGCCTGCCAGGTGCCTAAAACAGTCAGGGCAAAGTTTTTGCTGCTGCTGTGCCAAGGCAGTACATGTCTATCTGTGGGTCTAAGCAGGTGAGAGATACAGTGCACATTTATGTTCCGTGAATTCCGCTGTGTATTCACACACAGGCAGATTAAGAAGTAAATGAAAGGCCACTGATTATTGAACTTCTGACTGAGAATTGCCTGTTGTCTGTTACATACAATTTGTATCGTGGTAGTTGGGGTTCTCTCCTGGCAAGTGTGAGAGAAAATCTTCCCGTCCCAGATTTGCAGCAAGCTTGAGAAACTGGATTTCTTGCTTCCCAACACAGTAATTATAATGTGGGTCTGCAGTTCATTGTCACTCAGATTCTGCTGCTGAAAACATTTGCATTTTACTTCTCTAATTAGAAATTTACTGAAGGTAATGGTCAGAAGATATTAATTCTATAATCAAGTGTACATACACCTAGGAAGTTCATGGATTTTTAGTTACTCTTGCAAAGTGGAAGCATTTAAACAGGGAGGTTGAAAAAGTCTCACCTTCAATGTTGGTTAAGGTGTTCCCTGGAGATGTGTGTTCAAGTCACAGAATGATATCTGAAAACTTCATCTCTTCTACCATACTTGCTGACATGCTATTATAAGCTCTCCCAGTCTCATTTTCAATGATACAGACTTGAGTTTAGAATCAAACAACAGGATATATTCATATTTGAAAATCCCAGTGATGCATAGGAACCAAACAACACTCAAAGCAGACTTTTGAATATCTTACCAGCTTATGCAAGTATTGTCCCATTCAGACATTGACTGAAAATAGGGAAATCCTGTTCCCTATTGGTCTTATCCATTTTCGGTAGAGTATATTAAGTATTTCACAAGTGGTGAGTCACTAAACTCAAAATATCTCTATTAAGGCAGAAATTTTGTCACATTTTCCTTGAGAGAATGCCCAGCATAGAACTCCTTTTAACTGAATAAATTTGTCCAACACTATGATGGACACAGCTCCTAATGTTTAAAGAAACCCATCTGTCAAACACGAAAATCCTGGAAATATCACCTAAGGAGCACAGTATCAGAACTTGAAATGCATAGATATATATAATGTGAAGTCTGTCATCTTCTGTCTAAGGTTTTAGCACCAAATTGGATGAGATCACAATGTTTCTTTCCCAAGGATTTCTTGTAGTCTCTCTGATGGTACAGCTAGCAGTCATTCATTCTTTCTTATCAAGTGATTGCAAACTTAAGTCTCTGTCCTTATGAAATCTATGGAGAACCGACCAGTATTTTATCTGTACTTCCTATGTATTAATTTGGGGCCAGGAGACCTCTTGCATGGTCTCTTTAGCAAAGTCATTGGCAAGTGAAGTCTGCATGTTACCTTTCCACAGAAGGAGCCACTGCTTTTCACTGCTGAGATACCTTGTGGTTTTCTATGATTTTTCAGTGCTTAGAATCTTTCCCAGATCCCTAAGGATGTGGGTTTGCAGTTCAGTTCTTGATGGACATGTGATAATTAGAGACTGTTGGAATACAGGCTGTCTAAGGACTCCAAAGGGTGATTGGTTCTTTACTGTTTAGGCACAAGAAATATGCAAATATGGGAAAACAGATAAATGTGCTTGTATATATTAATGCAGCTTTTTTCCTTCCCCTTTCTAGGTATTTTCAGGTCTCCTTCAGTTCGCTGATGCAAGAGCTCCTTTCAGAGTTTAGATGAGAAAATGAACTAATTTATCAAGACAGTTGCCCTGCCAAGGGCAAACATTTACATTCAATAGTCATCAGTCACTATACCTCTGAAGGTGTGGTGGTTTGTCCTGTTGCTTTCTAAAGAGTTCTTGTACAGTTCAGACATAAAAGGAAAATATCTTCCAAGCTTAAAAGGGAGCCTGCACCCTGCCCTGTCTGTATGTACAGAGGATAGGCTCTGTCTCCTTATCCTGGCTTTGAGAATCAGCACAAGCTATTGGCTATTTCCAACTATCCTATTTGGCTAACAAGTGAGTTAAATAGTGTAAGTGTTGTCAAATCACATCTGGTTTAGTCTTGAGATCAGAGAATAAATCTGAGCCCACAGATGCAATTCTGAATCCTACTACAAGTTTAATTAATTGTCTGTTTGACCTTCTATAGATATTCACCATGACATGCAGCAGTTCTATGCACAGGCTAATTGTGAGCTCAGCTGAGTTTGATTTTTTGATTTGATAATTTTCAGCTTTGGTCTAGAGAGGTGAGTAATTTTCTGTTACACTATAGAGTTGTATTTTAACTAAGCTGGGCAACACCTGTGTTTCAAGTGGGTTCTTTGACACAGTTGTTTACGTGGTGAAATCGAGCCTTGTCTTGCCCTTTGCATTTCAGAGTCCTTCTAAATGCACCCCAGCATCAGCTGAGCTCCACATAACAACAGAAGAACATTCACAATACTCTTGGGATGACCTGACTACAAATTCTTGATGTACATGGATTTATCTTGAAAGTTATAACAGATTTGTTCTAATCTAATTGACTCCAAAGATTAAATAACGTCTTAGATAAAGAGAGTAAAATAGCTTAGCTCTTCTGTATCATTATATCAATTCCAAAGCTTATACAAAACAAATAAACATAAGCCCCAGTATTCAAGCTTCATTAGGTTTATGTTGCAACAGCTACATTAAACAAAATTACAGATTCAGTAAGATCTTATCATGCTGATGCAGCAGCTGGTCTGGACAGGATCACACAGTTATTCCTATTTGCAGGTTTTTCTAGGAAACAAAACTCCAGACCTCTTCCATGAACAAGTCCAGTTTGCCCTGCAAACTTTGTCACGTGCTAGCAAGATGCTAAATCCCAGCTGAAAAAGTAGATTTAATGAGCAGAAAAGGGTTGGAGATTTTAATCATTCATCCTATATGGCTATTCAGTGTCAATCCAGGAATTTAACTATCAGAAAATATTCATCTATCTATTTCTTTTTATTTTCCTTTTTTTACAAATACAGCTGGTACAGACATCTTATTTATGGCACCCTCTCTATAAACTAACCTATATGTTTAAGTCTTTCTAAGATAACTTTTACAGACAAATATAAAAGAGGATTCCTGGATTTCTGGATTTTTTTCCTGGATTGAAGTAGATGCCAAGGTCATTTGAGCTTTACAGACCCTGAGATGCAAGGTGGTGAACTACACTAAGGGATGGGTTGTGACCTGATCAGTGTGAGAGGGTCAGGGAGGGAAGCTGAGCACTTGTTTTCACACTGGCTTTGCTTTGGAGCCTCCAGTCTCCCTTCTCCAGAACAGGGAATTCCCTAGGTGCTGCTCAGGGAGATTTCACCCCCGGAGCCACTCCAAAGGGATACACAGAGAGGGCTCCTCCAGGTCTGGCTCCTTCTGCCCTCAGTCTCCTTCACCCTACAGCCTCAGGCACACAACGTGGTCTCCAGCACAGATAGTTCATCCTGTGGAACAATCACAGTCCTCACTTTTCAGATGTTTTGGACAAAATGACCCCTCAGCCACTCCCACAGATGGTAATTATGTCTCAGAAGTAACACAGGAGTCTGGAGCAGGGAGGGGTGGGGTGGGTGTAGACTGGCTCTAGGAGTAGAGTGGGTACACACATGGTGCCCATGGTCTGCTTTCACTTGGCAGTGTCCCTGCCTACCCTGGGCACTGGGGTCAGCCCAGGACCAAGTCCAGAGGGATGTGGCAGTGTAGGTATAGCATGCTTCTGCTCCAGAGGGGAGTAAGTGGAGCCAGCACAGATCGCAGGATCAGAGGGAAATTCGTGTTGAATTCAGGTCTTCTAGTCCAGGTCTCTAGTCCAAACTCTTTCTCCAAGCAGGCTCAGCTGTAAGACCAGAGCAGGTTATGGCCTAGACCTAAAAATAGTGTTGTGGGGAAGGATTATATAAAGACCAGTAAGATTTGGCAGAACAAGACGAATAAGGCAAAAAAATTAATAGTTGATAATATGATATTTTTGAACACCTATTTAATTTCCATTCTTAATGTGATCCATTCGTTTAGTTTTTCTGTATAGATTTTAGGCTTCTGTTTTATGTATTTAACTGGTCTGTAAATTGTCTACAACATCATAAAGCATAAAATAAAAAATTCTAGCAATATTAAAATCAACTGATATGCAAATAAATGTGATATGCTATTTACTTACAGCCTAAAGTAATTATTCATCCCCACTGAAAGTGAGACTTCACTGGAGAGAAAAATAACTTCAGTTTATTGTTCTTTGGCTTTGAATAGTGAGTCTCTATTATTTCAATACCAGCTGAACTTAGAAGGAGTCTGTCATGTTGGCCTAATAGAACTCATTTCTTGTTCTTAAAGAGTAACTGCAGATAATATTTTAAATTTCTCCTAGAAAATTTCTTCTATTAGCCCATCTGCTAAACCCACCAAAAAAACCCCTCCCCCCTAAAAAACCACTTTTAAAATATTTTAATTATTAGACTGTTGTGGAGTGTTTTCTCTTTCACATGAGATTAGCTCAGTTGGTTAGAACATGATGCTAATAACACCAAAGTCGTGGGTTCAATCTCTGCATGGATCATTCACTTAGGAGCTGGAATCAATGATCCTTCTGGGTCCATTCCAACTCAGAATATACTGTGATTCTGTGAAAGTATTTGATTGTTCTATTGTCCTGTTCAGGACCTCTGTCAAAAATTTTATTAAAGGGAAGAAAATAAGGATTGGCACACAAACTCAAGTCATGCACTATGTTGTAGAAAAAAAGCTAGTTGAAATCCTTGTTTCTTTGGTTTAAGACTGATACTAAGTAATGAATAAACAGATAATCTAGTAATTCAGATTAGCATTCTGGATTACCATGGAAAAATATTTCCAAAACACCATAATTATTAAGTTTTCTAATCTGGGGGTTTGTGCATTGTGTGTGGTTCTCCCAGTAACCCCAAATACAGAGCAAATTTGATCCATCCAATTTTGTAGAGTTTGCATTCAGCAAAAGCTGGGTGCAACCAGGCACTGAACACAGGGTCACATAAAACATGGGTCTCCTCTTGGGCCTCCTGGTACCCCCGTGCAAGGTGCTGGCCCTCAGCACCAAGCAGAGTCAGCCCTGGCTCATGGTGAGGGGAGATGGGGCAGTGCTTGGATTAGCACATCTCTTGTCCTGAGCTAAACCCGTCTGAGGCTGGAAGAGCAAAGTCCAGCCATTGCAGATATTTTGTGGAATGGGGGCAGCTCTCCAGGGGAAAGAGCAGGACCCTGCATCCACCAGAGCCCCTGCAATCCCAGCACTGGCTCTGGCTTCATGTGTTTCATGTGGCGCCTGGAACTGACCCTTATCTGATTTCAGCAGAGACAACATTTGCTGAACCATTTGTGAATCACTTGACACTTGCACAAACTTGTTGAGAAACCAGAGTCATCTGCCAGACCACAATGTTCCTGGCTTTTCTTTCCTTCTTTCTTGAAGCTGCTGCTTCAGCCAACTGAAATTATTTGAGCACGGCAGAGGTGAAGAGATAGACTAAGATGGTGAAAAATAATCGTGTTCTCGTAGGTTTCCATGCAAAAATGAAGGCTTTCTATGTATCAGTGAAGCTATAAACAGCTCCAGTTCCCACTGGCTTCAGTCAGAGATAAGGACATGAAGCATCAGGCAAGTTTGTTTGCTCAGAGATACAATCATTTAAGAAATAAAAATAACTTGCATCCTGTCAAGTTAGTCAAAGATGTCAATGCTCAGTGAACCTTTACAAAGAGTTTTGAAAGGAGATAAATAGTGTAAAGAGCTTAACTTATTACTTAACTAATTTTCTTTTATTTTTAAATAATTTGAAGTGAATGAATTAGTAAAATATAATTTAATATTTATTTAACTTTTTTAGAAGCTTAAAAGTACTGTAGACAAAATATGCACACATTAGTTTGCTGTTGCCTGATTTGAGGGGTTTATGTTCTGTTAATACAGTCTAGGCATTCCTAATGCTGAATATGTAAATGGATACAAACATCAGAGTGTGAGGTTGCATCTCTGAGCTTCAATGTCAGAGCTTTGCCTTTTATGCTTCTATACAATTCTTTGAAAAGGCTGTCATTATGCATTGGTCACTAAGTTGCCTTATTATGTTTTAAAGGATTTTAGAGATTGGAAAAGGATGATCAGCAAGGATATCAGCTGGCAAAATCAACTTCCAACTTCCAACTCCATACTGCTCTACAGAGACAGGAAAAAAAAACCTGCAAAAATCTTTCCTTTTCTAGACAAGAAATAGGAATAATGGGCAATGTTTTTAATGAACACTCAAATCTTTTTACACATAATTTTAAACGGTGGTACATCAAATCCTTCTGCTAGCAGAGCTGTTACCTAGCGAGGGTCTTGTGTTTCTAGCTGGGAGTATAAATACAGCACTACTACAGCTCTGCCCCTGAGCTGTGGGAGGCACCACACGAAGGCTGTGGTCTACATCTGTCCCCTGCTCACCTTCCCAACAGGGCTTGCCACCCTCCAAAGCCAGCACTGACCTCTTCAGGGAAGAATGCATATTCCTCCATGTGATTATGAGTTTTCCTTCTGTTGGAAATTGGAGTGCCATTTGTATGAATAGTATTTGTCCTGCTTCCTGCTGATGGCCTACCCAACAGCTCTGGTGTACACTGCACAGGTTTGAAGCCTGGCCCCAGAGCATGGAGTTCTTTGTGGCTCAACATGAGAAACGATAGCAAAGCACATGGAAATTGTTGGGGGCTGTGTTCACTAGTACAACAGCAGCAAAGCTGCTTTTCTTTGCTTTCTTTGCCAGCCAGACACAGCTGAGTTGCTCAGTGGAGCTCTGTGTGGCTTGAGGTAAGGAGTATTAGATTACTGGCAAAGTCATTGGTCTAAAGCTTTGTGCTGGGAAAGGCTGAAATGCATTTACCTACATGATGTGTTTGGTATTTTATCTTAGAGCACACAAGCCCCACTGTCCATCTTTTCCACTCCCTTCTCCATCTCAGCTCTCCCCCTCTGCTATCGCTCTCCCTCGCTTCCCACTGTCTCTCCCTCACTGCTGTCTTCGGCCAAGCATTCAGCAGCCTGCAGGGGAGCTGGCCTCTCTAATCACGTTTGTGCTAATTGGGGCCCGATGAGAGGCATTTGCTTTCCCCTCTGTGCTGACGGTTCCCCAGCTGGGGCCCTGGCTGGCTCTGCTCTTGCCTTGTGTCTCGGCTGCTCCAGGAGGACAGCAGATGCTCCCTGCTCCCCCACAGAGAACAACTGGCTGCTATCCCTGCCGTGTCATGAACCAGCTTGTGCACCGTGCCACAGAGCCAGGACACTTGGAGTCCTCCACCATCATCCTGCTCCTCAGGAAGAGCCCCATGCTGCAAAATCCTCATTTTCTCTCACAGAAAAAACAAAAACAGTTATGTCCTGGTCTCAATGTTTAAAGCAGGAACCCCCCCAGGACAGATAACATCTCTATTGAAAAATGCATTCTCCTAAGTGCAAAGATTGCTGTGAAAATGTGGGTGTTGTTTTCATTTGTTTGTTTGTTTGAATAGTAATTAACATAGCTTCTGAAGAAAGCCATATCTGATGGCTAAGGGCAAGGTGGGACCTCATGGACATAGAGCTCAGTTACAGGGGTAACCCATTGGAGTTTCTATATCAGTTTTTATTCAATTCAGTCCTGGGATTTTCTACCCAGTCTCCTGATCATCTCCTTTTACTGAACTTGGTTTGTACCTCAGTGTGATGTCAGATTTCCTGGGTGGGATCCTATAGAAGTACCAGGGCACCCTACATCCCAGTTGTTGACAGGCAGCCAACGGGACCTGGTCCAGCTTGGGTGGCAGGTTGGTGGCTGTGCTCCCCTTGGGCTGTGCTGTCTGCTGACCTCGCTCACATGTTCCCCAGAGCAGCCAGTTCTGGCATAACTTTGCCCAAGATGGTAACAAAAAACTGACCTCCAGCTTCTTGTTTCTGATGGCCCAACAGAGTTTATCCCCCTTTTCCTGGCTGTGGGCACCTGTTTATTTGTGTGTACTGTAGAGGGAGAGCATCTTCAGGGCCTTTCCAGAGACGGCAGCAGCATTATTCTGCTGGAAGCAGGATGCTGCCAGGGACTCCACACTCACTACAGCTGCAATCCAGTTCATCCTCCAGGTGGTTTCTTCACTCCAGTTGGTTATATCATTCCTTCCTGGGGCCAGATCTAGTTTAAAAACAATCTATGGGAAATTTTGACTTCATTGTAAGAAGTCACTGAATTTTGTTTTGCTTACAAGCCAAAGAATGCTAAGTTGGTGGTCTTTAGTGCGCTGTTTGTAGAGCAGGTTGTGGCCATTTGGTCTGTGGTCACTAAAGACACTTGCACAGAAACCCTGACAGCTCCACCTTAAACAGGGCCTGCTGCCAGCTTTCTTATGAGCCAGCAGAAACAATGAGTTTTTGTCAAGTATGAGTTCTCCTGAGCATGGAGGTTGGAAAAGGATAATGGTAAAAGAGAGGAAACTGTTATTTGAATTCTTTTAGTCTTAAAATATTGCAAGTGGCTTTAATCACTATATCACTTAACTGCATCAAAGAAACTGAGGTTAGTAGAAGGCACTGAACACTCCTTGTGAACAACATTTTCTTTGAGTTATTTATCCATGCAGTGCTCTGCTGGAATGCAATCAGCAGAAATAATATCTGATTTCTGCATAGCCCACTTAAGGTGTATTCTGTTGTCAAGGCAGATCAGTAAACTAGCTCTTTCTGATCAGGAGCTGTGTGTTTCACCTTAAATCTTCAAAACCTGGCATGTTATCTGAGGGGAGAAACCATCACTTATTCTTTGTCCACTCCTCCATTATGCCTGCAGCAAGCCTTCCATGCAGGAGAGTTTGAAATCCTATGATCAATACATTTTTAATAATCTACTATATATCCATATGCACTGACTCTGTGCCTGGATTCCTTTAACCTTACAGTACCAGTGGGGTTCAGCAAAGGACAAAATGTTGTGTCCCTATGAGTGTCCCCATGCATGTGCCATGAGCCTAAACTGTGCCCATGGCTGGTGGAGGTCTAGTCAGCACAATCACTCAACAGTTGTGTGGATCACCCTATTGCTCACCTAAGTTCAGATGCTTAGATATAGGCTTTGCACCATCTGAGCTGCCTGAGGGTCAACCCAAGGGATGTCCAGCTGCTGATCTGGAAGGAAATTGGTGCTCTACAGGATATATGCCATATTTGATGGCTCCATGATGCCACTTTTTATGTCCTGTTGTGACTCAAATGACACCAGGCACCTATGCATAGGGAACCCAGTTTCCTTGTAACATCAGCATGATAGACTAATATATTCTAACTGGTCCTTCTGTGTTCCCTCTCTGTTCCCCTGTTGTTTGCTGGTGACACCTCTTTTATGTCAAGATGAAGTGTGTCTTGTAATACTTCTTTTGCTGCATCAGGACTGCCCAGGTCATGGGCTTCCATGCTAACTGCTGCAGCTTTTCCTGGGAATATGTCTGCTCTAAGAGGGAGCAGCTTGCAGAGGATGATAACTGAGTGTAGCTCAGGTGTTGTGTGGAAAAGGCTCTCAAGTCACTGTCTGCTCCCACACCACTGCTCCTGTCATCTGACTACACTTTGCCCTTTGATCAGGACTTCTGGCAGTTTTGTAATATGTCCTTGGCTGATACTGTGGCCAAGTCCACCCAGGGTGTGGCATGGGCAGGGTTAGCGCACTCCTACCTGAATTTCTAAAAAAACAATGTTCAGAGAAGGTGAATTTCAGCAAACGGCCATAACGAGCGTATAATAGCCGTTGTTTTGATGGTTTTGTTTTGTTTTGTTTTGTTTTGTTTTGTTTTGGTTTGTTTTGTTTTGTTTTGGTTTGGTTTGGTTTGGTTTGGTTTGGTTTGGTTTGGTTTGGTTTGGTTTGGTTTGGTTTGGTTTGGTTTGGTTTTTTACTGGCTTATCCCGAGTTCAAAACACAAGCACTGACAATTACACAGTCTTGCAGCCTGTGGACTGTGTCAATATTAAAATAATCATCTACACTTTCCTCTGCCACATGTTTTCAGCTATGGCTGACCAGCTTGGAAATCATCTAGTGTGTTTTTTGCTCTAAGGGTATGCCTGCATGGGAAAGGTATTCTCTAGAAAATCAAGATGTGAATTTGCAGTGCCAATAGCCACATAAGGGTTTCTCCATTTGAACAGGCTTGTTCCCAGTCCTGGTCACAACTAAACTGATGATCAATGGTACCTTGTTTTCTCTGTCCATGCTTGGTTGGGGCAGACATGGAACTATTTCTGTTCTGGAAGTCATGTAAGTCCATTGCTGCAGCACTGAGCAGGAACTGAGGTGCTGACCTGTGCTGACACGCCCTGTGAACTTTGTGCACATTGACTTCATTCATTTCCAAAACTCAGTAAGCTAAATGAGACAAAGAATTTTTAGAACAAACTGTTGACCTAAGAGTCAGCACAATGTATCATTCTGTACCATCTTCTCATAAAGAGAGGTCCTAGGATATCTCCAGACTCCGTGTTTCTGGAAGACCCCTGTCACTCCACTTAGCTGTCAATGAGATAAAGAACTACTTCAATAAAAAAATCCCCTAACAACTGTGGTTTGGGAATTTCAAAAGATCACAGTCTTCCTAGAAACTGCAAGATACTTTGTTCAGTGGCTATATTATAAAAATGAAGGGGGTTGAGGGCTCCCATATAAACTTTCTTCATAACCAATTCATCCACAGCCAGATGTTTTGCAGATGTGAAAAATTACTTGAGATACTAATTTTTCTTTGTGAGACCCTGATGGTGGATCTAAGGGAGCAGTTTGTGCTTGTGGAAGGCTTAGAATCTGAACCTTGCTGTTTATTCTGGTTATACATTTAGATAATGCCCTGGAAGTACACATGGGACTCTGTCTTCTGTCTGTCTCCACTGTCCAGACTTAAATTTCTGCCTTCTGGTGAAAGGCTTTTCTTTCCAGCTGCTTACTCAATTTGTTGATGAGACAGGTTGAAGAGGAGAGGCCACCTTGGATGCAGCAGGGCTGCTCATGCAGTGAGCAATGTTTTGCCTTTTTTGGTTTGATCATGTCTAATAGGACTGGGCTTTAATGTAAGGGTAGATTGCAGCTGCCTGATTACACTAAATGCACATACAGTAAATGATTATTTTATATTTGGCCTTAAGCTCAGCCTTTTTTCCCCAGGCCGGTGTGGTTCCTCATGCTCCCAAAACTCTTTCAGAAGTCCACATCATACAGACTACAACAGCTTACATGTTATGTAGAATGCATTGCATCTTGCTTCCTTGAGCTACTATTTTGTTTCCACTGTCACAATTTCTCTCTGTATTTTGTCCACCCTGAGAAATTGTATATTTTAACAACAAACAAATCAACAAAAATACAAAACCACAATCAAAAAAAAAAAGAAAAGCTGATGCTTTATGTTTGGCTACTTGTTTAGCTGAGTTTCAAAATGATGTGCTAATGGTCCCAAAGTGTCATCAGCATAGTGTGGTGGGGTTTTCTTCCTCATCCTGTTCCATTTTCAATTCTTCATAGTTCTTTGAATTTAGGTCTTCTGGTTGAGATAATCCCGTGGAAAATGGAGGATCTTTGGATAGTAAAAAGCACAGGTAATGAATGTCTTTAAAGACATCCTGAGTGAGTATAGACAAGAAAGTAAAGAGTTCCAGAAGCTGTCAGTTTGCTAATTATGGCCAGAGTTATTAATGACATTCTTTGGATAGTTAATTACTCATTTCTTTAGCTGAAGCCTAACTAGATGATAAGACCACCAAGACTCCATTTATTCTTCTTCCTACATACGAAGGCAATATGTGCCTTTAATATGTCTGCCTGTCTGCAGACACATACAAATCAGATAATGATATCAGATATTTAAGGATATTTTCCGTTTTCTCCTTGAATATGCTGAAAAATTGATGTATAGTATCACCCATAATTAAGTAGGATGGAAACCAGGGTGTTTTCTCTGCCAAATTCATAGGTGAGGTATGTAATGTTGGTATAAGGTTCACATAAGTGACCTGCTGTGTGAAAGCAGGAGGCTTAATTTAGTGAATACAGGAGAAGGGTGGGTTGTAGCAGCAGATGAAAATGGGTGGATTAAAATCATATGAAGGACAATACTTGGTGAGACCAAAATCCAAGTATGGCAGTATTCTCTCACTGGTATGGTCTCATAATGGATCTTAACACACTCAGGAACCTGGCTTGGGAATTCTGCCATGCATCTGTGCCCCTCTGGTATAAGCACACTTGTTTACATTAAGGTATAGGCTGTCTGTATTGTGCTTCTCCTTAACTGTCTCATCCTGTGCTCATCGTGCATCTTTTTCTAGACTGTCTGGAGGAATACTTTTAAATGAAATTGTCATAAATTCTCCTGAACTGCACTCATGAGCAAAATTAAAACAAAAGTGGGGGAAAATCCAGTGTAAGAGCAGATGGAAACACATGTGATAACATCAATGATGAGTTTTAGGAAAAGTCTCAAAGAATGGGCATAAAGATTGCAGAAGGCAGGGTCTTCAAGCAGTGGAATGCAGGATGGCAGGGGTTTGACATTAACAGAGAATTCCACCAAAATCTGGCACTCATGATGAGATGTTTTAGCCTGGGGCTTTAGTGAAACATGTATTAGTAGAGCATGAAATCTCTATGGCAGAGGTGATGTCTGTGTTTATTGGCTGTTTTCTATGGCTACCATTTGTGGGTCTACAGTACCCTTAACTAACCCAGCACTGATTTTTGGGATGTGACTCAGTAACGGACAGTGGGGTCGTTGTAGAAGTTTACAAACAATTCTTAAAGAAAGGATCAACAGGAGCAACTCATAAAAATACAGCCTAGCTACTGTTTATTTCATGTAGCTACCAACAATATTAGAAAATACCGGTGTGTTACTTCTGCAACGACATCAGGGTCATAAAATTTGAATGATTATGTGAAACTGGAAATAACTTTGAGGACGGTAAATGAAGCAATAACAGTGTCTACCCGATACAGTAATCTTAATCTTTCAATTTTTAAATTGCCTGAAATCATCAGTTTCTACACCTCTTAGGTTAAAAACTAGCTTAGATGACTCAAACTATATTTACATGACATGGAGTATGTCTGGGAAAAGGTCTATGACAACAGAAGGTACCACTGCATCTTACTTCAGAGTTTCTCAGGCCTTATAGAGAGTACCAAATTGTGCCAATACACAGTGATGTAAAGGTTGAGGAGCCATTGTCTTCCTGCTACTGTCTTTTACTTGTCACCTGTAGCAGTTCTTCACTCTCCAAAAGTGATACCATTACACAGGGAGAAAAAGCTGTTTTTAGCTACTGAATCAAACTAAACTATTCTAAATTATATGGGATTTCTTTTAGAGGCTACAGGAACATTTATAATCTCTGCACTCATCTGAGTGTGGAAAATGTCTCCGGATACACCTCTCTGGTTGGTGAGGTGTCCAAAGTGAGTTGTGCTAGTAGGAGTATGGTTGTTTTCTGTTCTTTCTATCTAGTTTCTGGTTTTCCTCTACCTAGTGGGGTATAACTTTCTGAGACCCATTTGGGGCTTGGTATTATATTGAAAAATCAGACTCCAAGGTCAACTGAAAATTCTCACTGCTAAAAGGTGGGGGTTTTGCACCTTGGCACACCAGATGCATTGCTCTACCACACACACAAAAAATTATACTCTTGCTTAAATGAGTGTGCATGCTCCAGATGTAATAGCTGTCCTTGCACTTAAGGCACACAGTGTCAAATGCACTTAAATTATATCTTGAGTGTGGTCTCATTGACTTCAGCAGGGCAGTTCATGTAATTAAACAGGTACAGGCACTTTCCCAGATTGTAGTCATCCACACATCATTACATGCCCCCAGGAACTCTACAGCTCAGTGAGATCAGCTTTCTTTTGCATAAATAAATAAAAGTTTCAGGATTATAAACTGTTTTATGAGAAAGAGAAGGGAGAGTGACATGGCAGTAAACAGATTTTCCACCTTGACTGACAGATGTTGGAAGTGTGAAGAGTGCAGGCATGGGCCTGTTACAGGAGCTCAAGGTCTGCAGTCCTGGCAGGGAGCTGCTGCTCTGGTTCTGTCAAAGAGGGTCCTGTGGAGCTCTGTGAGCACAGACAGCATTGCCTGGCCCGGGGATGAGGCATTCTGCACAACTTATTGGTAACCAGGGGCTGCAGCTCTCTTGGGGCTGGCTTCTGTTTTTTTGGCACCTTTACTTTTGACTGGAGGTTTCAGAAGCCTGGGATTTTGCTCTGTCCTGACTTACAAGATGTAGCATCCTTTCCTTTGATGATTTCTCCACTCTGTATTGTACATTCCCCAATGCACAGTTTTAAGAAAAATTAAAGGAAGAGGTGGCTTTAATTAATTAATTAAATGAATTAATTTGGGTCAGCACAGAGTGATGTTATGAAGCTCTTGCATAGCTTTTATATAGTGATGGACTTGGCAGTGCAGTGTTAATGGTGGGACTCATTCTCAAGGGTCTTTTCCAACCTAAATGTTGCTAGGATTCTGCACAATCAGGCAAAATGCAGCTACTCTGGCTTACAGAAATGTTATTATTTGCCACAGGTCAGTTTGTTGAAAATTTGTCCTAATTTTAGTAGAGCATAAAAGAGAGTCCAAAGCTTTGTGCAGATACAGGGACAAGGCCAAAACTTTTTTGTTAAACATGGGCCAAGTAGACTTTTTTAATGATCTTTGCAATGAAAAGGAGACAGGGTTCAGTGGAAGCTGATTGTTCTGCTGAAGGTGATAACAGATGTCCCACGTCTGAAAGCCTCTTATTCCAATTTATGGGTTCCTCTACCACTGCATTTTCTGTGTAGCCAAAACATTATCAGGTAATTAGTTAAAATACCTAAACTCTACTTTTTGAAGGAGTAAACAAGATTCAAAACTGACATTTGAGCGCTTCATAGAATACAAACATTGATGTGGTTTGAATAGACATGAGCGTTATTGGTGTACCCCATTCAATGCATTGTTTTGACAGCTTATCCCTTAGAGTCTGAATGAGTTGTAACTCTTATACAGAGGCTTCTTCCTCAGATATTGCCTTAAGGGAATGAAAGATTGGTTTGTAACAGTGGATGGGAAGCTGAAGGTCAGGAGTAAATTCTGTTTACTAAAATATATTCTGGTGCTTAATCTAATCCTGGGTGAGTTCACTCACACAGCAAAGTTTAGAGAAAGAAAAGGGAAAAACCTTGGCAACTTCATTAAAATGATTGGTGGTATGTACAGGGAAAGAAGAGAAGGACAAAGAAAGGTCCTGCTAGTACAAGGAGGGTAAATACTGGAGAAGATGAATTTTACTTTCAAAATAATAACAGTGTTCCGGTCAAGTATGCTCATAAATCTGTAATATAGCCTAGGATCTCAGAACTAAACCTTTTTTCTTCCTTTTTTGAGAATATTTTATAAATATTTTGAGAATATAAAATAATAAAAATTTTGAGAATATTTCCAGGGATCTTTTTAGGGATCCAGTGCAGGAAAACCAGGATTGGTATGTATAAATTGAGTCAGCAAACTGAAACTGTATTTTTCATCACTCATTCAGTTTATTTTTTTGTAAAGATCTTTCTGACACCAAGAAATTGTTATTCAGTACCACGTTACGTTTTTTTCAGGATTGTCCACTGACCTGAAAAGAGTATGGTCTATTAAAGCACCCTTTTGGAGACATGGTGCAAGATCTCTGCCCCATTTCCATTGTTTAACACAGGAGGCTTTGAGTTTAGTTGGAGACAGACTATTTCATACTTTTCTATCAACATGGTGCATTTTTTTTTAATTTTATGAGCATAGTGATCACAAAGAGTTCAGTGGAGGAGGGACACGGACACCATCCTTAGAAATACGCTGTGTAGACAGTACCTGTGGAAATTGTCTCTGCCTTCTCCCAGCAGCACACAGCATGGTGTTTGTCCTGCTGAGAGGCACTCTCAGAGCCCCCACCCAGCACTGATGCCAGCCCGTGGCAGATTTGTTTCCTGGCTGCCCTGCCGGGCCTGTGTGCAGCCTCCTGCCACTGTCCTGATGTCTGCTAATTGATGGAATCAGAGTTACACATTGCCGTGGGGAAGTTTTTAAACTACTTTTTGGTCAAATTGTAGGTGACACACATCCTGACATATTTAGCACGAGGGGAAATGACTGCCAAGTCTCTCGAGAGGCTGCTTTGTAATTGCTCTCACCGAAGCATTGTTATTATCACTAATAAGAGGGCTGGAGCTGAGAAACAGCACTCATGTTTGGGAGCTGGATGTGCAAGGGGAAATGGAATAAGTAAGGAGATGTCAACGGTTGTCAGCACCCAAATTCTCCAGCGGTGAAAATACAGGAGGTGAAATGTTAATTGCTTTCCTGGAAGATGCCTTCTAATATGGGAATTGCTTATGTGAGTATTCTGTAGTCCTACAAGCTTTATTTGAAATTCAAAACGAGCTTTTCTCATCAGTGCATACCAGCCAGAGTGACTTTTAATTTCATGTTACCCTACAGACTTGCACCAAATGTTAATAAGTGATTGTACCCAGCATGGGTGTTTGAAGAAGCCACCTCAGAAAAGGTTGCAGAACCAGGTTGTGCTGTAATTTGTATCGAGATAGTGTCCTGGGATCCAAAATTAATTTGTATTTTTGCTGTTTGTTTTCTGTGTGCTTTGCATTTTAAACTACTTCTGTATACGAATCCTTCACTGCCGCAGCAGGTCACAAATATTTAATCTCCGTGCTCTGGAGGGAGAAGAGATAAAGACAGAGTGGCTGCCCAGCCATGTGCACACCTGCAGGTCAGGGTGCTGCTGACGGAGATGAAACAGGAAGATGTTTGCAGCCGGTTGTCTTAGGCTCTGTGTAGATACCTGATGGCAGATAGTAAGTGAGATAAGGAATTTATAGTTTGAAAGATGAGGTAAACAATGGGAAAAATGAAGACATTTGCTCCAAATGACACCAAGTGTTTTGCAGCACCCACTGTACATAGCAGTGCTTGTCAGCATCACACACACACAAGTGACAGCTGGTGGAAGGGGTTGCCCTTCTTTGCCTCTGGTTTTCTGCCTGATGGTACCCGTAGCACAGATCTACATGTGCTTTGGGGTTCAGAGCCCACCACTCACACCCGGGCTGGCAAGGCTGAAATGAGTGCAGCTAACTATGAAAAGGAGATTGAAAAGTGCAAGTGTCCCTTGTGCTCTGCTGCCCCTTTACCTTGTGCTCTGCAGGACCCCCCAGCAGCCCCCAGCTCTCCTTGCCTTCCTCACTTTGCCAGCTCCTGGAGGAGCTGTTGCTGCACTGAGGGCAGAGCAAGACAGTTCCCTCCCCTGCAACATCCCCACTCCTGCAACCATCCCACGCTGCTGCAGCTTTCAAACTCGCGCTGCTTTGATGGATTAAAACCTAGTAATGATTTACTGATCCATGAAGCCTGATATTTCATCTGGGAAATGAAAGAGACATTCACAGGATTATGCACTCCCACCATCTTATATCATCAGTGTTCCCTCTGGATTTTTTCAGGTATATTGGGATGGTGCAGTACATAGAAAACAGGAACTTGAAACTGAGCAAGGCTTTCAAATGCTTAATTTGAAGACAGAAATGGACATACAATAACATGCATAATTTTTATAATCCAAAATAATTAACAGGAATGAAAACAAGTTCATTTTCTTCTTCAGACACTTCAAATGGTGTTTGCCAGCAGAAGTCACAATCATATCTTTGCTGTTTTTAATACAATGATATTGCACATAACTATATTTTTTATCATTTAGACTAATGTTTAGTTTGCCTAATTCATACACAGAATTCTAGAGTCTCAGGAGAAGGAAATTGGAATAGTGTAAAAATGCAGCACGAGTCAAAACATCTTGAAAGAGATGGAAAGCCTTAAGCATTTTTTTAAATTGGTTTTTATGTAGAAAATCAAGGAATTTTGAATTAAACAGCCTTAGAAGATTTAGAAGTTCTATATATTCCTTTAAAGGCATATTTTTCATGTGAATTATTGCCAGTACAATGTAGACCCTTATTTTTCAAATAACTTTACATCAGAAATGTATTAACATCTAAATGTGAGCACAAAAGAATTACTTATTTGTGGAAGTATTTTTTTGCCAAAACTAAAATAGGGGACACTGGCTCACCAATTTTACTTCTCCCAAAATTTGAATGTCCAAACCTTACTCAAACTGGAGCCTTTTACTGCTGCCAAGAATCCATAATCAGGAAAAGGAGTCTCTCACCTATCTGAGCATTTTTGCAATGGCCAAGTGTCATGTGTGACAAACAGGTGGGAGTGAGCAGGGGAGCTGAAGATTGGAGAACAGTACAACAGTCGGAGTCAAATAGATCACTGGCTGCAAGACAAACCACAAAATAAAAGTTGCCCACTAAGTAATTAATGTAATGATGGTAAAACTACCTTGATTTTTTAATGATGGTAAAACTACCTTGTTTTTATTTCATACAATTTCTCAGGTTTTGTTGCATCTTCTTTTTATGTATATTCTATTTTGGCTTTAATATATATTCTAGTTATTTTTTTCTGTCTGAGAGCATGGTAATATTCTTTCACTTTCAAAAAAGGTCAAAGCAACTTTTTTTTTGTCTATAGTCTTAAACAAGAATCTCCAGTCACTCTGCAAGCTGGTGCCTCTCCCATGCATTGCTGCAGGTTATTAACCCCCAGAAAATAGTGGTAGATATCTTAATTTCAATATTGTAACCAGTTGCTGCACAGGTCATTTTACCACATTCCTGCTATAGGCTGTTTGAACCAGAACTCACTCCTAGGTTAATTACCGAAGGAGAAGAAGCAGATGAAAATGCCACTGCTCTCTGTCCATGGCAGCTGACAGAGAGCAAGAAGCCTCAGGATCCTCTCTTCCTGCACATCCAGCTGGCATGTGGCAGAGAGCTGGGGTGGGATTCTGGACTGTGCCCAGTGCAGGAGTTTGCCCCCTTGGATGTCCATAATTATCACCACATATCACTGAACCGGCCAGCACATGCAAAACTCACAGCAGGGCATGGCATAAACTGTCTTTTGCCATGCTGGTGTTTGGGGAGATGGGGACTTCGATGGAATGGAGGATGGGTGTGTCACACTGAGAGAAAGACATAAAAGGAGGGACTGCTCAGGATGGACTAGGCTGGAAGGAAGGGAGGGGCAAGACCCTGCTCTTGGAGGCACATCAGGTAGTAGGAAACAAGGCTGTGGGAAATCACACTGGCAAAACTATTCATTTTAGTATATTGGAACTTTAACAAACTACTGGCCTTGAAAACTAGGAACAAGACTTTTGAAGTAGCTATTGGAAAGATGCAAGAGGCAACAGAGATTTCCTAAAGAAGAAGCAGGTGAGTAGACACCCAGAGCCTTTCCTTTTGAGAGCTGACTGGCTGGCCCCAGGACATGGTGAATGAAAAGCTGACAATAAACACAGAACTAAAGATACTTCTCGTCTCCAGGGCTTAAATGTTAACTGTACCAAGCTGTTTAAGAAGATATCACAGCCTCTGGAAAGAAGCAATAGGAAACTTTAAACTCCAACGGGGAGATCTTTCTTTTCTGTCAGAGAAAAGGGCAACTTAATTACCCTGTTCTGCTTTGCTCAGACATCGTGGCGTTCCTGCTGAATACAAAGTGCTGAGCAGGAGTGAGGGCTTAATAGAAGAACCAGCACCGAGCTGATTCACTCTGTTTTGAGAAATTACTTATTATTTATTTGCTGGTATCAGTTTTGCCATTAGCTCTAAGGAGAGAAGTAAACAATATTTTTTCTGACGCACCCATCAGTCCTTCCTCAAAATGCACAGCTCCTCAGTTCTTAACTGGAGATGTTTTTGTTGTGGGCTTGCAGACATTTTAACTGCCCCACTGCCCCTTCGCCTGTGGCCAGTCTCTGATGCTGTTGAGACTTCACTGGGCCTAAAAGTTTGTATGTAAATGAACAAAGATTTGCTGGTTATATATCATTAATCTTTTATGTACCTTCCACCCCATTTTCTTCCCTGTCAAAAGACTCTGTAATCTCTTGCAATTATTTAAAAAATGTAAACATAGTAATTTTCAAATAGGTGTTTCTGTGGTTAATTTTCCAAAATGTGCTTTTCAAAGCTTTGCAATTTTTTTGGGTTTTTGTGTGTCCTTTTTTGAGTGTTTGAGGGGGAGGGCTTGTTGTTGGTTTGGTTTGATTTTGGGTTTTGACTAGTGTTTTTTTATGGTTTCTTTTTTGAAGGATTTTTAGGTAGAATTCTCTATGTCATTAAGTTCACTGTTTTATGCAGCAAATATAAACCAGATTCTTGTTGCAGCACGCCTCAAATAAAGTGAATGACTGCCATACAGATTCAGCCTTCTAAAAAGAAATTGTACAATATTATCAATGGACATGTTGGGTGAAAAGCTAATTTTTAAATTTTAAAAAAATTAAGGATCTTAGTCTCCTATCATTGCTTTTCACCTATTCATAAATAATGTTAATCTTCATAAGTTTATCTAATTCTACGATGGACGTTTTGTTATCAAAGGGAAAAGAAAACAGAAGTCCTTTATGCATGCCAAAGAGCCATTTACAGAAGACCATTTTCTTTATCTCACTGCAATATCAGACAGGGAAGTTGAGTTACTTACAAAATGAATTCTGATGTCAGTATTGTAAAAATATACATTTTTCTACTGGTGAAGTTTCATAAACTTGGAAGTTCTCAAAGCTTTTCTACCATCAGACAAAAACCTGGGAAGAACTCCCAGACCGAGCTACTTATTTTTTATTCTTCACTTTTGACATTTTATGACCCCACACAGACTAGATGAGTAATTCTATCAGTGGTAATCCTAACCAGGTAATCGAAGTGTGAGTAAAAACATTGCCACTATGGGACAACATCCCCTCAGAGACCCAACTTACATTTTCCTTCCTCTTCCAGAACCCTTCTTCTGGCTCTCATCTCTGTCCTCCATATCCTGTTACCACAGTAAACATATAGCATGACAATGCTGGGGAATAATCTTTTATAAGAACAATATCTGTATTTGAAAGAAGCAGATAAGCTTTCAGGAACCCGAGTCCTTCTTTGGATATAAAATTGAAGCCCTGAGCTCCAGAGCAAAATCCTAGCTACTTTGTTATTAATTAGATGTGTAAATCATTTAAGACAACTGAGAGTGGCTGGGCAGCTTGAGCCTCAGGAATAGCATGGGGAATGCTAGATAAGATAAGAAGGTGATTATCACTTACTGGAGAAAAAAAAAAAAACCAACCAGGTTATGTATTGCCTAAGGAGGAGGGGAAGGTTGATGGGGGGAGGGAGGAGAGATACCACAACGTTCCATTAAAAATGTTCCATTAGAAAGTCTGTTGACTCCCAGTTTTAAGGATTTGAGTTCCTACCATCATCTTTTGAGAGTGTTTTGTTTACTTAGTGAGGAACACGACAAAAGAGGAAGCAGCGAAACAGAATAAAAAAGCAGTTCTGCTCTGCAGCCTGAGGGTGGAAAGCCATGGTCCTCTAGGGCAGGACTCAAAAAGGATATGCAGCACCTAAAAGGTAGAGACAGAACAGAACTGGAGTAGAAAAAGGAAAATAAATTTTGGCTGTGGAATGAGCCATTGTTTGAGGTGGAACCAGCTCCACAGCTGGGCAGCTGAAGGACGAGGTGCAATACATTGATTTTCAGTTACAAAAACATCTCACAGAGGCCCATTATATGACATTGTTTGCATGTACCTAAAGGAGAATTGCCAAGAACAGCTAAATGAGAAAGAGGAAAATTCTTTATAAGAAAACAGATATAATAAAGATTATGAAGATGTATCTTACCAAGCAACCATTATTGTAGGGAGGCTCTAAGTGAGATAAACAGTAAGACAGCTTGTTCATTATAGCCCACTGTGCATTGTATATCATAATAACAGGACTGTACTGATATTCCAGCACTTCCAAGAAGCTTTACATTGTTTCTCTTTTTTTCTCTGTAGGCTCCAGATTCAGGGACGAGATCATCCTCTGCTAATAGGGATTGGAGCACACGACCCTTGAAATGATTTGGGTAGTTACAATGCTACAGAATGTCTTTGCACAATAATGTCTATTCTATGGTTTCTCTTCTGACTGTAAATAAAAGCCATTAAAAAGCCTTATGAGTCAACACTTTGGCACAGCTCTGTTTATAACACACCTCTCTATATGGAGATTGTCTGATTATGCTTTATATTCTGACATTTAAAGAAGCATATTCTGAGCTTTATATTCTGAGCATTTAAAAAGCTCCTTAAGGGCTTCAAACACAGTAGCACAAAATAATTTACTGTTGTTTGAAGAAGACTTTCAAAGCACTCTCCAGGTGCCTCTGAAGTGAGTGTTGACTGTTTGCCTGCTGGTGTGAAAGCTGGAGGATGGTCATGCCCAGTGTCACGACAGCTCCTCAGTATGTGGGATCAGTCCACTTCCACCAATCCATATGAGCCAGAGGCTTGGCTTTTTCCATGCTATTTGAGTTATTTGTAACCACAAAGAGTGTCATGTTCTATGACCAACGGCAGAGATAAAATTTGATAAATTTGTAGAAATTTCATCTGTATCTCACTCAAGTGCAAAAAATGCCCTAAAATAAACTTAGCTTTAGAAAAAGAGAGCTGTCCTATGATATCACATATCTGAGGATATTTCTCCAGCTCCTCTGGAGTTTCCATGTCCTTTACTGTCTCAGGGGTATTTCACAATAATAGGAATCTTCAAGCAAGAGTCTGAGTAGTTCTAGAAATTCAACAGAAAAGTTGACTGAAGTGGACTGAATAACATATCCTTGGCTGTGCAGCTTTCTGCAGTACCAAAGAATTTTAAGACTACAGAGAAAACCTCCTTTTCCATGCCCGCAGGCCTAGGACTGAGTTTCATGACTCCTGAAGCCAGTCTCACCACATCCCCTGTAAAGTTTTGCCCTGTGGTTTTGCTTCTCTACCCATCAGAATGAGTAAAACCCACTGCTCGGTTAAAACCCTTCCTTGCTCCACCTGTTCCAGACTGAAGGCTCTTCTGCAGAGAACAGACTGCACCACATCAACAGCGACCCACTGGGAGCAATGGTCTTCACCCTCTGTGAGTTGGCTGATGAACATGAATGTCACAGCCACCGTGGGTCATTCTGGCCCGGGGACTCTTGCTTTGGGAATTTAACCTGGTCCTAAGAATGCCCAAATGGGAGCTGCGCCTCTCAGCCGCTCCTTGCCTGTGAGAATTGTGCACCAAAGCGTCAGCAAGAGTGTGAAACTTTTACAGCAAAGAGNCCTCTCAGCCGCTCCTTGCCTGTGAGAATTGTGCACCAAAGCGTCAGCAAGAGTGTGAAACTTTTACAGCAAAGAGTAAAAAAGGAAAAGCAGGGTTTTCTTCAGCAGTGTCAGTCCTACACAAAGTCTTCTAGTGGTGTTTGAGCTGATCCAAGCTGGTCTTTTATTCACAGGGTATTTGACAAGAGCTACAGCTCTTGAGCCAGTCCCAGCTGGAGTCACTTGGCACTCTGGTCTCAGCTGTGGCCGTTGTATATACCACCTTTGGCTGGCAATATTCCCAGAAATACCCAGGGAGTACAAGTGATACTGAAGAGAGACAATATTTATGTTATATGTTTTTCTCCAAATGTTTTGGTTCTTAAACTGTATTTGCTAGAGCCCTCCAAAGCTGTCATGGACCTTAAAGTTATTTCTCTATCACAGAAAACTTTCTACTGGTCATAAACTACTTCTGAGTTTTAGTGGGGGTCATTAGTCACTTTCTGAAAGAACATAGCACAGTGAAGTGCACCAGGACACAAAAAATATTTCTGGCAGGAGACACCAGCATGAACAGTGATTCACCCACAGGAGGATTAACACAAATTACAAAGCAACCTGGAAAGCTGACAGCAAAGATAGACGCAGGAAAACAAATATGATTTTATATAGTAGAAACTTGATATATGAAGGGAAATTAAGACCAAGTTTAGAAAATGCTGACTGAGCATAATCAAACTACATCCGTCTCATTAAAGCAAGTTTATTTTCAGCTTGTTACTTTGATATAACTTTCTTATGTTTTCATGCTTTATCTTTAGTTTTTGATGAAGGAAGGTGAATAAAACTGTCCATCAAAGACAGTTGTACTTTACTCATCTTTTGAGATGTGTGAGCCATATGTACACTGACAGCAGGGGATCTGTCCCACAATAGCATAATCTGGAGGATTTGCTAGCCTGCAGTAACTGCAGATGCATGCCTGAGGCTGCCTCCTCTGCACCTACCTCCTGTGGCTGCTGCAGGGGCAGATCAGGGCATCCTGGCAGCTCCTCCAGATGCAGAAACACAAAATCCACCCTGACTGAAAAGAAGGGCAGGAGTGAAGGCTGTGCCTATGTGCACCAGGAGCACATCAAGGAGAGTGGTTTGGGATAAGAAAGTGTCTCTTCTCCTTCATGTGATTGTCTACAGATACATTCACACTGTGGGTCACTCCATGAATCTTACCTACTTTCCCAGAGAACTGCTATCAAAAAGGCTTTTCTCTTTGAAAGCTAAAGAAAAGAACAGGATGCATAGACTGAAAAGTCTTTGTTATGAAAGGTGTAAGAAGTGGGCTCAAGTCTCACCGGGGAGTTGCTTACAGAAGAAACACTAAAAACCCTCTTCAGCTGAGTGACAATACAGTAAGATGAGAGAACACTGAAAACCCCTCATTTTGTGGATACAAAGCAGGTATGTGTCTCCTTCAGTTGTGGGAAGTAGGTCTACACCTTTTACTAGGTGCTGATGATGCTCTAAAAGAGGATTTTAATAAAGATTTACACATGGCTGAAAATCTGGTCTATTTGGCCAAATACTTTTTTAATAGAACTCCTCCTGCTATTACTGAGAATGCTATTACCAAAAATAAGCAAACTTGCTTTAGCTTAAGAGCTAGCCCAGGATCAGCCATCACTCAACTGCTTTTACAACATCCAGGTGAATGGAGGGGAATTGGATGTTCTCCAATGGCTCTTGTGAATTTGAAAATCTGTTTGGCTATTAGTGCATGGATATAGAAACATCAATCACAGTATTATTCCTATGCACAAGTGCTTGGAAAAAACACAGTCAGGATGTTTCTTTGTTCCTAGGAATATTTAATAATAATACATTCCCTCCTGAGTTGCCTACTTTAAATAGGAGTATCTGCCTGCAGAGCAATGTGCTGTTGGATTAAAGCTACAAAACATGCAGACATCAGCAATATATTGTTTTCTGGCAGCAAGGGTTTGTCGCACCTTGTTAGTAAAGAATTTCATTTTCAGCCCAGTATACTGAGTGCAGGATGGTCTGGCCCCTCAGGCTTTAAATTAATGCTTTAAATGAGACAGAAGCATTCCAGGGAAGAGAAATTACCTGAAAATCACACATCTTCTGGCACATAATTTTACTCCATAATTTTGACACCTGAATTAAATCAGATTTATATGTCTATTCCTATTTCAGAATTCCTATTTTTCTAGCTTTCTGATGTAGGAATGAAGGTGCAAAGGAAAGAGAGATGCAAAAAGAACCAGAGAGGACTTCCATTTGCACATAACAAACACATCATAAATACCAAAACAAAACCAAATTTCAGTAATTATGCTAGAATAATCACCAGGACTTAGAAACAAAAACAGAGCCTAGAACACTGATCCAAATGTTTAACAAGACAAAAATTTCAAAATATGGATGCTTTTGTATTTCAGAAATTGTGTACTAGAAATTTGAAATTAAAATAGCTGATTTCTTAAACCTGCAAATTTATTGAAGTTAAGGTGGAAAGTAATTGTCTAATAATCAAATTATTAAACATAAGTATTGCCCAGGTTTTCTTGTTTTTCTTTCCTTTAACCAAGGAGAAACAGATGATTCAGTGCTGTAGGGATTTTATAATATTTGTCTGCTTTATTCCTTGGGAGGACCCATGACACAAAGAGTAAATTTTCCACTGTCAAGGCTTCACACAGACTATGTCCTTCCACATTAAAATAGCATGTCTGAAGATTTATGTGCAACAAAAAAAGTTCAGTTACAGACAAGACTTTAATGATATTGTGCACAGAGCTTAATGTCTTGTCAAGTCTGATTTTGGGCCCAAAAATTGCATCTGCCATTTTAGAAACATGCAAATGACAGTGCACTTTAAAGGAAGATAATCTCTTTTGTTAAAATAAAGGATCATTTAATTTTACTGGAATAAAGGGGGCATAAAAAGAAGTAGGATCTACAATCATCTAGGCCTCATGAAGAATGAAACCCAAGCTATAACCCAAACAGCTTCATATTGTTTAAATCTTGATCAAAACATATATTTTAAGGATTTTAGATTTTCGTACGATTTGAAAATGCAGAAGGCTTGTGTCAGTTCACCTTTTGCTGTTATCTCATGTCTTTTTATAGCATGAATTCTAATGTAGTTGGAGTGATGAAATGCAGCTGATAAAACAGATAATTCTGTCCCTGACTTCCAGCCTTCCTGACATGGGGTGCTGGAGCTACTGATCAACAGAAAAGGTAATTTATTTAAATAATGGATTTTGGGATGAACAGCGGCCACAGTGCTTGTCATGATTTTCATTCCCACTTAATATCTCTTTGGGAAATGAACAGTGACACACTACAAGGTGGGAGAGGATGTTGATTCTAGTGTATGTTCACACAAAATAATTTGGATCTGCAAAAATGATCAATCCAAGTTCCAGCTTTATAACATGACATTACAGTATAAATATACTTTTTAATCCCACTTTGGTAGGAGCTTGCTAATGGGTTGCCTAGGACAGATCCACAGTTAGCGTGAATGAATGGCCATGGGGAATTGTATTACTTTCAAAGGAATTTTAGTCCCTATAATGATAAATATGGGGAAAAGTCAACCACGTTCAAATGCTACTGCACTACCAAGGTTCCTTGCTCTGCATATTCTGAATACTCAGGAATTCAGACTAAGGAGGTGTTGAAATCACTTGTGTTCACTTGGGAAAAATGAGGGTTCACTTGGGAAAGACAGCAGCCCAGGGCAGGAGAGTGAGGCCAGGACCCCAATCCAGGAATTATGCTTTTCAGACATTTTAGCTGCAGCTGCAGGTGAACTTGATTGAAATGGTGATTGTTCACTACTTCTCATGAGTCTTCCCACAATTTCAGGAATGTTTTTTGCAGGTTACTTCAACACAAGCAAAACATGTATTGGTGTGTCCATTAGAAAATATGAGAAGCACTTCAAAGCCCAGTTTGATTTTATGCAGTGTAAGCAGACATTTCTGTTCCTCAAATCTCGCTGTAGTAATTCTTCATATAAGTTAGAATTTATTTTCTTCTTGCTTCATGTGATTAATCTTTTAGTGAAAGAAGAAGAAAAAAAAATTGTTTCCCCATTGATTATCATCCAAAATCTTAGCTCTATGACGCAGATGAATTACCATGAGCTTTATTTGTAGATGCATGGTCTTGGCAAACACAGAAGGATGTAAGAAGCTCAAGGTCAAACAGTGAGGCAGCACTGAAGGAGAAAACATGCCCTGCTCGTCCTGATTCCTGTTCCAGGACAGAGGTTCCTATTCTGAGCCTCTCTGCTGATTCATCATCCAAATTAGTGTGGGCACAAAGAGCAGGCTTAAGAAGTATGCCAAAAATCAGTGTACCTAGGCAGAAGATGGAAAGGAGAATGTACCATGTCTCTAAATGCCTGCCCCTGCCCAAAGGCAGGGTTATTTATCTCTGGCTCTGCCAGTTCTGTTGCTTTTTTGTCCAACCTGTTCTGAAAAACCAGCTCTGGCAATCCCCTCCCTTCGTTAGGCAATCTCTCCTGGGAACCGGGCTCCGTATCCCACGTCTCCAGATTTGCCTTTCATTGCACCAGTTCTGGGGAACTGCCATTCACGTGCTGACTTGTTGTGGCTGGTCCTCATAGAACTGCACGAGATAAGACATTGTGTGGGCTGCTGCCAGCCAGGGCTTTTTGTCCCTGGGTAAGGGCTGGGGCAAGGAGGGAGCTTTTGCACTGGCTGGTGAAGGATGGCTGTAAATTGTGAGTGAGCATGTAGAGGTTTGCAGACGTACATAACATTACTCCTGGCAGCCATGGCCCCTCGACAAGAGTTATAAGGTGCTCTGGCTCAGATTGAGAGCTGGGCCCATGTTGCTGTGGGTAGGCACAAGTCAGCAAAGAGTTTCAGCTGGTCTTTCTGAGAGAGCAAGAGCCCCAGTAGCTTTGGAAGCAGGGGAAGGGCAGTCTTAGGAGTGAGCAGGGCACAGGAGGGAAACAAAATATTCAAAAGTTTGTAAACTTTAAGATGTTACAATGCAGAAATGATAGGGCTTTTTTTTTGGATAAAACCTAAGGGATGGTTTTTAACCTTACAGCCTTAATGGCAGAGAATAAAATATTAATACATAATATTTCTTTTTCTTTTTTATTGAGTCTAAGTGGGTGCTTTTTTAATACCACTCCTTATATACCCAGTACTTATTCTGTCTAAATATCAGTACATCAGTTATTATCTGTAAATCAAGACCAACATGTGTGTCTGAGCACATTAGCCATTCCTAGTGACTACATCCATTGTAATGAATATTATATTTTAATAATTGATGTTTCACATGCCCTACTTTTCTCTTCTTTGCACTGGGACCTTCTCCAAATGCATCTGAAGCACTCCTGGCAAATGGAAGGTAATGATGAAGTGAAACTAAAATGTAATATTTTCCCTTCTGCAGATGGACAGAATTTACATGTTAGAGTCAAATCTCAGCTCAGTCGCTGGATTCCTGTTACAATGCTAAGGAATTGAGGTTTTGTGATACCTTCTCCAAATTCACTGGAAAGGAAATCATGAAATATTCATGTAAGTAAATTACAGCTCCACACCCTATTAGTCATAGAACTTGAAAGTAATTTGAAATCTTGAGTATATATGAATTATTGAACAATGAGTGAAAATGAAAGAAAATGGGGACTATAACTTGTGCTTCCACCATGTGTGTAAATTGCTACTGTGGTACTTCTGTTCTGTAATTTCAGGGCAGTGTTGAAAGAGCAGCAGAAACCTGTAATATTTAAAAACAGTAGGATCCTTATTACATAGCAAAGCCAGAAGGCAGCAACAGATCAAAGATGAGAAAGGACTTAAAAGGGAATGTGGATGTTTCCAGTTAGTCCCACCTGAGCTCATGGCTAGGTTGAGTTCTACACCTCTTCTGGTTGCCCTCCTTCCATTTGGCTGGTGGAGAGGGACACATTAACACATTTTGCTGAAGACAGCTGGGGCAAGCTGAGAGCAAAGGTGTGCCCCAGCAGCATCTCTGGAAAGGGACGTGAGCTCTGTCCAAGAGTTGCCATCTATGGGATGAAAGGGTGAAAGATTTTTATAATACAGGGATAGGCACTGCAGAATAGCTATACAGAGATACAGATTCAGCTTTTAAAATAAGTGTATGTGTAACCTTGAATTTTGTAAAAGGTCTTTTTTCCAGGTATTTAGGTTTTTACATATTCCCAATTTTTATGTGGCTATTTACCTAAACATTTTTAGGACCCTTCTTTAAAATTTTCTCCTTTTCTCGGAATTAAGATTTGAGTAGCATTTTTTTATGTCCAACACCCAAGCCTCATTCAGTTTTCTGAACTTCTCAGCACCAGTGCCTTCACTTGTTAGCTCTTCCTGCATCCTACAGATTTCCCTTCTGGAATAATCTTTAATATGGGCTCTTTTTGTTGATCCCTCTGGTTAATTTAACCCACATGAGGCAAGACTAACTTCTGCAGCCACCACATTCATGGTAGCATTATATTTTAACAAGACCAGATACAAAACCGTTCTTCGTTTAGGAATGTATTTCTCATTTGCAAACAAGTTTTATGGCTATCAAACTAGATATCTGATTTTCATGTCTAATTGATGTCTGGGAACTAAAACCCTTCCATTGTTATTTGTAGTATTTATCTTCCTATATTGTTAATATCTTTTCTAGTAACCTTAAGGAATTCTTGTCTATGCCAGCACCACTACTAAAGAGATTACAGCAGTCTGTTGTTTATTTCTCTTTTCTCATTATTATTTCAATCTCAGAGATGAAATCTTGATTGCTATTTGATTCTGTTTCTGTTTTCTCTACAGTATTTATTTTTAAATAAATAATTCTGCACAGCAATTCCAATTCCCAGATTTTATTTTCTGGACTTCATGAACATCTTGTACATCAATTTCTCAGTTGTTTCTCACTGGTATCTCTTAGTTTCCTACATGGAAACTCATTAACCATACCTTCTACCTGATGACCTTTACAAGAATCATTCTTTCTCCCAGTTCTGCTTCTTCTCTGCTGTCCCTTTCTTCTTTTTTTTCTTCTTTCTGATCAATACTGGGGTCTCCAAGATCCTCTAGCAATCTTCTCCCTTTAGTCCATAAATTAAAATTCATAGTCATGCACAGACCTCACACACAGACTTTGATAGAGTTCAAGAAGAGTCCTTTCTCTACAAGAGCGTTCTGGTATTTTCTAACAAAAAGCTTTCTTCTACTATCAAGTTTTGTGCTCTTTTAATGTCTATTGTTTTGACATGTTCCTTCATTAAATCCAGCCAAGCTACAAATGCCTGTTCGTAAATGAGTTTTCTAACCCTGTCTGTATCAGAACTGTTTCTTGGCTGTTTTCTCTGAGAGGATATGATTCTTGAGTTCAAAGAAGAACTGAGGCTGGCAAAAGGCAAAGCTGGAAAAGGCAGACAAATTTTGCATTTGCAGTTAATTTTAGAAGGAGCTGAGGAACCTTTTGGCAAGTACGAGCTGTACTTTCATAATGGCCACACTGGCACAGCCTGTGTAGCACTGGGAGGGCCAAGGGGCAAGTTCTCTGTGCAGTCATGAAATGGGACAGTGGTCCTTGTCTGTGAGGACACACATGAGCCTCGTGTGCTGTTTGCTCATTGTCACAGGAGACCTGTGTGAGAGGGCTCCCAGCAGCACTTTGGAGACGGGCCAGGCAGTTCAGTTTGCCAGTCGAAATCACCCGTTCACAAACAGGTTACTTTGTGTAAGTGATCTGGCACCTAGACAAAAGTCAGGCTGAGAGGAAACAGGAGTCCTTTGTGAATGTCTCACAAATAAGAAACTATTTTAATCAAGCACTCCAGAAAACAAATAGTATGATCAGTTTCAGTTTTAAGCCAGAGCAGTCTTACTGAACCAGCTGCAAGGATATGAATACAAATTTACGTAGAGACAACTTGCTAGCTGTCTTTTGCAAAACCCTTGTGCCTTTTTTAGGTAGTTAATTAAGTCCTTTAGTTATCAGGGCTCCAGGAGGTGATAAGACAGCTTGTGAAAAGACAGCTTGGGCAGTTCAGGAGCTTGTTGCTTGGGAAAGTATTTATAGGATACCTCTGGTTATTCCAGGTGAGATGGGCTGCACATTACCACACATACAGTGGCTAGGGAGGACTGGCAATTCCTTGGAGAAAGGTAGAGCTCTAAGAGTCCAGGAGAAAAGGGGGAATCTTACTTCTCCTTTTACCTGTGTGAATATAAGGCATGACTTTTTAATTGGTAACATGAAATTTTTCTGCACATACTCACAGTGTGATTGAAAAAATTGATATAAAGCTGCTGATTAAAAGTATAACCTCAAAAGTGCACCAGAGGTTTTACCCTCCAACTCACCAAGGACATTGATCAATGCTCAGCAAAGCCTCTTCATCTCACTTCTCACCTCACCTCTCACTCTCACCTCTGGAGAAGTCACGGAATAATAAAGTATCTGGCTTCCTCCTTGTTTAGGCTTTTAACCTCATTGTGCAAGCCCAGGGAAGAAGCAGCAATGATGTAAGCTGGTAAATTAAAGACTGAGAACACTTCTGGTCTCTGTCCCTCCTCCTTTTTTTTTCCACTCCCAAATTAAGAAAACATATATCAGGATTTTTGATGAGGATCAAGAGGTTAAGCCAAGACATGACTTTTAGGTGTGACCTGAAATGGGACTTACCTTGCTGTTTTCTGTTTGCCAGACTTTTATGACATGAAATAGGGCAGTGGGAATTTGTTTACATGGGGCATGACATCTACAGCATGAATTTTTCTGTTGTTATTTAATTTAGCACTGCAAAGAACCCACCAATTCTGTTTGAGGCTCCATCAATGCTCTTAATGTTGCCACTTTGGATAGCCTGTTTATTTCAACAGATAGTCCTCAGAACCTGATAAATTTAAAATGCTGATGCTAGTGTTTGACATTACACCAGCAGTGCCAAGCCAAAATAAGATCAAGATAAGTGGAGCCATTAAAAACATAGGGCATTACTGCTGGAAAAATTCTGTTTCCTATTTCAGCCTTTATTTGAATGACAACACACACAGTTTACTGAAACTAGTAGATGGAGATGTTTTACTTTTTTTTATTTTTTTTTTTAAATGATCATAACTTTACAAAAAATTAAAATGGTAGCAAAGGCCTTTTTTATTCCTTAGTTTTAATTTTCTGACACTGGACATGCCAGCACCTGTGTGTGAAGCAGTGCTCACCTCCCACCACACAATCCCAGAGGGCTGTCCAAGCTTCTACCTGCTCTCACTTAGTGAATGTGGTACCCAGACACTGGACACTGATGGTGTGGAGTAGGGGAGGTCATTGACTCACTGCTGAACCATCACATCAGCTGGTATTAGTTCTGACCCCTAACCCATATAAATCCTATTCAATATATGTCTGTTCAAGTATATGAAAGAAGATGGGCCTAGTGAAGGTAATATGAAGAAAAGGAGGTACTATGCAGGCAGCAATGCTATGGACCCCTGCTGTGACATATGCAGTGCGTAGTGGGTGCTGTAGGTGCACCCTTATTTTACCTGTGATACACCAGGAAACTTTCCCAACTTTGTTCTGCAACTCCCCACTGCATGTTCTTGGCAACACCTTGCTTTTATTGTGGTGAAATATCTCTTTACACAAAGTGCCCAGGGACACAATGGAACATTAGTCTCTGCCAGGAGACAAGTATTAAATGGCATGCATGAAATAGTAGTCAACAGTACCCCAGTGCATTCCATGGGAGAGGGAAGTGTTTCCCTGTTTCTCCAGCGCAGGTGTAGACACAGCAGTACCACCTTTGTAATTCTTCCTCCATAAAAATCCCCAAAAGCCAACCAGTTCCCTGTTTTCTGGGAGAAGAAAAGCCCTTTCTTCCTCTAAAAGACGCCTGATGCTTTCTCATGGAGGAATATCCAACTCTGTCAGTGACTGAACATTTGAAAGCAGCCCTTTTTGCCCTGGAAGTTAATTTAAAATGAGCTGCATTTTTGATGCTGTCAGAAAGCTTGGCTTGTTAGTCCTCAAAGGTTACAAACAACAGGAGAGAAGGGAGGGTTCCTGTTGTGCTATGGCAGCTGCCAAAAACCAGTGTACACATTAGCAAGATCAAACGTTTGTTCAGCCTGGGAAAGAGCAGGTAAACACCACACTAATCCCTCTGGAGCTGTGAGACACACAAGATATACGGCTTTCCTCAAGAGATGCAAGAAGTCAGCCAGGATTAGTTTCTCTCCTTGCAGTTTATTTATTCAAGTTTCATGCTTTGCCAGGCTGCCCCACTTGTTCCTTGTCATGCAGCTGCGCTGATTGAAGTGCAAGGGAGTGTAGCACAAAGGGAGAAGGAAGCTTCAAGAGGTCAGCCTTGCACTAGAAAAGCAGAGAGCAAGCTGATAGCAAGGTACCAAGACCTCTAAGTCCTGGCTGCAAGCTCTGTGCTTCCTTAACCATCAGACCTATCTGGCTCCAGCAATATGTTCCCACCGAGCTGAACGGGGTGTTGAGGACGGATTTATAGCCCACAATAAAATGCCTTTGAGCTGATGTAGAAGGTACATCCACCATCATAAGTGATTTGGTGCCTGAATCAGGCTTTCCTCATGGACACCTTCTTTCCTTTGGGATCCAGGCTCCAAATTTGGGCTGGGGTTTGGTATGATCCCAGAAAACTTAAAATGATACTGGTTAACTTGAGTGAGAAATTACCAAGGCTAGGTTAATTTTATAACCTCCTAACAGTACTGAAAAAAGACTGTGCATCTGTACTAAAACCTGAGACATTACTACAGACTGTGCACAACACAGGCACAAAATTGCAATTGGCCTTGGATGCATAATTATTTTCAGGCCATGTGAATTAAAGGAAAGAAACCTCTGACTCTGAAATGTTATTAAGTATTGAGGCGAACATCTCAGAAGTGCCTTCACTTTGAATCAAGCCAAGTGTGTACTGTGGAGGGAAAAATGTCCTGAAGAACTGAAAAGGCAATGTGAGATGCTGGTGACACTGGAAAGCTGCTTCCTTGTTTATCCAGATCGATCAGCATCTCAGGAGCAGTGGTTTGGCTCAGCTACCTTGGAATATGTTAAGAGAGACTTGTCTCTGTGTAAATTTTTCAGGTTTTCTTTAAAGTGTCTTTCCAAATTTGTTTTCCTAAAACCTTAATCAGAACTTTATAATAAAGTAAGGAAAGATACATTTAGCAGAGTTTACTGGGTGTTAGTGATAGGTAAGGCCTGCTAAACCTGGAGAAAATGCTGCTTCCAGAAAATGAAGATGTTGACATGAAACAGCGTGTGCAGGGGGAGACCTGTCCCCAAATCCATCCTGCTGAGCCAGACACACAGCCAGGGATGCAGGATGAGCAGTGGCAGTGGAGCTGTTGTCAGAGCTTAGTGGCCAGGACATTTTGATAAGGTACAGAAGAAAACCAGGCTGAATTCCTGTGTCCTGCAATGAACAAGTGCTTCCTGAGATAACAGAGAGAAAAAAGAATTTGTTTTTCTTAATCGGAAGGAGATGATACAGACAATGCTTCACCCACACAACCCAGGTGAAGATGCAAAATCACACATGCCCAGAGCTATGGAGACCTGGGCCATTCAACAGATAGAGGGGATAGTGAGGAATACTCTTCCCTGTCTAAAACTAAGGGAGTCTTGGATTGGAAGTGCAGGAATGCATCTCAATCTGTGAAATTTCTTAAACTGCATCAAAGACATTGATCAAAGTCCAAAATTTACTTTTCTTCCCTTGAATCCCATGGTCTGTTGCTTGCGTGGAAAAAATTATAGGTTTTGTGCTCTTAAGGGGAGGAGATAATGAAAAATTCAGAGGGCTCACAGCCTGTGGTAAGGTTGATAAACTGGCTGCTAATGAACTGCCAGTTCTGAGAGCAGGGAGTGAATCTTCATGCTGCAACCTGTGACTGCAGTGAGCCTTGCTCTGCGGTGCTACAGCCACCTCACATGGTAAGAGGATGGTAGATGACTCAAAACAAAGCAAAAAAGCTTCAAAATTATTTTGGCTTATTTTTTTACTTCAAAATGTGAAAGCCACAACTGCAACTGGCAAATTTTTAACTTTGTAAGAGCTGTCCTTTTTCTAAATTTTTCTAGCATGTAGTAAGTAAAAGGGCCCTTAGGCTACAACTCTTTACCATTACTTCTACTACAACTTGAATCCAGAGAAATTGGTGAAGGCTTTTTGGAATAAAATGTCTGAACGTTCTGAAAAATCAGTGATATATTTCTGATATGACAGGTAATCCAGTTTATATTTCACTGTTTACTTTGTAAGCAGGGAAAGCTTTGCTCTTACAAGATTTTTTTTCTTACAGTTCCTAACAGCAAGATGAATGCATGGCACTTTGTGAATGTGACAGCTGAGTTCTGTTTCACTGCTCTTTGAAATATTCTCTGCTTTCTCTCTGTTTAAGAAAAATCAAGGAATTATCAGGGATTTACTTTTTCACTACAGATGCAAATGCACAGGATGACAGCTGAGCCTCACTGATTTAAGGTTTCACAGACCCCTCTTGTAAACATTAATGGCATTTGAGTCATCTTGTCTGCCTCCTCAGAGTCACACAGAAAGTATTAAATGTCGGGGCAGTGGGGGAGCCAGGGGAACCCTTTGGTTTAAGATGCTGTCCACAGTGTTACACCTGCCAGGAAAGTGCAGTCTAACTTATAAGATTTATAGCGTTTGGAGACCTTTTTAATCTGTTTTCTACCTATATAAAATGAGTAAAAAAAGAGACAAGAAAGCTTCCTAATAAGGCAGTCTAGATCTGAAGAGCAAATTAAGGTCAATTCCTGAACAAAATTGAAGCATGAGCTACTTTTCTTTCTCAAGTAGTTTTACTTATGTTAATAGCCACAGTTCCTTAGTTTATGAATAATTCATGTTATAAGTCTCCACAAGACTTGAGCCTGCAGGTTACATACTTGTATTAAGCACTGAGTGGCTTAAAAATACATTGGTAAAGAAGTACAGAACAACTTTTATTTGGTGCTAAAGACAATTGCAATGCAACAGTTAATTATTGTGATTAAAGATGGTTAAACAAACACAATCTACATAAGCAGAATATAGTAAATATCTTCAATATATCTTCAGCCTGCTATGTTGCATATTATGCCTTCATTTTATACAACAAAATTTTTAGAAGGATATGGCTACATTTCTCCGAAGGAAAAAGCACACACATTAAACAATATATATCAGACAAAGGGTTTGGCAGAAGAATGATGACTCCAATTGAAAATCTTATTTATTTTCTCTTTATATCCATCAGTATATTCTCTACACTTCTGAGCAAGGTAAGACACAATTCTGGGGGCTTTGTTCTGATGATGTTTTTTCAGTGGTGGCCATTCCTGGTGGCTCCCACCACCTCAGTGACAAATGGAGAGCAGTGTCAGCCTCTCTGGTTCCCACTCCCCACAGCTGATGTCTGTTGGCATCATTCAGGATATTGTACAGCTTGACAAAACATTGTCTTCAACATGCATGAGGAGTCTCACCTGGAAACAGGATCCTAGGAGGTCCTGTGTTTATTTGATCCAAAGTTTTCCTTAAAGTGAAAGAGGCAGCTTGCATGACCTGATGATCTCTTCCATTTTCCTTAGCAGTCTGTCCACAGTCACTCCTCTCTGCTTGTATTTTCCATTGTTCTTCCATCTGCTACACACAGCAGGGCTCAGCAGGAGAGCACAGCATGGAGGCAGAGGTCAGGCAGGGAAAGGAAAAAATAATGGAGAGTGAAGAATAATGAGGAGGGTTACACATCAGGGAAGAAGAAGAAGAAGAAGCAGAGACTGTAGGAAGATGGGAAGGGAAAGTCCCAGTGCTTGTAGGAAGCCTGTGAAGTTCCATGTGTCTGTACAAGGACATGCTGAAAAGGAGGCTGAAATGGCATCTCCTCCCTACCCTGACTGCTACAGATTTCAGTCATGACTCAGTGAGGCCCCTGCATCAAGTAATATTTTTTCCACCTTGGCACACGTTCATTGGGTTTGTTTTGAATGACTGACATGTGACAGACTCATCACATGCTAAACTTCTCCAGGAAGAGCTGAATGAGTGGCTGTTTGTTTTTTAATCTATATACCATATCTGTTACACACTGTGAGCCAAAAAATATTTAGTACTACACAAGACGATGTGTGTTTTGGAATTAGAGTGAGTAAAAGAGGTCATCTGCACTTAGCAATGACAGGTTGCAGTGGATATAATCCAGTCCTTTGCACTCAAGGGTTTGTACTTTTGAAAGGCAGCTGCACTCAGAACAGCACTGTGAAATTTCCAAAAAATAAAAAAACCTCTTAGCCCAAAGACAGGTTGTTCCTGTCAGCTTATTGAACTTGGGAATATGAATACACATTCAAATAGCATTGCATGAAGCAATGCAGCTCCTTGGGTGAGAAGGCCATGGCACGGTGGAGGAGAAAGCAAGCTGGAAATTGTTTGTAGTCCGACCTCAATAAGGTTTTTTTAACCCTGGATCCTTGCCATGAATCAGAGGTTGTGGAACACTGCACCCACCAGCTGCAAAACCCCTGCCCTGGTGGCCCCAGCCAAAGGACCTCTGGTCTTTTGATCCATAATTTCTGCTGAAACCATTAGTTTTATCTCTTGTATTTGTCCTCTTTGCCTCTGTAGCCCAGTAACTGTATCCCATTCTGTGCATCTTATACCACAAGTTGAAATTTGTCTCCTGCCAGTTGGTGCTGTTTCAGTTGTCCACTTGGCAATGTCTAAAAGCTCCCTTTGCCCTTGTAACCTGCTGTATTGAACAGTTGTCCCTGGACAGTAAGGGCAGGCTTTAATGACATTTGGATGCTTTCTGCTCTGAGTAAAGGATAAGACATAGATATATCTGACAAATGATCAGGAGGGGTAGGAGGAATCTCTATGTGCTTGATCTCATTAACAACACGAAGTAAAGAACTGAGGTCTCCTGCCTGATGACCATCAGGTTTAAAAGGTCAGGCTAGGGGTGACATCTGTGAAGGTGTTCAGAGACTTGAGGAGGTTGTCACCAAATTGCAAGCATTGTTTTGCAGTACCTGTTGTTTAATTTGCAGAGCAGGTATTAATGTATTCTTCCCCTTTGCTGGGTGCTTGGCTGGCCCCTCTCCTCCCTCTGCAGACACACAGGGGAGATGGGGTGTGTGAGTGCATGGCTCATTGGGGTGGTATTGGGAGACTGTCTCCACCACAGGTGTTTTTCTGACCTTGAGTAAATCACATAGCTTTCTTCATCCAATCTTTCCCCTTTTAAACAGTGCTTGATGTCTGCCCAGCATATTGCAGCAGTGTACCAAGATACCTAAACTGGCTTTTAACTCCTCTGAGTCAGAAAATATATTAATCCAAGTGAAGTATGGCATTTATACAGCTTAGGATTTCTTGGCTAGGTCTTTGATACATGACACTGCACTGAGCCATATGAATGTTCCTTGTTACCAGTGTTTTAACATTTTTCACTTTGGAACCCCTGAAATATTTTAGAAAAGGTACAGACAGCTTTACAAATATCCCAGATGTAGGTTGTGTGTATGGAAATGTCCTTTCCTTAGCCACCACTCCTTTCAGTTCACATACAGGTCAAACCCTCCTCCAGTAAGTACAACATAATAATAGGCAATCTCTTTCTTTTTGCTTGTGTTTTTTCCAGTGAGCAATACATGATATTGAGACGGTAAACAGCTTAGCACAGGCAGAGAGAGGAAAAAAACCCCAGCAGTGAGGGGGTCTAGGTAGTGTTGGTCGTTTAAGGAGTCCATGGTGGGCCTGCCCAGCCTGGGGCTGTGTGCCCACACTAAGCAGGGAAAGGCTGGCTCAGGGCTGGGCACTCACAGTGCTGCCACAGAGGCACAGACGTGGGCACAGTGCTTGTGTGCTTCTCCACGCACAATTCAGTGTCCCCAGGACACTAAATTGGATCACTGTGTGAATCTTGGATTATACTATCCATCTTTCTCTTTCCTTTCTGGAAGCATGTTTTCACTCAAATGTCATGTAAAGGCTTTTTCTTCTTTTTATCTTCTGCTTGATCTTTGTGTTGATGGGTCTGTAGCTTCTAACTCCAATGACATTCAGTTGTGCAAGTGCTTTGCAAACATGGGAGAAGATGAGTCTTTGCATGAATGAGATCACAATCTTCGAAGGCAACAGCAAACACTGAGCATGTGGAAAACTTCTGAAAGCACATCTGAGAGAAGCTGGCTGAAGAACAACGTTGTTGTTAGGAGCAGTCTTAAAATTACAAACATTTATAAACAAATTAAATTCTCTGATTTCTCTTAAATTAGCAGTTATTGTGTGCATTATTCTTCGTGCTTTCTTGTGAAGATGTTGTCATAGTGCCTCAATGTCTTTCCAGTGACTTATCAGAGACTGAGATTTCAGCAGATAAACATTTTAGTAGCTATTGTGGTAACACTATGTCAAAATATTGGCTAAAAACAATTAAACAGCTCAACACTTTCACAGAAGAAGAAAAATATTGCTATTATTTTGTTGCAAGGAATTTTATTTTGGGAAAAAGTACCTCTTGCCAAAGTAATTTATTGAGAAAAAGCCACTGTCTTTTGTGTGGCTCATGTGTCTCAGTAGGCCTCCAGCCTGTGCACTGCAGAGCCTGGCCCTGAGGTATGAGGGCCAGTTTCCATTCCTTGACTTGAGTTGCTGCCAGGCAGCTGCTTGTACCGTGCTCAGTGTTGGTGAGGCAGCTCCTCCCCAACCCACAGCAGAGAGACCTTTCCTATTATACCCAAATCCTGGCTTTTCTTCCCTGCTGTGTAGTCTGTGACACAGAGCACTGTTTATTCATGTGCATCACTTTATTTCCAGCAGGGAATTTACAGAGCAACAATATACTTCCTTGTTTGGATTTAAGGCTCTGCCCAGCAAATAAAAACATGTTTGGAAACTGGTCATTGGCCTGGAGGTTGGGAAGCAGCTCAAGCACTTTACACAGCACTTGACCAGCATCTCCTTAGTACCTCATTTTGGGTCCCTGTGCCAGCATTATTATCCTCTGGAAAGTTGGGGTTTTTTCAGCTCAAAGTGCCTGAAAAAAATGTGACACTTTTGTCGACCACGTTTTTTTCCTGAGGTAGGAGGGTGGTGGTTAGTTTGCAACAACTGCAGTGTAGTGCTGGCATGTGGAGGCATTTGTGGGTGCAAATCCCAGCTTAAGTTGGAGGACAGAGCAGAGGGAGCCAGCCTGATGTAATCACAGCCATCCTGTCTGCTGGGAACTGGGCCTCACACGTGGCCTCTCCCAAACCTTTCTCAAGAAGGATTTGGGAAAATTTTATCCGGCATATACCAAAATCCCGCCTGGAAGCACGTTAACCATTCACCAGTCATATCCAAACACTGGATAATCAGAGGGCCACTGCTCAAACCTGCCTCCTGGCCTTGGGAGCTGTTGGTGGGGATACTGTGATGCCTGTGTTGAGGATCAGGATGAGACTGCCCTTGGCACCAGGTGTTGGCATGGGTAAGGAAACTCAAAATGTCTTTCAATTGTTATCTAATTCTTTTTAATTTCATTTTGTTCTGTTAATCTGTTGTTATCCATTGCATCTGATGTTTGTCTTTGAAAATTGCCAATTTTCGTCATTTCGACCCTTCCTGAGTGCTCAATTCTTTGCAAGCACCATTAGCCTGCAGGCAGCTTTTATTCCTTGGTACTGTCTTATCTATAAGAAGATTATCAGTTGGCTAATGATTTTATTTTTTTATTCCTCTCTAGACATTTTTTTCTGCTACTCTTCAACACTGGGAAACTGCTGCAGGGTAAACTTGCTATCCTAACTTTGTATCACATTGGAAATAGAATGGAGAATATGAACAGTGAGTATCTTTCTGATAGAGAGAAAGGGGACCTGTGTCTAACAAGCCCTTGGCAATAGCCTTTCATTCCCTTTACCTGTCCCACTGCAAGCAGGATACTCTTTCTACAGGGAGTTTTTCTCAACCATGCCAGCCCCATGCAGGCTAGCACTGCTCTACCTTGCTGTGATGGATTTACATTAGCTGATGGTCTGCACTATTGCCCAGGACAGAGGATAACCAGGCAGTGTTTCTCATGCAGATGATTTAAACATTTAGAACATTACATTAGCCTTCTTTTGATGAATTGCTCATATTCATTCCAAAAAAGAGCCTCATTAGCTTAAGACTGAAGCATTATTTACCTACTATTTATTTCTCAATATTTTGCTATCTGCCAAGAGTACATGAATGCTTCCCACAGCATGAGCTGCCACCAGCGCTGCCCTGGTGAGCTGACAAATCTCAGGGACTCTGCTGCGAAGGGGATGGGGCTTTGGAGGGTAAATGAGGGCAGTCTTAAGAGGATAACGTGGCATTTGGTGGCCCTTAGCCATAATGCAACAGAGCAAAGAAGGCTTTTTCAAAAAAACAGATTGAATAAATAAGATATTATTAGAAGATCCTTAGCCAACAAACTTCTTGTTATTATGAAACCTAAGATCAGTGTAATCCTTAAAAGGTTTTAAATTTCTGTTTAGAAGCACCTGCCCCCTCTCATGGCACTGAAAGGTAATTTTCCCTAGAAGACGGATTCCAGTTTTCCTGTATCAGTGACAGTCTAACGCTGTATCTACATCTAGTGGATTTCCCACAACATTGCCACTGGCTTCAGAGTGGGTGCTGGGAGCATGCAGCTTTGCCCAGGAGAGTCAGGTGCCCTGGCTATGCCTGCCTGGGAATGCCCTGACCACTCCAGCTCTTTTCCAGCCCATCAATCAGCTACCAAGTCTGATAAATCTGCAGCTATTCACGTGTACAAACTCTAACTCAAATAAATAGGTGTGTATGTCGCTGTGCAGAATAGCACCACAGGAGCTCACCTGAGCCTATGCATTATGCTGGTGACTTACATCTGATTTTCTTACATGTATCAGTGTTAGTAGGGTTATTAGCTCGGTATCCCCTCTGTGGTGCAGTTAATATTCTCAAGTGCCTTAATTTATGCACAGCAGAAAAGAGAAGAAGACAGGAGGAGACAGAGGCAGTGCAGCTCAGCTTAATTCGTCTATTTTATTTTCAGAGAACATAAGCATTAAACACCATTAGAAGATCCGTGTCCCACTCCTCATCTCTACCCTACCTTTAGATACATCACTCTGGACATTTCTTGTTCGCTTTCTCACCTCTGTTTTCCACTCCATCCCAGTGTAACTTAACTACTTATTCCATGGCTCTTTGGGGCTGGTGTACCACAATGGATAGCTAGAGGGCTCCAAACATGGACAGGTAGTTGTTCCTCAAGGTAAATTGTTATTTGGATAATTGTTCCTCAATGTGAATGCACTACACAGCCACTGCATGGAGTAGGTGCCACTCTGCCTGTACCACACACCTATGGGAGGGTGGCACAAACTCCCTTGTGCCAGCAAAGGCTGGCTCTGTCACTGCAGTGCAAGGACTTTCTTCTCCTGTATCCCCCTCCTCGCTGTCTGTGCTCCCTGCTTGACCCTCCTGCTCTACATGTCAACCAGATGCATGCAGCTGGCTTCACTCCATCTTTCTCCATGGTTCAGGAGAGGACTTTCACCCTTGCCCCCCACCACTGCTGGTAGGTGTGGTGCTGCAGCCCTGGAGCAGCTTATCTCCCAAACACGTGCACTGCCATTCCAGACCAGAGATGAGCTGCAGGTCCTGCAGCCCTCTAGCTGCCCTGTCCAAGATGTTCATCAGCATGGCCCAGCTGCCTGCCAGAGCTGCAGTAGATGTCTTTGCCTGTTTGGATGGTGGCACAGGCTCTGCAGAGTGCGAAGAAGCCCCTCTTTCTTGAGGGTCCTGCAGCAGTCAGGACAGGCTTTACTAGAAGCAAAGCTGAAGGAAAAGATCCCAGGCAGAGAGCAGGACACAATCACCTGGCTGAGCAATTTGTATCATGGTCAAATCCAGACATTCAAACACCAGGAGACAGATCCTCACAATCATCAGGCTGGCACAACCTTGGGATTTTTTTAAAAAGCTCATAGTGTCTTTCTTTTTAGTTCCTATGCATGGTCAGAAGAGGTTTTCAAGGTTTTTACTGCAACCACCAGCCAAGACTTGGCTGTTAAATTCAGATTGCATTTAAACTGTACTTCCTTAATGAGGCAAGTCTCCTCCAAATTTAAAAGCCAAGCTCTCTGTATAGGTGATCAAGAAAGGAGCTGATGATCTGAATGCTGCTGCAGTTGGTCCCATAAAAAATATTACCCCTCTCCAAAATCTTGTTCTTCTTCAGGCGAAGTACTAAAGAAAGGCACACAAGAAATCCCAGCAGGGGTCTAAGTAACTCCTCTGCACTGACTATATATGGGAAATCCAGGTGCTGCCTTTAGAGGAAATGGGTTTTTTTAATGTTCATCTGCTGGAATTACTCTAGTAAGGAAATACTTGAAGATTCAGCATAAACCTGCAGAGTAAAAGAAATTACTAGATTCAGCAGCTGTGGATAATTGCTAGAGAATCTAATATTAAAGATGGCCAGAAAATGTAAATTGCATTCTATATTTATTTATAATTTGTGTCAGAATTATGTGACAGAAATACAGTGTACAAGACACCTAAATATGATATAAAATGAAAACTAAATCTGAGTAATAAAGTTTAAAAAACATAAAAATCTTGTATTTATAATGAGAGAAGAAATGTGTTTCTTAGGCCTTCTTTACCTGAGAATAAATTCTCTAAATTAACTGGGACCCAAAAAACTTTCTCCTTGGACACAAGGTCATTTTACAATGGAGAATTGTTTTGTTAAAAAAGAAGATGAAGTGTAATTGGTACCAATAAATAAAAAAATCCCACAGCTATTATGTGGCACAAACAGAAGAGGCTCATTAAATACAAAATAGCTTCAATAAAAGGAACACTGAAGCAATTGCACCAATCTCCACCAAGGTCTCCTTTTCTCCCTCACAATTCCTGCAGGATAGATGTGGACTGGGTACATTCAGACAACAGGGAAAATTATTAAGATGGTCCTAAACCAAATACAAGGAGAACTATCACCTAGCTCATTCACTATGGACAAAATAATGTGTTTATCATAAGCCTATTTGAGTGTAAAGAATTGTGTAAGTTCTCCGAAGGAGTTGTCCCTTTCTAGTTCATCCTATAAGAGATCAAAAGAACCCTCAGCAACCAACGAAACAAGTAAGTAACTTTTCAAAACAAATGAGTCAGCCTCAAACACTGATCATAGGGGGGATAAAAATCAGGTGTTGTTTTTCATGTGCTCCTCCCCCTTTCCCTACCCACCGCTGCTCCAAACACATGTGTTTGGCTGTAAATCTATAACTGTATGCTTTTGTTGATAAATCATGTTTGTCTGAAGTTGAAAGAATTTGGAGGAAGTTCTTTGTCAATCAGTGTTATTAATGACATAGTTGTAAATCTCACTGTCATAGTATTGACTGAGTAAATAAGTACTTTATGACCTAAAGGAATATTTTCCCAGTGAGGAAACTGGTTTGAAGAAAATTGCCTAATCTTTTTTCCGTTATACCTCATGCACGCAACTGGGCACTCATTCAAAGATTAACTCAGACTGTCTGTATCTCACAGGATCAGTAATGTGCAGATTTTCTAGATGTATCACTTAGCCTGAAGCCCAAGAAATTGTTCAAAATGGATATGTTTGTCGATTGGAGTGGAAATAAAAGAAAACTTTGTATTCTTCCTAGAATCCCTGTCTTTATAATTTTTGTTTTGCATATCTGTGCTTCTCTAGGGCTTGCCTGGAAACAGACCAGATTCAGCCATTAATTTCCCCTTTTTATATCAGTATTATCAGTAACCTGCCTCAGTTTCCTTTTCTGTAGGGTCACCCTCCACAGCCCTGCTGGTGTGACGATTTGCTAATTTAAAGGCAGCTATGAACCATGCTCATGTCAGTGGTATCCCTGCCCCTGTCTAGACAGTAGCTGTGGTGGGATGGGCAGAGGCAGCAGGAGGAATTTGTATTGGCAGCCAGGTCCAGAGTACAACAGCTTCTCCCCTCGAGTCTCCGAGCCAGGCTGTTCCTCGGCACAGTCAGGTCAAGACCCAGCAGATAGGAGCCTTGGCTCTCCATCCCTGGTGAGATCATTCCCCTTTCCCTGCTGCCGTGGTCCTTCACGGTTCTCTGTCTCCTCCCCTGAAGCCCAGGCTGCTGCTCCATGCTCAGTGAGGTGCCTGCACCCGGCGCATCCTCGCTCCTCTGCCATCGCCGAGGGCTGGGGCGGCGTGTGGGGCAGAGCTGCCCCGACAGCACAGACACCGCTGTGCTGACACTGGCCAGGCCCTCTGAGAAGCTTTTTGGTGGAACCCGGGGCACCACTTAAAAGCTGTGGAGTCTTAAACAATTCCTGATCTAGTCCCTGACTGAGCTGAGACCAGCAGCACTGTTCAGTCCGTGCTTTGTCAGCACTGAGCAGAGGAAAGGTGTCCCTGGGGTGAGGCCTGCAAGGCATCTCAGCTGAGTGGCTCTCCCCTGCTCTCATGCATCACTTCTTCCTCACCAACAAGCCCCACAAGCCGGAATGCTCCTGGCATCTTTGCATCCCTGTGCCATCGTGGCTGCTCAAGGGGGTGAGCAGAGCACACCCACATTTGCTGCTGGAGGCACCAGGCCTGCAACAGGTAATGGAGGTGTCCAGGGCACCGAACAGGTGCCTGGTGACCTTGTGTTGAGATCAGCTGAATAAATAAAGCCATCTTACCTCTTTTACAGAATCACACAATAATTTAAGATGCAAAGGTATCACTTCAGATCATCTGGTCCAATCCTTGCAGTACTCGAGGTCAGATCCACCTTTGATATTAGACCATGTCACTCAGGGCCACATATAGTCAAGTATTGATTATCTCCAAGAATGGCAATCCTGCTAGATTTTAGATTTCAACAAGTTTTATGGATTTTATGCCTGATGAGAAATCATCCACAAGTTAATTTATGCTCTTGGATCTCATGCAAGCAACTCTGAGCTCTTCTTGAGTGATTTCTTGCAGTACACATGGGAGCATGATTTTCCTTCCTGGAAGACAGCTGGACCCATAAGATACAGGTTTGCTCAACTCTGTTTCTCAGTTAGGCTGCTTCTTCTTCCCTCTCCTCCCCTTAGCTCTGCCCTATTTCAGTGAACCTCAGCAAGAAGCTGTCCAGCAACAGAAGTTATTCCTTTCTGGTTTGGGAAAGTATCTGGTACATTTGAAGTGCCACCAGAAGCATGAGGAATATTAGTTGTACCTCTGAGAAGAGATTAATTTACCCATGGATCTTACACAAGCAACACCATGGCCCTGCTATTGCCTTAACAATGACAGATATATTCCTGAGGGCCAGATTCAATAAATCCATCTGAGTTATCCTGAAATCAATTGTTTAGTTCTTTTGTGGCCTTGCATGGGACCAAAATGATTTTTGTTTATTGAATTGAAATGTACCATGTTCTCTAAAAGTAATTAAGGTATTATGCACTGTTAGTTAGTATTCCAAAACTTGCACAGGATGTTTTATAATTCAGTGTAATGAAATGACATAATAGAGTAAATGATTTTGCTACTTTATTTTATCCTACATATGAATAAGTGACAGATACTAGCAAATTGATTGCATTTATTGAAAAAAAAAAAGCCTAATCTCTTTTGTATACATATCCTATCTGTGTAATTTGTTTATTTGTTCTTTAATTCTAGGAGTATATATCTATTTTTTGAGAAATTTTCATATTAAAGATAGACGTTATTCTGGATAAGATTTCTGCATGTGCATGATGGCCTGTCATAATTTCAGAGAGAATCAAGCATAACTTTATTGTGGAATAAGTTTTAATACAGAAAAATCTCTTACAAAATATTCCATTTTGACAAAGGGTGAAAAAGTGTATTCTACTACTTCTTTTTAAATATAAAATTATTATTCACAATAAAGAGTTATCTGGTTTTCTTAAACTAGAGCTATGTTAATATCAAATTCTACTTATTTCAGTTTTTTTGAAAACTGTAAGACTGGATTGTGGTGTTGACATTGACAGAAGACAAGATCTGAAAGCATCATGGTATAAGAAGTCTGAGAATGGGGGGAGGAGAGGGGCATGACTTCAAAATGACAACTTACCAACAAGGTAATGAAATGACATTTTGATTTGAAAAAAGTGTGTGGCACTTGCCAGACAAAATCTCTGTTTTTAAATTCTTACAGTGGAACGTTTTTCAATCAGAAGAAAAAAAAATGTCACCATCTCCATTGGCATAGAGCTCAGGACTTGTTTCCTACTTACTTGGGCCATCCATAGTTTTGAGATAATTAGCCACAGCTTTCTTCCAGAGCAAGAAATAAGGAGAAGTTTATTACCTATCAACAATGAAGTTTCCTTCTTCTGTCTCCCACATGTTAGGCTGGCAGAGACTTCCCTCAAATTCCTAAAGTGTGTTGGGAGCTGGTCTGTGATATGCTGTTTATGAAATAAATCCAGATTTTTGTTTTTACCAAAACAATTATGACTTTTTTATCAAAAGAGGACATTGCCAGAATTATTGTGCTAATGACCACCTTACCCTAAAAACCTGCCTTAAGGGCTAAGTTCCCAATTCTTCCTCTAACAGAGATGCAGCTGAGGTCAAAAACAGGTTTTGTGGTTTAGGGGTATATAATGGGTAGAGCCCTGGAGCAAAGCAGTAAATGTTTGTATTAATTGCATTGAGAGTATGCAAAAGAAAATATTTTTGAAAAAAAAACAAACTCACAAGCTCTAGCAGTTAATCAGCACTATTTCAGAGGTGAAGTTGTATGCAGGTAAAGCAGTTTGTTGACAAAGTAAACAGCAGTAACCTCAGGCATTTATTTTTATTTCACAGTTCCCTAACTCAGTAAATCTCCCAGAAATTATAAGGCAACAAAACTCTGGAAAGAATATATTTGTATTTCAATGGACAAAGGCATCAATATTACTTTACTCTGGAGAATACTATAAAAATTCAAATTATATTTTCATTGCTCAGTTCCAAATCCAGTAGATTGACTATTGCACTGTTTAAGGTTTTCTATGGACATCATGACTTGACTTAAACATTTGAGATTTAAACTATGAACTGTCAAAGGCAAAGCTAAAAATAAATGTTGCAAATGTTTTGTCTCACAAGAGTGAGCAACTAATAGAAGAACAAAAGGTTATTGAGTAAATATAGATTTTTGGATGGAGGGAGTGGGTATAAAGGTTCAAGATTTTTTTAGTGCTTTTATGACAGACTGACACAAACATTAAGAAAGTTTGACCTTTTGTGTATCCAAACTGCAACAAAAAGTGATTTATGGCTTATTTAAACTTGTGGTACTGAGGTGGAAGACATTAATCTCAGTCTAGGCATGCTTAGAATAAATCAAAACTGATTTGTGGATAGGACATTAAACTTGTTTTGTATAAAATTTAAGTTAAAAAATATACCTGTGTTTTCTCAGACTACTCTCCCCAGTAAAAAAATAACCAGTAGACTGGTTAAAGAAAGTGAAGGTCTTCCTTTTCCTACATAGCAAACGTGAACAGCTGCTTGGCTTGAAATGTTTCCCTCAATATGAATAATGGCTCTGGATGAAGGGGTCAAAGTATGAAATAATCATCAGCATAGCACAGCCAAACTTTTGGCAGTGAATTATCCAAATCCCATTTGAACACATTTTCAGATCTGATATTCCTTTTGTAGCAACAGTGAGCAGGGTGAAGCCAAGGGGAAAGAGAGCAGAATTTAATAGAAAAATCATGAAACTGTGATTACAAGAACTCAGCTCAAAATGAAATTTACTGTAATATACTTTCCTTAGATGCTGAAGAAGTGTCTTATAAAAACCAGTGGAAATAGCTGAAGGTGCTTCATACAAATAAAAATTTGTAACAATCAAAATAGTAAAAAAAGAGAACTTTTGTACTGAAATTTGATCTGCTTATGTCAAGGTTTCTAGAGGGACCAGGACTTCACTGGTATCAGAACTCCACCTGCAGTAACTCTTATCTTCACACATTGCTGCTATATGGTTTGGGATTTAACATAGTAAGAAGTGGAAGCAGACCCTGAAGTTGCTCGTTAGCAGATATATGTGTGAAAAACCACAGGCTTTTAGATGTATGAAAGATGAAGCACTTCCTCAAATCAGTCATTTGGTCACAAATTTTGTGGAATTCACTCATATTTGCCGTGTCCATTTTGCAGTGCCCATCCAAAAGCATTCAAGGTTTCATTTATTTTACTTATATATATACATAGTTATTTATTTTTATATATATATATGTATGTATTAGGACACAGTAAGACTTAAAATAGCCAAACCCAGTGTTTCTATTTAGACATCCACAATTAGCACACACTTGAAGGCAGAGGATTTGGTCTCTAATTGGACCAGTTTGAAAACGATGCAAAATGAAATGTCAGTATTGGCTTTAGTTCCCCAAGACTGTACTCTGAAAGTTTCCATTCTGCTTCTTTCAGAGTTTCTTTTAACTTGGTAATGGATAATGCTCAACTAAAAAGTATTTACTAGGAAAATGGAGAGATTTTTCTTTTAATTTTATTCTCTTTGGGGACATGAAAATTACACTGCTGTCAATTCAGAAAAATCCTAAGGCTTGTAATCTCTCTCAGTAGATGCAATCCTGCTGAATTACTACCTTCCATATAACTTCTCCATTTGCTTAGCATTCACAGATTTACAGGTATTGTCCTCTGCCCAATTTCAACGTTCAGTAAAGCAGAGAAGGGATCTTGGATTTAATCCTGAATAAATCCCTGGTTAGTTTTATGGGGCTATCTCAGGCAGGACACAAGGGGAAAATATAACTCCAGCATGTATCAGGACTCTGCAATGAACAGACCCTCAGAGGGTCTCAGAGCTATTTTGAAGACTTTGGAATTGCTTTTTCTGTCATTGTGGTATTGGCAAACTCTTGGTTTTTCTTTGACTCCTGGACTAAAATGTTTGATTTTTACTTGGCTTTAAGTTAATAAATATTTGGGATCTGACTCTTGAAGTAAAAGGAAAAACTTTCTACCCTATAGGGACAAAAAGGATGGACACTTCTCAGGAAAACACACGGGGATTGTTTCAGCTGAATTATTATCAAATCTCTCTATCAGATTTTACCTCCTTTGCTTTGCTACAGCACCAGGGCTTTGCCTTTCTGCAGGGAGGCCAGTGGGTGCAAGAGAGCCCTGCCTTAGTGCTAGGGTCTTCCAAAGCACAGGAAGTGATTTGAGAGGAATGGGGGAGGAGGAGGAGTTAGGAGGAGTACCGTAGTTTCAGCATCCTGGTTGTCTCTTATGGAAAAGCTGGAATGCTTCATCACCAATTAATTTTCTGAGATCTGCCACTGCAGACAAAAGGTCTTTGGTTTACATGATGTGTGTTCTGTAATGCAAATATTTTGGTTAAAGTACTATGCTGCAGTAAAAGAATGTGTGAAAATACTATTCTGTAGAAGAAAATTATATTGCAAAAATTGGTTGTTTTCTCTGTAACAACATGCTGTACCAAAAAAAAAAAGAGAGATAAGGCCCTTTCACTGGACTTGCCTTCTGTGAATTTATGTTGGCTGTCCTGACTTATATTTTCAGATTTGTTTGTTGATAGCATCCAAAGTAATGAATTTCATTATTTGACCTGCAGTGGCAATACTCCATTCTTTTAGAATATCTTCAGTTCTTAGAATTTTTTCAAATCGGGCTTCAGGTCTTCAGAAGATTCTGGGAGAAGAAAAGGGGTTGAATGATTTCCATAAGCTTCCAAAACTCAATTGCACCTGACCCTTAGCAACTTTGAAGTTAGACTTGCTTGAGCAGAGCATGGGTCCAGGTGACCTCCAGAAGTCCACTCTAACCTAGATTTTCCTATAAATCTGGTTTCTATTTTATATCCCAAATGTGGGTAAATGAATATCCCCCCCTCCAAGAGAGGCAATAAAGGAAATAATCATATAGCTGTGTCATATTGCAAGAATTTACTCAGATTATCTTAAATCTGTAATCTTTTAATTTTTGAGTGATTAACCTGGCATCTTGAGAATTTTCACATATTTTTTGTCAAGGTGTTTCTTGACTGTTCTGAGTGAGCAATGAGAATTAACATGCTGATATGGAAGATTCCAGAGGGAGAAGAAAATCATACAATGCTGACATCAAAAAGACCTTTCATTGTTTCATCAGTTGGCGGAGCTGAAAAAGCTTGTATGAACCTTTTGCTCAAAATCAGTACGTAATTGTATGTCATGACATGTTGACAAGGATGCAATGGACTTAACACCTCCCCTTTGTCAGAAAGGGAAAGTGTAATAAACTGTGGGCAGATTGAATAGCTGAGTCCCTCTCAGTTAGAGGAATACATATATACACAAAATCCATCAACAAAACATAGCACAGCTTGTTGCAGAACGTCAGTGCTACAGGAATATCATCACCTTGGAGTACTGAAGTAGACAGGGGGTTAGCCTGCCTTAGCTCCTTAGCTACATTTTCCCTCAAGAATTAATTCAGAATTTCAATTTTATATTAAATGCAATGAATCAGTTTCTCTGCAGCTGTATCTGGAGGAAGTACTGTGCCTTTTATTTTTAGACACATTAAAATCAATTTCTTGTGATTAGTGGTTCTCATTTTCTGAACTTCCTGCTTTTTGAGCAAATGACAATTAATTTGCTAAGAATACGCAAGTGTTAGAGAGTAAAGTTCCTAAAACTGATGTAGAGGCAAGTTCTGCTTCCATTCATCTCACTCTACAGCCGTTTTTTTATCCCAGTTTCAAGACTGACTCCAGTCATGCACCTGTTTGACTCAAGCTGAAGGATCTGACACAGCATTAACCTTTGAAACATGGATTTTTAAACAAAAAGTGACTGAGTGTGATTTTGCATGCTCTGTAGGAATCTTCCAGCCACCAGTGACTCCTGCAGCAGAAACCCCCTCTATCCCACTGAAATCTTCCCCAAGGAACTATAAGGGGGAGCAATTTCATTTGGTGCATATTTAAATGCCTGGTGCATTTTAAATTGAATTTGGTGCATATTTACTTTTCTAAGCTAACCCATGTATGAATTTTTAGCACAACTCTATTTAAAGGAATCACAGAATCTTGTGTACTGGGTCGGAAGGAACCTAAAGGAATCATCAAAGGCCTACTTTTTGTTATTGACTGATCAGTTTAATCTTACCTGCACTTGTTTACATGTGACCTATGAAATGGTGTAGCAGAGGCACTTCAAGTCACTGTTGGTGGCACTGAATGGACCCCTTGGGCTCCAGAAGCTGATGATGCACTGGTGGCTATGTGGGTACCAGCCCAATCAATGGGCTCTAAAGATGCAAGTGAACTTATTGCAAGGTTGGTAGTCATGCAATGAGTTGTCAAAACAGGGCTTCTGTGCTTAAAAATATGTTGAGGGCAGAAGGTTATCCTAATATGTCTGAGTTTATCCTAATCACAGAGCTCCTCACTGGTCCTTTGACCACTTTGTCTCATTAGCCAGGGAATTATCTGAGTCATCCTGTTGTTTTCAAGGCAAGATCAGCTTGCAAGACTGAACCTTTCCCTTCCACCCAGGAAGATGTCTGCATGCATATTCATTTTAACATTAGTCATCACCTTACTTTTTTAATGTAATCAAATTCATTTTTCATTGTTTTACCTCACTAGGTTTTTAATGGCTCTTACAAAATGATGTCTGGATTTGCTATCTATGTTCTCTCCAAATATCTGTGTTAACCATGGACAGATTGTACCAGGTAACAATAATGTTATTACAGTTATAAGCCATTTCTATCTCCTCTTCTCTACCAGAGCAAAGACTTTACAAAATATTGTTCCTGTTTTCCCAATCTCATTGCAAAACATTGAAAAGTGTGTTTCTTCCTAGTTATCTTTGCTGCCAAAATGAATTCTCAGCTTGAAAACTGCAGCCTCAACAGTGCAGCCTCTCCCATATTCTTCGTGCCTGCTCATCTGAGTACCATCAAAGCCTTCATCACTGCAGCCCTAACACTGTCTTCTGCCCTGGAATGTTGATCTGGCTTCCAGACTCCATTGACCTCATTTCTTGTCATCTCAGGTCTTGCTCTACAGTGTTAAGCTTTCAGACATGATTGCTATTCACAGCAGAGCTTGGGTTGGGAGCCAAACTAGCACTTAGGCAGCTTTCAGATACCAAAATTGCAAGATGTGAATCACAAATCTCCCTTCCTTTCCCATCCTTCCCCTCTACTCAAAACCCTCTATTCCTGAAGACACCCAAGATGACCCTGCAGCTTCAAGAGGACTCATTACTCTTCTTCAGTTTTCCAAGTGCCCTGAACTGTCCCATCTCTGCAGCCCCATGTCTATCTTTGGACCATCTCCCAGTGCAGATATTCTCCTATATAATTTCTTTGGCAGGCCCCACACCACAAGAATTAGGCACCTAGGCAAATACTTGGATGAAAGGGAGAGGGATGTGTCCTCTTATTATTATCATTTGTTGGCTCACAAATTTTTCTGTCATAACCTCACTTTCAGTTGCAGTTTATGACCTGGGTGCTTCCCTCAAAGAGGGGAACATTAATGTTTTCCAGTACTTGAAATGGCTCACATCAGCAACTTCCCAAGCTGTGTCCTAACCACAGCCCTAGGTTAGGGAGACTTCTGCTAGCTCTCTCTTCTCTCCTGTGGAATTTGTGCTCCTCACTGGAAAGAAAAGAAAACATCTTCAGCTCTGTTTTTCACACCATAACCAGACACTTAGGGAACTCCCTCTGGAGGTCAGAGATGTGAGTTTGACCCTGCTTATTTGCCCTCCACTCCTAGCAATAAAAGGGAGGGCAGAGGTTGAAACTTTTGTTCATTGGTCATGGTTAAAACCATTCGGCTACTAAATAAATATGGGGACCAATACTTTCCAGACTGCTGAACACTCCCTGTAGTCTACATCAGTGAGAGAACCAATCCGTATTCCCTTCAGGGATAAGATATCACACCACCCAACTTGCTGTCACCTACCTACTTCCCCAAATCTATGTCTTCACCCCAATTTCAGCATTGACAATTTCTGCTTTGTTTCAACTGATGTGATTTAGAGAGTAGAAAGGATGAATGGCTTTTATTTCGCATTAAAGTGCCATTTCACAAAGGGATATGGCTGGATTCCATTTCCATTATCTAGTTTGACCGTTATCTGACATTTCAGATGGAACTGATTCATTGAAATTATATTACCTCAGCACTCAGTGGTTACTCACTGCCTTCAATAGGAAATTGTTCAGATAATCCATTGAGGCATCATTTAAAAGGGATATGTAGAGTACTCCTGCAAGTAAGGCAAGCAGCACTGGATCAGCATGGCTAATGGCACAAAATGGGAGGTAAAGTCTGGCTGAAAAGGGTTGAAAAAATGACAATTTATTTGAGAGGATTATCAGAAACACACTGCAGTGTTCTTGAAACTAATCCTATTGATTCCCCTTTCTTTTGATCTGTAGTATTTTCTCTATATCAGGCAAGTTGGAGGAACAAAAACGTGCTTCAGGTTCAGTTCATTCTTGTTACTTAAATTTCTGTATTCTACACAGTCCCACATAGAGAAGTTAATCTTTTATTTATCTGAAGAGTATTTTATATGTATTATCCCATAACATTCTTTTCTATTGCTGCAATAAGGAAAGTTCTATCAGCAGTACCATTATGAACAGATGAGTCTCATTTTTAAAAACGTAGCTGCAAAAATATGGTTTCAGTTCAGACTTTATACTGTACTTAGCCATCAGAGGGCAATTGTTTTTTTTTAAGAATGTTTTTATGAAGATATTTGAGAAAAGACAAAATGAAACTCTGAGGAATTACAGAAGTAGTGTTGCAAAATAGGCTCTTCTACAGTAAGATAAAAACTGAGCAGAAGCATCTATAAATACCTAAAATGGGAACCATCAGAAATGGGTGAGAGCATCCTCATGCCTCATCAGTGCAGAATGCTAGTGAGCTAACTCAGAACATCTAAATGCAACTTTGCACTTAGGAGATCCTTAAAATCACATTTTAGTCCTCTTCTATTTTCAAACTCTGTAATGAGGGTGAAATCTGCACATCCTAAAAGCTTAATATTAATGGACATACCTTGCACAGGGAGTGTCTAAGATTTGAAAGCCTTGCTAAAACACATGGCTTTCCACAAACATTTCTTGATCTTCTCAGGTTAAGCTTTAGAGTGTTTGTGGGAGTTTTGTAGTATGACTATTCGAATTTAAAACAGACCTAATCTTCCCATGTTCATTACAGAAATTAAAAATTTGTTCACTAATGCTAATCACAAGACTATAAAACCAACATGTAGTCTAGGAGAGGTTTTTGTCAATATCCTCTCTTTGATATTAATAAGATTAGGTTGATAACACAATTTGAAATCCTTTATGCAACCCCTCTGTTATCTTCTGTGGGCCATTGTGAATCAGATCTTACCAAGTGAGAAATGTTGCCGTAGGCTGACCGAAACTATTAGCACTGGAAAAAATGGTCCATGGTATGCAGGGGCACCATAATGGTCCCTTTTTGGCCTTAAAATCTAAAGGAAAGTACAAATGGTGCTTAGAGAAACATAAGTAGTAAAACTCTGTATTGATCTGAAGTGACAAAAGAGAAGACAAAACCTATATTTTTCAAAGTTGCAAATTGGTGAATTATGCCAATTACTGTTGGCATTAAAAAAATCTTGCCAAAAATCATGTTTTTACCAGGAATTATTATAAAGGTTTATGATTATAGACATTAGACCTGAATATTTATAAAGCAGAATAGTTTATTTGTTATACGTTAGTAAAAATAAAGGACTAAATGTACCTAATTTAGGGCTCTTATTGTAAAGGCAAAAGTTGCTCCTGGTTTCATTGGTTTTCCCAGCTTCTCATTGAAACTGCTGTGATTAACCATCTCAAAATGTATGCACTGTAACTGCCGCAACTACAACAGCACTGAAGAGGAAATGTTCTCCAAAGCAATGTTTAGCTGCCAGGGGAGGCACTGAGAAGAATTCAGACCTCACTGAATGTCAGCTGCACTGAACTGGAGGGTGCCAGTGGTGAGGACTGCAGCTCACTGGTGCTGACTGCACCTGGAGGGGCTGCCAGTGGCAAAGGGCTGTGGGGCTTGCCTTTCCAGCACAAAGTGATGTCCACTGTCTTTCAAGCAGTTACCTGTCTCACTTTAAGTGGGAGGGAAAGGTTCTGCAGTGGGAGAGTCTTTGGGGAGCAAAAGGCGGAGAAGCCCTGCCAGGCAGGATGTCCAGGGCAGGTGGGAGGCAGGGGCCTGGGAAGGACAGATGTGAGCAGCACCTGGGAAGCTGTGGTTTGAGGAAACTCAGGTGTCGGGTTTTGTTGGGCTAGGAGCTGGGGATTTGGCATGAAGTTAGAGGTTTCTAGCACAGTAGAGGAGGGAGCAAGGATAAAAGGTTTTAAGGGGTCACTATGAGACAAGGTACTCATAACAAGGAATACTAGTGATAAGCAAAGGTATAAATCACCCAAATATTTCCCTCCCTTGCCTCTAGCCTCCATCCTTTTCGTTGTTGTTGTTCTCTGGCATATAAAAATCACATTTTTGAAAACTTAAATACACTTGATATAAGGGAGGAACTGATCCTTAACCTTCAAAACATTTTGATGATATTCATCTCAACTGACTCTTTGACAGAATAGGTTCTTACTGGCCTAGAAGAAAGATCAGGTTTTGGACTAGAGATAAGAAGAAATGTTTTTTGCAACTGTCAGGAGAAGTCTCTGAAAATTAGTGGATTTTGTATTGTTCAACATGTTCAGAATCAGCCTAGAATAACAGCATTGCTAGAAAGGTGAAACTTTGCAGTGGATAAGAAATTATTTAGTGGGTTCAAAATTAAAATTGAATGCAGAATGCTACTGAAGGAGTTCACAACATTAAATGGCAAAATCACAGACGAAATTCAATGTCATTAAATGCAAAGGAATTCACATGGGAAGATGTATTCACAACTGTACATACCTAGTGATGGATTCTAAATGAGCTGCTACTCAGAAAATGAAGTTTGGGAGCTGTTGTGGCTTTTTCTCCTGAGACATCAGCCCAGTCCTCAGCTTTGGTTGCAAAGACACAAGAGCTTATTTGGCACTATTAGAAAAGAACGAAACAGAGAATTTAATAATTTCACTCCTCAACTTGGAATTCTTTATGCATTTCTTGTCATACCTTCTCAGGAAGAATATTGCAGAACTAAGCTCATCCATCTCCTAAGTGACCTTCACCATTCATTTGTTCTGGATATAATAAATGTCTGAATATTTGGGAAGCCAGTGCTTCCCTTGTGCAGAAAGAAATTATCTCCTCCATCACTGTCTCTCTTGGAGAAGACGAAGCCACCCCACTTTGCCTTTTAGCTGCAAAGCTCAGGCATGTTCATGTTAAGTCAAACTCACAGTCTGAAGTAGTAAATCCAGAAGTGAAAAGTACAGTTTGTTTAGATGTGTTGATTAGGTAAAGCAGCAATGACCTTGAGCTTAGTTCTTCCACAACCTGTTTTTTGCTCTGGTTAAAGGTGGTTTGTGTTATAGTCCCTTTTTTACCTCTGAAGTCATCAAATTTTTAACATTGAGAGAGTTTAATAGTCACCTATAAAATGTGATTCCTATTCAAGTAAATTCCTGCCTATGTGGAAAAGTATCAATAAAACTCACAAAATATTTTTAAGAACTTTAAAAACTAAAACCAGAAAGTGTGAAGTATATTTAAGGTTCAGAATTTTAATGTCAGTATGAACTGTGCAGGGAGAACAGGACAGTCTAAACCAAAAAATTTAGACTGACATGTTCATAGCTGGCTAACTCAGACCCAGAAACCCATAGGAAAACATAAGACTGTGTTCCAGTGGTGAAAAAAAACATAGGAATAAAGAAAAAAATTCTGAATTACTTTTTCTTCTATTCACTTCCAGGAATGCAAGCATGGGCTACAAATTACCCCCATTTAAAAAATGGCTTTTACAGGTGATTGACCATACTAAATAATTCATTTGGAAATAAGGTATACTGACAAGTTGGAATATTGTTTTAGAAAGACTGTGAAGTCAGTATGAATGGCAAGCCTATCTCCCTATTTGTACATACAGTTAAAGAGGTAACAACTCTTGTAATTTTATCTTAGTTTTCTTGATAAATGATAGCTTTCTTAAATCTCAGCTATGGAAGTCATAGGGTTATGGAAAAAAACAAACAAACAAACAAAAAACCAACTCAACATTTATTAAAACTCAGAAATTTTTAAGACTCATGCCTTAAGAGAAAAACCAGAAAATGTGACCAAAACACACTCTAAAAATAGCAGAAAGCAAACAAACAAACTGCTACGACCTCCTGATTGATAAAAATCCACTAGTTAAATTGAACATGTTATTTTTGGTGGATGGCTTGACTTTTGAAACTTTGGGGCTGGGAGAAGTCCAAAAAGAAAACTTTTGGACAAAACCCAAGCTTACCTGACTGACTGAATAGTAGAAACTTCCACCAGATCAGAATTTATATAAAATTAATTTCTTGTCTCATCCTGGATACATAAATTGCATGGCAGAAAAGGTATTCCACATGTCAGAACAATGGTTAGGAAAAAGCTACTGACTGAACATCAGGTTTGTTAAATACTGTTGGGCCAAAAGTAATCCACTATCACCAGATCATGCCTGGATTACCAGAGATCCCTCCACAGTACTAGAACACATACCCTACTGTCTGCAATATATAAAATCAGTTGAATTAACACAATTCATCCTTGGTCAGAATTCTTGGAGTACTCTGTAATTACAATAGAGGAGTTGAGCTCAGCAGGAACATTAAATGACATAAAATGTAATTACTATGCTCAAGGTATATTGTATGCAGCATATGATTCCTATTTGATATGTGTTAAAGAAAATTTGCCTCCAAAGCTTTAAATGTCAACAAGACGTGATGATTTCACTGTGGAAAGCTGTTGCACTGGCCCGTGCAGGATGGAAAATATCTCAAGAAGTTTGGCAACAAGATGTGTCTCTAACTCCTCTCCTGGGTCTAGGTTTCTCACTCTTCTCTTGTATCTACTGACCAGATATTTTACAGATACTTTCTGGGTGACAGGAAAGCTCCCTGTTACAATTTTTGGTGTTGGGACTTCTGAATACTAAAACCAGACATGTCTTGAATAGTATATATTCAGGGTGGGGAAACTAGTCCTTGCTGACTAGGCTTACCAAAAACATTTTTAGACCAAACAGTAACCACAAGTGTTTTTCCAATAATAGCATGAAAAAAAATCATGTACTCGCATGCCTTGCAAAATGAAATCATGGATTGAAATCAAGCCCCAAGGCCACAGGGCTTTCCACCTTTGTTACACTTCAGATTTAGTTGGGATTTTGTATCACGTGTATATTTTAGCAGATGGAGATTAGAAGTCTAAATGCTGCTTTTGGTGTGATTTCAATAGTTATGAACCTTAGATCGTCACTCCCTGAATTTCCTATACATGTAGGTAATAAAATTCTAGTGTGTGAATGTAAAAAACCCCTCTTTGTTTCTATATTTATAGATCTGTCTTATCTGAAACTGTAGAAATATGAAACAGCTAAATGGAAGATAATTTGTTCCTTGAAGCCAGTTCTCATGAGAAAGACAGGATTTAGATTACTGTATGTCCCTATATTCACTAGCTAGTACTCATTTTTAGTGGATGCTCTGCAAAAATACTGCCTGTATTTTATTTTCTTCTAACCTTGTTTTTTGTCTTAGTTTGATTTTCTACTTTCCTTTTATTGTCTGCAAGGCAGACTCTTTGTTGTTTGACAGGCATGAAATGGCATGGAACAGTAATACCAGTAATTATGGAGAAGAACAAACCATTACATTTGCTTGCAAAGCAAAAAAATACACCTTTCAAAAAAATAAAAAAGAAAGGCAAAGTTTTAAAGTTGGCATTTATTTTACATGCTACTGATCAAGGGTAAGTCAGTGGGAATTGTCTGCCCAGGATAAGCTAAAAAAAACCTAAAACCAAAATAAAATCTGCAGGGCACAATATATATCATATAGCCATATTAGCTGAAGCATAGTATGGAATAAAAAGGGTTGCAGGTTCTGAGCAAGTTTTAAATTCTTTTTCATCTAATTATTTGCTGCAATCAGTCTTCCATTACATGAATTCAGAGGATTGCACATAATCTGTGTGAATGTTCAACCCATAAGGTCATAAAGACGTGAGCTGTTCTCCTCTGGAGATTTTGATGGGGACTGAGCAATTCTTAGGATGCCTCACCCCATGAAATGTGCTAGTGGGAAACTAACAGGTGTTAGCAGCTCCCCAAAGCCAAAAAGAAAAATTCAATTGTTCTTGGCAATGCTCCAAGGTGGTCTCATGTTGAATTAATCTGTGCCATCTTCAATCTCATTAGGAATTAGGGAGTCACAGATTCTTGTCAACATTAATATCACAAAGGGAGAAGTAGCCTCTCCACAAAAAGCAGAAGAAATTACCGCAAAAGAAATATTTGAGGCCAAACGCTGCACTTAGTTACTCTTTGGCAAGTTTATTACAGATTCATGCTGATAAATAATATGTGGAAAATGGCTCATCTTGGTTAAATAACACTGGCCTGATTTTCAAGGCTGTGCAGTGGTTTTCAGCTGCGGGCATTTAACACTTCTGCAAAGGGATGCCCCAGTTCTCCATAGTATCCTTTCATTTGGAGTTGTATTTTTTTTCTTATATCATACTTTTTCCTCCAAACTCTCTTTTCCTTTGAAGTTTGTTATATGGAAAAAATAAAGCTGCTTAATGAAATTTTTATTATGATGTTGCCCTTTGCATGGTGAATTTGGGACTGAAAGACAAATCTAATTTGTCAGTGCAGCAATCAGGTGTAAAGGCACGACACTGTTGTGTCTTTGATCCCAGATCATCTGCAGTCTCAAACTGGCATGGCTGACTTTGCCTATAAAAAGGCACTTTAGGCTTGAGGATTTACAGCCCAGCCTTAAGTGCAGTGCCTCATGTGCAGTGAAGCTGCAGCACTGGTAGGGCCAGGTGGTAAAAAAGAGGAGAGGTGACAGTTGTAAGGGATAAGGTGTGGGGGCTTAGTTGGGTTTTGATAATTTTTTTAAATGACGGACTCTGTATAACACTCTAGTTTTTGCACAGTGTTTTAAAGTGCTGATTTAGTAAGGCTTTAGTAATACGGATATCAAATTGAAAAGAAGAGCAGCCACTATAGATAGAAGCAAACTGTAGTTAAGATCAATATCCTTTGGATTGAAATATTTTTCTCTTTAAATGTAGAGATGATGTCAAGTTATTATGAGATTTGCAGTGAAATGTGAAAAAAAAATTAAATTTACATTTATTTAACATAATAAATTGCAGAATCATAATTACTAGACTTGAAAGGGACTGGAGGAGGTCATCTGGTCTATCCACGTCTCCCCATGGATATTTCTGTCAAGCCACCTCTAATCATGCAGGCTTCACAAACCTCCACACAATCAGTCCTTCACTACTGAGATGCTTAAAAAAAGAAATTCCTAATGGTAAATGTAATTTTTTCTTGGTGTTTCTTCAGCACACCATAGAATCATAAACTCATATAATGGTTTGTCTTGGAAGGACCTTAAAGACCATCCAGCTCAAAATCTCTCTGCCATGGGCAGGGACACCTTCCACCAGACCAGATTGCTCAAAGCCCCATCCAACCTGGCCTTGCACACATCCAGAGATGGGGCATCCATAACTACTCTGAGCAACATATTCAAGTACTTCACCACCCTCATGGTAAAAGAACTCTCTCCAATAGCTAGTCTAAACCTGTCTTCTTTCACTTTGAAGCCATTCATTACATGCCATTGTCTCTCTGCAGCACTCACCCTTTTGGTACTGGAAGGTGCTCTAAGGTCTTCCCAGAGTCTCCTCTTCTCCAGGCTGAACAACCCCAAATATCTCAGCCTGTCTGCACAGGAGAGGTGCTCCAGCCCTGTGATCATCTTCAAGAACCTCCTCTGGTCTTTCTCTAACAGGTCCACATTGTTCTTACATCTTCTGTGTTGGGGACTCCCAAGCTGGATGCAGTGTTCCAGGTGGGGTCTCACAAGAGCAGAGCAGAGGGGCAGAATCCTCTCCTTTGACCTAATGACAACACCTCTTCTTTACTATATTTTTTTGCATCTTCTTATCTCAAGTATTTTATTTTTTTTTTCCACAGGGCAGAAGTTTCCAGACTTTTCATCATTCTTATTGTTTTCTCTCATCCATCTCCGTGGAAGGCATATCTCCAAGTGCAACAGTCAAAATTCTAGACAGAGCTTTAATGTACATTGGATTCTTTGGAGGCGAATCTCTTGTCCAAACAGGAGTTTGCTTCTAATGCAATAGCAAGACACCACTATCTCAGCCTGTGAGCTGCTGAAGACCCTGTTCTGCTTTTTCTGGACTGCTACACATCGCCCCACCTGTAGAGCTGGTTATTTCTGCCTCAGTTGAGGACCTGAAATTTGTCTTCAGGATTTACGCATACACTTTTCAGATGGTACAAGTCCCCAGGGTTGGATGCTTTCTTTACAGGTAGCATTATTCCCAAAGCCATAGAAATTTGGAAACTGCTTTTTGAAAAATGCTCATTGAATCTGTTGGTGAAGGGCAGAGGGGAGGCAATGCCAAAATGTGTAACAACACAGAGTTGTGCTTCTTTTATTTAGCTGAAATGTCAAAATTCCTCCCTCAAGTACTACTCGTGTTTAACAGTACCCCCTCATCCTTGGTGGGTTTTCACACACACCACAGCACAAGGTATGTGGTATTTCACCTCACTCTGAGCATGCTTAAGTGAAGTGTTCACTGTGAGGGAAGGTAGGAAACAATGTTTGTGCTAAAATAAGGCAACATGAGCAGTACTTTGGCTTGTATGGGCAACCACTGCAAGCACCCTCTGCCATCCCAGCTTTTGTTGGCATAATGGGAAATGAGATGCCACAGGAACTCCAAAAGTCAGAGGCAGAAATGACACATGGCTTTGTGTGAGCAAACAGCCAGAAAACTAGTCTGGTTGCTGTATAGTCAAGAGGTATAATTTCCCCCATTTTGTACTCATTTATCTTATCATTTTCACTTACTTTACATAGACAATTTTATATTGGTGTTCAAGATAATGAAAAGCATGTCCAGTCCTAACTTCTTACCTGTGCTTATGTGATTATTCTTCTCCATAGGTACTAAAAAACAATAAAGTTGCCTGAGGCAAGATTTTCTGTTCTAATAACACCCTATTAAAATAAACCTTAATTTTGTGGGGTTTTTCTTCCTTTTATGCTTCCTTTCTTTAAATAACTATACAATAACTGACTGCATACCTTTTTAATCAGTATATTATGTATTTTTTTATGCCACAACTCTGCTGCATTGCTCTCTATTTTTTCATTGTGCTGCCTATCTAAAATACGAAATACAATTTTTTTAATGTACGACCAGGAAAACTTTTGTGACAAAATACCTGAATAATTTCATCCTGAATTATGTGCAGGAGATCAACAATAAAAGACAGAATGAAAGATCGAGATGTGAACTTGTTCAGTGTTTCAAAATAAACACGGGGGTTTTATAGTAAGTAGAAGATTGAGGAGTTCTGGGGAGAAGCAGAAACTCTCCACCTGTGTTCAAGTGTCTGAGATTAGCTGTTGTCAGAGAACTGGATGTAACCCTGCCAGAGTGACTACTGCAAATACCTGGTGATCTTTCCAAACCACTCTCCAGGAGCTGGCAACAATCATCAGTTGGCGAGTGTGCCTCAGGTTTCTCACATAATCCCATTTTTAAAGTGTGTACACACAAATAATCCCCAGTAATCTCCCTCATTAACATAAATGTGTGTGTTGTGTGTTGGACACACATAAGTGTGTTGGAGACTTGACGATTTCACTGCTCTGATCTGGAGCCTTTCATGCCTGCCCAAACTCAAAACTCAGGTCTTTTCATGTCTCCTGGGAATATAAAGGTGTTGAAATCAGTACAGCCCAACCCACTCACTCCCCTGCATGTGCACTCCACCATCTTCTCCCTTAGCGATTGGGAACTCATCTTCCTTATCAATTAGGCCCATAACACTGTTTATCTTCTACTACTTTGGATCCATATATTCATACTGAGCTTGTCCCTGAATTCGTGTGACTCTGTCTGCATCTGTTAAGGTAGACCTTTTCTGTCCATCCAGCCAGACAAGTTTTTAGGTTCCCACTATGTCTCAGTAACTGCAACATTGTCGTCTCTAATGCATTAATGACATGTTTCCATAGCCTTCCTCAGCCAAAATTTGTAGTCTTAATTACCTGCTCTGTGTATTTTAAACACTTTCTCCTGTGATGCCAGGAGAACCCACCATACCAGGACTCCTCAGGAATACCCTGAAACTTTCCCTGTTGCTCATTAGACACCTCCTGAGTGTTGCCCCAGGGACAAGTGATTGACCTGCCAGTGTTACCAGCAGCAGAATATGCAGCTGTGGGGCTGAGACCTTGAAGGCATCAAAGGTTATTGGATGAAACTGGCATTTTGTCCTGTTTATAGAGCACTTGGAGCAGCTGGGTCCACTTTTGTGGTTGAGTTTTTGTTCTATTAAACCACAAAAAATCACTGCCTTTAATAATTACAGTGTTTGAAGGTAATGAAGGCACAAGAGCTGTAGAGCAGTCATGCTTTGTGTATACTCTTGCACTGCTTATGTTTACATTAAATCCCCACCCATGGAAGTGAGTAGCTTTGATTTCCTATGGTTCACCCCATGCCTGGCTCTTCCCAGATATCTACTGTATTATTTCCATTTGATACATAAATAATACAAGAACTATATTAAATTGCTCTAATTTTGTCTACCTAGACTCAAACTTGTCAGAGAAGAACTAAAAGCTTTTCTGGAGGAGTGGTAAATAAGAACAAGCAGAGGTAGCTGAATTACCAGTGAGGGATAAGGAAGACAACTTAAAAGGGAGCCAAACTTGTGCCATGCCAGTAGACAGAACAGACCATTGAAGTACAGTATCAGTTCAGGTATGATTTAATGTATTCTGCAGAGAGTTCCCAGATTTCCTAGCCTTGAAAATAAATCTGGAGACTCAGGTGTTTTTCTGGCAGAGAAGGCAGTGCTGTTTGACTGAGAGGAAGCCTGTAGCAGCAGCAGCAGCACCACCTGGATTTACTGGTGGAGCATGTTTCTGGTTTACAGCCTCTCTTCTGTAAGCACAAACCCTAGGAGACGTTTTTTGTTGTCATTGCTTTTCTCTCTTACTTTTAATGTAGTTGTTCTCACTTTCCTTTTTAAATTGAACCTCTTTTCCATTTGGGAGGGTTTTAAATGTTTGCAAGTATTTTTCATTTTTATAAGGAAAAAGCCACATGACTAACACAGTCCATGCCAAAAAGAGATCACTCATTTTAGGACTGTTTTGGGAGCCCAAGGAAATACTAGACACCAATGTATAGATGATACCAGTTTTTATATAGCACAGTTTATAGTCTTGCACTATAAAGGCAGATGATCAAAAATATGATCTGTCACATCTACCTTTGAAAATCTTCCCCACAGGCCTCCCGTTTGGCAAAGGCAGCGCCTTAGCTGTAGTTCTTGCTATGAGGGGCAGTGCTCTGCTTTCTTGTAGGCTCTCTTCAGGTACTGGAAGGCTGCTCTGAGGTCTCCCATCCCTTCTCCAGGCTGAACAATCCCAGCTCTCCCCCCCAGTCTTCGTAGAGAATGCTGTATTATCACAGTGATACCCAGCAGGCAGCCGTGGCACTGAAGAGGCTGTGTTGATCTCACCTGCACTGGTTTCAGAAGGTCAGAACAGACCAGCTCCCACAGTCACTCCCCCCAAGAAACTTAGACAAAACTCAGACTAGATTTAAAACTGAACACAGCTGGTGGGCTGGGCCACAGCTGGTGGTGCTGGCTGCTGCTCCATCCTGTGCCCAGCCCTAGGGACTCCTACAGGACCAAGTGCCTTTGAGAAAGTAAAGGAGGCCATGAGGTATAGGCAAGTTTCCATGGAAAAATCATTTCATACAAGAAAGAGAAACAGAGGAATTTTCAGAAGGACTAAAGGAACAGGAGTTTTTCCTATTAGCGGAGAAGCTGCCGGATGGGCCCCAGGTCACCTCCAAAGGGGACACCAGCCACCTGGCAGGTCTGATGGAGCTCAGGAGCAAATCCAGCACTGGTGCCTGAGCAGCTCATGATGCTCATTATTCCTAATTTTCAGTATGGAATAATTTCACCATTGAAACTGAAGGGCTGAATATATAAAGATTTTTTTGAAAGCCGTAATCTTCTAGCTAGCAGCAATACGCCGTGTCTCTAGAATGAGGAGGACTTGCCTGCGGTAAAACGTCTGGGTTCGTATTTAAACCAGCCGTGGTGTTCAGTGACATCTAGGGACTGCCTTCGAGAATTGCATTTCCTGGAAACGGCATCATCTCCGTGTGTCTCCTTCAAACTGCAGCTGGGAGTTTGAACCCTAAACCATCACTTCCAACTGCAGTGGCCATTGCTGAAGTCTGCAGACAGACATTTCCATTGTCACAGGGACTGAGGAATGCAATAATCACGACCTGTGGAAAAAGATAAATGTGTCTGCTTTAGCTGTGCTGAGGCATGACTTTATACTTTCAATGAAACATTCTGAGCTACTTAAATATTGCAGGTTTTCATCTGAATGTAAAGTCTGTGCTCACCCCTCCACAAGGCCCCATGGCCAGGGGGAGAATTGTTTATTCAATACCTAGTAAATATAGGGAGGTGCAGGCAGTGTGTTCTTGATCACATTTTAAAGTATTTAAGTTATGAACTAAATTACAATATTATAAGATAAGAAAAAAGATTCTTGTTGATTTTTTTTCCTATTTAACAACTGTAAGTGAATAAACATCAGTTACTTCCTCCTCTTTCAATCCCACTTTCGAGAGTCAGGAAAGCTATTTTTAATTCCATTTACTTTTCAAGTTCCTGCTGTTGGTGTTTCTAGGCATTAGCCATGTGGGAAGCAGCTGCTGACTTGGAGGAACAGGGTGCCAGCTGTGCTTGGCATGGGAGTGCAGGAGCATCAGGGCACAGGCACCACAGGTGCTGGGCGCTGTCCGTGCCTTCCTGAAACAGGCTGCTGAGGGAGACAACAGGAACAGGGCACAGTATGTTCCAAACTAAAGCAACTCTACTAAAAACTCCTCCCTTCCTTCCATCCAGCCTGCTTGGGATTACAGAAATGAATGCAAAAACAGATACCAAAGGAGTCATATTGTTCTGCACAAAAAATACTCTGGAGATTTAGTTTTCATGACAGGATTCATTCAAACTCAGAATCACTTTGTTAAGAAGCCAGCTGGGCTGTAAAGGCAAACAAATCCATGCTTGATGGACTGAAGAGCAGCATGAGCCATACTGGAATCATGGGACTTTACACTGTCACTGTAATTGTGTTGCCAGCACCTGCAAACCCTGGTAACTGTACCCAAGGCTGTTCCAGATGGAAGTCTGCTAGTTAAATAGACTGGCACAAAAGGACCTTGTAGTCCAAAGTCCCAGAGCAGGCTCTAAATAAGAGCACTAGACCTGTTCTATCTGTTCCCCTTCTCATATTGAGGAATGTCAGAGTATTTCAGTGGTTCTCAGCTATCTCAGCTATGGAAGAGTCTCCTCCAGAACGTGACTTGGATATGCTGTGGACAGCCTTTCCTCTGGTTGTCAAAGGAGCTCAGCTGAGATGATGTGTAAGCTGGTAACTTGGTCTCCAAAAAAAAATGGTGGTGAACTTCGACTTACATTTTGGGTGTGGCAACCTCAACGAGCTCTGCTGACAGTTCATTTCTCAGTAAGAGATTATGCATTTAGGAGTGGTGGAGTGTGACATGCTTACTTGTTTATTTGCTTTATTTTTAAACTCAGATGTGTTCTTTTGAATATTGTCTGTAACACTATGCTGCTGGGAGGCATCCCAGTGCCTTTCATTCCTTGAGGTTTTTGGATCTGTGGTTACTCTGCTGGTTGCTGGAAAGCATTTACTGCACGTGCTTCTGACAAGGAAGCCATTTATGTTGTTACACATATACTGCTAATAAAATAACCCTGTTGTGTTTTGAATTTCATGTCACACATCTTCCCAGGGATCCCCCTGGTTTCAGTGCATGCCGGGCAGACCTGGCGGTGCTGCCCACCCCTGAGCAGTGCTTACACCACAGGTCCATGCGTTGTCACCCCTTTTGTTGTCCTCCTGCTCCACAGACAGCCTCACCGAGAGAGTGGCTCTCACACCAGCCCACGTTTCACACAGACTCCTGCGCCTTCCTGAGTGAAGCAGCCTTCTCCTGGTTGACCTTGGATGGGGGTGGAAAGGGCATGAGGCTGCAGACACCAGCCCACGTGCCCTTGTCCTGCTGTTTGGTGGTCACTTGAGGTTCTAGCTCTTCACCTTTCTGCCATCTGTTTTATATAGGCTTTTCTCATGTTAATTACTAACCTACTTATTTGCTTATGAATAGGATAAATTATGTTCCTCCCTGGAGAAATCAAATGCTCCCAATCTGTGGTTTCTTCAAAGAGAAACCTGTACCCGGGCTCAACAGAAATAATTGCCTTTGCCCCAGCATAATGACAAAGAGATAAGCAATCTCTGTGTCCCAGCAGTTTAGTGAATCCATCTTCCTTTCCTAACAGCTGGATTAGAGGCTTTGTGGTCTCAGGCTCTGAAAGAGTTTCCATCTCTCAGAGAATACGAATAATTGCTAAGAACAAACCATGCTATCACAGTTGTCATATATTTCTTGGTTGAGTTATCAGCAATAACTTATCTATTATCCCGGGTTTATTGTTTTGGCACCTTTGGGAGACATACATGAAGCACAATGAATATAAATCACATTGCATTTTGACAGTATCCTAAGATTTATGGGGCAACTAAAGAGAAAATAGAATCATTTTGTATGTGGAAAAGATGGGAAAATTATTGATTCAAAACACGGTTAGAATGGTCTCAGTCTAGTAAGACAATGGGAGATAAGTTTACCTTCAGATCCATGGAATAATGACAGTGACCTGAAAATAGTTAAGGATTTTTAAGCAGCTTCACTGAAGTCAATGGGGGGCAGGGACGGAAGCATTTTTTTACCTCCAAAGTCATGGGTAGGCTCGAGAGAATGCTTTTGAAAATCCTGCCAATAATTTGTACTGTTTATAACAAGTTAACTGTCACAAGGATGTCTTTTCTGTTTGATTTTTGAGGAAAAATGTTTGCCACCATAACTGCAGGAACAGATAAAATACAGGGAAGCCTTATTACAACCACAAACTTCTGTTTGACCCAGAGAACCTGAAGCTCTAACACCACTGACATTTTCCATGAAAAATACTTAATCTCTAGTATCTCTTGCACAGATTCTTTACTGCCTCCTAGGCTCTGTAATATGCTACTAACCATTAAGGTGATTCTCAGAGCATGGAAGTGAGTGACCTAACCTTATAACTTTATTCAGCTCACCTGAGTCCTAGGCAAATCTTTCACCTTCAAATCAGATGGAAAATGCCTTCAGGCAGAAGGTTCTACTTCTATTGTCCCAACAGAAAAAGGACAAGTTGGCTGTCAGTGCTGCTCTGCCTGCTCTCTCAGCTCCAGATGCTGGTCTCAGGAAAATCATCTCTGATGGCAGCACAAATCTGCACCCTCAGGAAGACACATCTTATTCTTACCTTGTTGCTCCAGAAAGATGTCACCTAGAATACCAGGCTGATGCATTCTGCTGAATTAAAACTTAATTCCCACTGAAAAAAATGCCATTGTGATAAAACCTAGTTTGAAAAAATTCAATTACCTTGAGTTGTATTAATACCTGGTTTGATCAAAAGTGTTATTTTAAAAAAATGAAAATATTTCCATTTCAAAATTGGTAATTTTATTAGGCCAGCCATAAACTTTCATTAATCTAAATTTTAGAGGTCAGCCACTAAACCAAGTTATGAATTACACACGTAGACATAATTCCTAATTTCTAAAATAGTGACCAAATAGTTAGAGTTCAAAGTGGAAAGCAAAATGAAGAGAGATTGATTAGGAAATTACTAGAAAAAAAAATCAGTAGAAACAAATGTCTTAAAGAGGTGCTTATCACCAAAAAACACAGTGAAAAATGACAAGGCCCAAAGAACGAAATGATACTGATAAAGTTTTAAACCAATACACTTCTATTTTCTGTCCTCTTCAAGAATGCTGATGATCAGTAGTAGAAAAACCAGCATTAGGGATTTCTGACTGAGCACACATGGAAGCACAGGCAATACCAACTACAGGACATCAAGCCCCAATATAACAACTTGCTCAAAGGTTTTTGTGCTGCATGAAGCAAGTAGTTTAGAAACACAAGACAAACATTCCTTCAAAAAGAGATGGCGACTGATGGTTCATTTAGGGCAATATGCAACCAGATCTTTGAGCATCATTAACAGAAGGCCTCAAAAGGACAGATATGAACATCAAATATCACTTTGCCTGCTCAATGGCAGCTCCGTTTACAAGATTGTTTCCATTATTTTCACTATTTTATAATCTTAAGGTGTTATAGGAACTAAAATCTAGGCTCCCTTTTTCATGAAAGATGGGACCAGATGAACTTTCAAGGTCTTTTCCAGCCTGAGCTGTTCTGTGATTCTACTACTGTGTGATAATATTTTTTTTCTTATATTTTAAGAGATTCAGTTTATACGTACTATTAAAATAATGAAATTCTTCATAAAGATGTAAAGATCCTGGCTGTGTGTCTGCACAGGTGAAACAAATGTAGCATATGGGATAAATAACCCTTCTTTGGGGTAGAATAAGCAAATGTGAAGTTGAGGAAGGTCAAGAACAGAGTCAGAAAGGCTGAGAACAGAACAACTGCTCTGAGTTTAATTTTTTAATGAATGAGACAACATGAAAAAAAGGAGTAGAGTGGTAAAGAATTTAGAAGAGGACAGAGATCATTAGAGATCATTATTCCTAGCAGAATAATAGAGGAAACATTTGTGGATGAGAAAGCTTAAAATGAAGTTTTTCTATTGTCTATAAAGCAAGTGGATTTCTGAATTTTAAAGTTCAGTTTTTAAAGGGGAACAGGGTTCAAGGCTCAAACTTTATGAAAAACATTCTCCCAATGCTGACCTGATCTTTGTGTGTATTAGTGAGGATGTGTTCACCTTGTGCAATGCAGCTTGGTATAGTTGTGTCCTGCTTGATGCCTGGATGAAGCACAGAACATTTAGAAGAGGACCAGTGAAGTATCTGTACTTTTCCTTAGCTCTGGTGGCACAGGACACTTACTATGATGGCTGCAGGGTGGTGTTGGCTGATTTCAGCACTTAACAGGCATCGTTTTGCATCTCAAAATACAGCATATTTTCCTACAGGTTTTGTCTTTCTCATATCTCCAATCTGCTAGGGATGTAGCAACACACAAAAAAACCCCCTGAACAAAACAAAATAAAAATCTCTAATCAACCAAGCAAAAAAATGGTGATAAGATATTTAGTGTTTTATCTTAAAGACAGTAAATGCAAATATTTTCAGATACAGCCACTAACTTATGGTCCTTTTCTCTCAGGCACAATGAAATGTGATTTCTTCTATGTATTAGACTTCTTTAGCTTCTGGCACAGTTACACAAAAATGTGAGAGTATTCTGGCTTGCTTTACAGCTTGAAATGTGGGTATATGACCTTCTCCTCATAAATAACTTATGTTCTTAGCAGCAGCAGAAGCCCAACCGAGAAACTTGCTCTCAGAGGCTGCCACGCTGTGCTGGTGGTCACTAAAGCTCTGAAAGATGTTTCAGCTGTGGTACAGTGGGGTAAAAACTTCTTGCCTTGTGCTGACCTTCTGAAAAAAATTTCTGGTGTTCAGATCCATCTGATAGTCTTGTCTGGTGGAATCCACTGTGCACCATCTCTACTAAAGCCAAAGGTAGGCAGCAGTGTCTGAAGAGTGCCTGTGTTAAATACCTTTCATAGTCAGCCCTTACTTTTTAAGCTGAGGTCATTACATATTTCAGCCCACACTGATGTAGCTCCAGCTCTGTGTGCTCGCCTAACCTCTGCCCCTCACTGCACAAAGAGCTCAGGCACACGTGGGAAAGTTGCACTGGCTGGCAGCCACTGCTGTTACACTGCATTGTCTCTGCAGCCCCAGGGTTCTCTGCAGGTGAATGCCACCTCCAGCCATTCAATCCCTCCTCTTCTTCACCCAAGTCATTGTAGCCTTAGGCACCTTGGAGAGAAAGAAGGGGATGGCAGCCTTTGGCAGGATCATCAGCATCTCACTACATCATTGAGGCATTGCAAAGAGGACACAGAGGGAACTTGGATCTATCCTTACACACTTTGCTTGTTGTTAGAGAATAAAATAATTAAAGCCACTAAAAACAAACTTTAATCTAAGACACCCCCAATACATTATCTTTTTTTTTTTTTTAGAGGAAAAGCATATTTGTAACTCTTGATCAACAGTGACTTCATGGCCATTTGTTAAACTCAGTGTAGCCTGTGCACCCCATAGAGACTGGGCACCTGTTTAAATAACCAAATCTTTCTTTTTTTCCACTACAAAGCACTAAACAGGATCTATGCAAAATTTGAGAGAAATAGAAACCAAGATATGTAAGAAAATTAAAAATTTTTCTTATATTTTAAAAAGAGTTTCTGAGAGGGCAAAAATCTCAACCAAACTTAAGTAGCATTTTTTCAGGGTGAGCTATGCACTTCTGACACAAACATTGCCCATTTGTTTGTTCATCACATCAGAAAATCTTCCTTGTGCCACAAACACCATAAATTTTAAGAAGCTGATGCCTTTTATTTACCCATGCCTGCACTAAAGAGACTTTTCACTCTTTTTTATGCATATACTTACATTAAACTGTGGTCTCAACTAATTCTCCTTAACTTTAGGGTATCAACTGATTTAAGAACCTAATGGCTTGAGATGCCGTGAGGCCGTTAAAACTGTTCTCTAGATAAATTAATTTCCTTGTGAGGCCATGGAGGAGTCTTGGATGCCTCAGACACCAGCCCAAGCAAAGCTGGAGGACTTTGGTTCAGTGTTGAACCTACAGGGAGGAAGGGACGGGGGTTGAATGTTTTTGCTCTCCTACAATAAACTTTTCCTTTGAGACTCCTGATGAACTCAGTCATTGATAGAAGACAGTGTTTTCCTTCTTTGGCTGATTAGAGCAATCAATTTCATGTGGCCCTGGAGGAACAACTGATACATAAATATTTGTTTTCCTTTTTTACCTCTCTAAAAACCGGACTTCTCATATCTGCTGGAAAGGAACATGGAACGGGGAGAAAGGGAGGGGTGGCAGGTGTGGAATTCAAGTGTATGCAGTATTCTAAAGACTTGTTATGTTCCTTGTAACTTGACTCTCTTCAGATTAAATAAAAGAGCTGGTAAGGCTGCAATCTTCTGTGTGATGTGGTGCATACCAGCCTGAAAACTTGTAACCTTTATTCAGGCTATGAATCAGATTGCGAAAGCTGAGGTTCACATAACTAAACATTTTCCAACCATGCGTGGTTGCTGCCTGCCTCAGCTTGCTGTGCTGGAGGTGATATTCATAGCACTGACCCCAGAAGGGCCTTGGAGGAAAGACACTCCCCAGCAGCTGAGGAACAGCAATAAGAGTATTTCATGGCATGAAACATAGTGTTGTAGCCTTAGCCCTCTAAAAGGAGGGGACTGTGAGGAATTTATGTAATATTGGGTCCACTATCTTCTTTTTTGTGGCCTGCATTTCCTTCCAGTTATAAAAATTACCCAAGAACGGAATAGCAGTGGAGCATTACCATAGCTTTCCTTCCAGTATGGGGAGGTTTGGGTCTCCTTGCCCACAATCTCGTGTTCTGGGGGCAGTGTAAGCTGTGCCTCAGGGCCTGCCAGCAAAGCCTCACCAGAAATATGTGGGATTCAGGCATGTGCTACAAGGTTGCAAATGCAGTCCTGATGCTTTGGTGCTTCTTCCTGTCCGTTGTTCCTGTGTACTCCCAGACATTAGGATGCTCTTCGTTCACATTCCTTATTGTTGAGGGGCCAGGATGCAAGTACTTGGGGTGCAGTTGGCTGCCTCAACTATGCTTTAAACAGAGGTCATTTGAGTTAGAGCTAGGTAAATAAACTGGCTGAGGCTGCTAAAATGTCCTTTAAATATTTGTTTACTTATTGCATTCCAGTGGTGTGGCTTACACACTATCACATCTACTTTTGTCAGTACGGGAAGAAAAGAAAACCATTCTTCTCTGCACTTAGAGTCTGGAAGCCAAGTATCTGTCTGGAACAATCTTGAGTGGCCGATTTATAGACATCCAGAAATACACATTTATAAAGAAGAGGCAGAAACTCCCGACACCATACATAAAAGTGGGGATTGCTGCAGTGCCTTAAAAAGCAGAAACACAACACAAAACAAAATCATCTAGAAGATGTTAATAGTAAGTTTTTAATCTGTTGTCTTAGAGGTAATTGTTTTCCTTAACTAAAAAAGCGTAAAGAAGTTCCAGTATCTTACTAGGTATCAAGTTTACCTGTTTGAACACTATTTTCATAATATTTGTGTTAGGGTTTACATATCCTTCCAAGTACAACTATTTTTCTCCCAAAAGCACAGTCTTTTGGCAGCAATATCACACAACTTCATGAGATGGTGTACGTGAACATAAATTCTGCTCTTAAAATTAAGTGGCTCATCGTCTTTCAATGGGAAGTTATGGTAGAAAACAGTAAGAACTGACCTATGGAAACGAACATTATTGACTACAAGATGGCAGACAGTCTTAAATAGTTCACCACAGTTCAGCCAGAGGGATCTGATGATCCCAGAACACTGAGAGAACTGGCACATGGAGCTAGAAGTCTGGTAGGAACTATTATAAATACACCCTTCACATTGACTGTGGTAGCTTTTGACTAGAGAATAATAAACTTCCGAGCTATATTTAACAAAAGAAAAACATAAGTCAGGCATCTACTGAGCCATTTGTCAGTATTCATGATTTCTGAACAATTTTGAAGAAAAACATAAGCAGAGATGTAGAAGAAATGCGACAATACTTACCAAACATGGATTCTGCAAGGCTTATCTGGCAACTTTTGTGCTAAGCTATTCCTGGGTAAGAGGATGAACCAGAGCCAAACCATCCAGACTTGTCGAAAACACGCCTTTGGTTGTGTCCTACATGAGAACTGAACTGAGATGGGGAAGATGGGGAAAATGGAAAGCAATCCTCAGGAGATACTTCATCAGGAAAAAATGAGGTGTTGCTTCAAGCAGGCATCCACGGAGATGAAAAGTGCTTTTTTCTTTTACAGAGATTGTTGTGAGATGGGGCTGATTTAATACTTTACTTGATAGTCTTCCCTATCAAAATGGGTACTCACAAACTTTGCTAAGAACAGCAGGGAGTAGAGGTAGAATTGTCTTCAGAAGTTACATGTTTTAAGGATTAGGCACTGGAAGGTCCCCAGTGTTCTGATGGCAGACTATATGACTTTGAAAAGTCCAAATGCATGTTTTCTTTCTTGCCAGACCATTCTCAAAAATGTAGTTTTTCTGAATGAGCTTGAGTTCCATGATACATTTACCTGCTGTTCTGCTTTCCTTCTTCAGCACTGAGTTTTTCTTTTTCTCAGTGTCAGAGTGTTTTGAAGTCATTCTCATGACAGTCTTTGGAAAGGAAAATAAACACCAACAAACAAATGTAAAGAAATAAGAGGAAAAGCTCTTGTGTTTCAAGATAGCAGCAAAACAGCCAACTGGCTCACTGAATCTTCCTTTGTTTTCTGGCAGGATCATGCAAACTGTTTTTAAGATTTAAGGCAGATTCGTTCTGGAAAAAGGATCTCCTACACAGGGTTTCAGACAGCTTGACAGGATAATGCATTTTCACTGATGCATTGCAAAAACCCCTCAACGTGTATCAGTAGCAGAGTTTTTGAAGGGTAGAGGCACCAGTGAGCTCTGTGCACGCTTTCAGCTTGCACACGGACTGAGCAGCAGCTTGTGCTTCACGGGAGCTTGAGGGGGGGATCTTGCCACATCATCCAGCTCTCATGTAACACAGTTCCTGGACCTCAGTTGTGGGAAAACTCGTTTTTGGGGGTACCCACAGGCGGTCAGGAGGATTACACTAATCAGTGCCAGTGCAGGGGACAAAATCTGAGTCTCTTATTGAGGAACGTGCCCGGGAAGAATCAAGGGGGTGTGTTTTCTGATGGGGATTTTTTAAGGGCAACTCGCCAAGCTTTTCAGCAGCTAATTATATTGAGAGTTTATTTTTTGAAGTGTTTATAAGTGATCCAAAACGAGGGAGGTTTGATTCTTCCACTTGACATGTGCCAAATATAATTGGAATGATCACACACTGGTCAGTCTGTGAACAAATTGGATTTGCAATTTTGGCAATCACTTGGCTTTTGAAAAGCACTCTGGAAATCAGGATGGTTTGTTTCATGCACTGCTGACAGTTTGTGCACAAAAAAAAGAATTGAAAAATAAGCACTTTCCTGCTAAACAAATAAGATCTAGGATGAAATTTGAATCTTTTGAAGTTGATGGCAAAATTCCCATTGGCCACGATTTCACCCCAAATCTTTCAGCAGTGAACCTAGTAGTTCCTAGATCTGCAAAAAATATGCTGTGAAAAGAAATCTGTAAGCTACCTTCTCTCCTTGCAATGATTACCAACTGTGTTATGATCAAACTGACCTTGTTCTTCTATAAATAATATAATTACAGAAATTAGGAATCAAGGGAAGACAATACTTTCTTTAGGTCAATAACATAATGGCAAGGGAAATGTCTAAAAGTGCTTAAAACAAAGGATGAGGACTTTTTCTATTCTATCTTCAATATTCTTGGCCATCTGGTCCCTTAACTTTATCAGCCCATCATTCTGAAAATCTGGTTTAAGGTCAATTTTTTCTAGCAATTTCCTTACTTTTACTCCTTGTGCACACTCCTAAATTGTCTTTGTCCTTCCTTTTTAAAGTCTGTGGGGATTGCTATTTAAAAAACTAAGGGTAGAAATGGGGAAATAAGAAATAATTTCTTGTTTTGAATATTGATATTTCATCTGTTGTGCCTATTTATAATTGCAATTAATATATTTTAAAATTTTGATTATTTTAAATTTGATGATTCTTAAAATATATTAATTAGCAATTAAAATATACAAGGCTAAACACTGGGGGGGTTGGGGGGTGGTTAAACTATTTACTTTGGTCCCTAATTCAGCAAAGATACCTAATTCCCCATTAAGTGTAAACTTCTATTGAAGTCCAGTGTGACTTTAACATCTTATATGTATTTCTCAACAAAAATGGAATATATCTATAGACCTTTCACCTACAGAGCATCAGACTGTGAATTTTAGATTGCCACAGCCCCTACCAAGTAACATTTGCTCTAGGTTTTTCTATTATCAGCTCATCTCTTTTGACTTTAGTGGCAGCAAAATAAATTGCTTTAGTTACTTCTCTCAGTGCTGGATTCTTTTCTAATTCAGACTTTCAGTTTCGATGGTTATAAGGATTTTTTTTAATGTAAAAGTGGATAAAAATTGAATTCAAAAAAGTTTATTAACCCAACTGGCTAAGAAGAACTTCCATTAATCAAAAGCCAAGTTATTACTTGGTTGCTGCCACTGACAATGTTTAGCCCACCTGAGCAAGAATCCCACTGAAATGGACTGAGCCATCAGAGTTCTGCATTTTTGAATGTCACCCAAACTATATCCAAAATGTACTTCTTTCATGAATAATCTCCCTACTGTATATTATTTCCTCAGTACATTTTATTCCATAATATGAAGTACAGGTGCTCACTTAATGATCAGATAAACAGAAAAAATGTGGAAGGACACTAAAATCCGTGGAACTCATACCAATGTTAGCATTTGAACATGACATAAACTTGCAGAAAGGACCACCAGGTCGTGTAAATAAATGACTTATGTTGAATTTCTGTAGTTATAGAATCACCTGAGATGTCAAGATACTCTGTGCTTCTTTGCAAAAAAATCTGGGTAGCTCAGTGCAGCCCCTGTATCATAGTAGTGATGTGCACACAAATATCTAAGAACAAAAGTATCAATGACCATTTTTGTCCCTTTCTTGCCTGTATGCCGGATTTTGTATTGAGCTAAAGAGTGTATTTTTCTTTGATTCTGCTGAGTTGATACCCAAAAGCAAGGGGAAAACAAACATTCCAGGACAGTGAATGAAAAGAAATAGGTGTTTCTACTTGCTTCTGGTGGATTTTGGAAATCACATGCATTGGGGATAGATGTGCAGAGGCCAAAAGAAGAACTGCTTCGTTGAGTTTTTCATGGTCCATTGCTGCTCACTGCTGAGTGCTTCCAACTGCTGCTGTTGCCATTCCTGCTGCAGGCTCACCGTGCCCAGCACTCCGTGTGGCTCTTAACAATCCACAGGAAGGAAAGTTCTGCTAGCAAAAATTACAAACAGCTTTGCCTGTGACAGCATTTTCCTTGAGAGGGCTTTCACGTTTTAACCATGTTTCTGGTTTCACAGAACACTGCTTCACAGGTTTCTGTGCAACCCTTGTGTGGGCGACCTTGCCAATACTTGTGCTGTGCCAATTTGAGGCTTTTGGGTTGGTGGAAAGAGCATAAGGAAAAATAAAAGGATGTTTAATATAATTTGGAACTCAAAAGAACAACAGACATCTCTTCCATTAATCCTTAGTTTATGGGAGCAAATGGATTGTTCAGTTCTTCTGCCATCTTCCTCCCAAGTTGCTAAAGCTGAGTCCCAAAATAAAATGAGGCTGACGCATGAACCACAAAACATTTCGATTAATTAGTTGGTGGTACCACTCTTCTGACATAAACATTTTTTCACCCTCTATCCTACAGCTTCTTCCCAAGTTCATGCCTTCCTTTAACTTGTCTAACCTCTCATTTTCTCACACATTACAGCATTGTCTGGCAGTGCCACTGCAGTTCCTCCGAAGCAAACTGATGGGACCATGTTAACTTTTAGATATTATTAACTCTCTCTATTTATCTGGAATCACAACATTTTCTTCCAGGAGTGACCTATCCATTACTCCCTTCTCTGTGTCTGACAAGGCTTGGGCTTTGGCTCTTCCTGCTCTATGTGCATGAGAAATTATCTGGGCAGTAATGTCTTGTATGTCTCACAAACACTTATAAAGAAGCCTTGGTCAGCTTCTCATACTGTCCCAAGGACATTAATTTCATTTGGAACATACAAAGTTATAGGAAAAAAATATCCCAAACATAAGAGGATGGTAAACACAGATACTCTTGAGCAAATACAGAGCCCATTGATGTTCTTGCTGATATCAATGGTTTCTTTTAATCTGTGATTTTCTTGGGGCTGTGGCTGCTGTAACCCTATGGCTGTTGACACATTAGCCAGTAGCTCTGTAATTCAAATGCACTTTATCCTAAACTCTTCAAATATGTTCAGTGAGGCAGCTAATTTCTTAAAAGAAGAATGTCCTTAAACATTCAATATAAAGCTCTCTAAAGTTAAGTCCTATTGATTTCAAGAGCAATTGGATCAAACCTTTTTAGCAGATAAGGTATTTTAATGTAGGTTCCTTTTTGGTTTGTTTTCATTTTAGTATTTACTAAAGGACAGCAGTGGAAAAGTGGCAAAAATGAGCCTTTTTCCTTGCCTTCTTTTTCTATTGGCAATGAGAACCTTCGATTCTGTATTTATCATTCATGTGATACTTTTTTCCACTGATGTTTCAAATTAGATGTGTAACATCTCTGTACTGTCACCAGCAAACAGGCAGCACCCAAACTTGCCAAACAAGAAGGTGCATTTGCTTGGCCTGGTCTCCTGTTGGCTGTGGACCTAGTAAGCACAAACTGTGGCCATTTTTAATGCCTCTAAGAGAGACCCATTTGCTGTCTGTTTGCTTTAGTGTAAGTCAGGCAGGTGCTTAGGCAACAGCGCCTTTCTGAAAAAAAAAAAAAGGCATGAAGGCAACAGAACCTTGCACAGAATTCCACTCTGATGTGAGGGAGAGCTTCTGCATTTACCACTCTTCCCCCATCATGTTCCCACAGTAAGGATGCTTATTTTTAACTTTTTTCCCCCCTTTCCCACGTTCTTACTGCTTTTTGATAACATACGTATAATTGTGAAAATATAAAGGGGTCAAGGGTTTGCTTTTGGAGTGGTAGATGCCCAGGACAGCTGCGGTTCATCCAAGACCACAAGTCTTTAGGATACAGCTTCAGTTATTGTGTGGGCACATACCGATATCACAAATAATTTGCTTTGACTGTCTTTAACACCATGGAGACCACAGGGAGCTCAGCCTGTTACCCTGCTGTCCCTCTAAGTAAAGGACGAGCCCAAACCCACTGTTCAGAAGCAGTAAGCTGAGCAGGCTGCCAGGGTGCCAACACAGAGAATCTAACAGGACTGGTTTAGAAATAGGCTTTCTTCTCAAATATCCCCATGTTCAGTTCCTTCCATTTATTAGTCCTCACAGTGTTTTGAACACAGGGTGTTCCTCACCTTGCACATGGGGAAAAGTAAGGGCCAAGGCTGGCTCCACCAGGAAATTGCATCCAGCAAGTGGCAGACTGGGGAGCTGGATGGACACAAATGCCCAGCTTCTTTTCTCTCTGCTGCTTTGCCATTTTCCCAGCCTGGCAGCCTGGTCCTTGATAACTTCTGTTTGCAAAAAATGAGAGACCAAAACTTCATCTTCCTTTTTAATGAGATGCTGCTTGATTCCATGTCATATCTCCAGTGTGAAATCTGCATAAAACACCTGAATTCGGGAGTATAAAAGACAAGGTTTTCAGTCTTTGATAACAAAGTTACCTCTGTTTGCCTAGAGAAAGCATAATTTTAGCAGAGGTCACTGACATTTCTGCATTGACCTTAGAAAATCACTTTATTCTTACTGACAGGGAGAATTTTTCTGCTGGTTCTCTCCTTGGCCTCCTTCTGAGTGCACAAATCTGGAAGTTTGTTTCATATACAGGGACAAAAATATACTTTTACAATAGAAAGCAACATTATTTGGTTTGGTTCTGTTTTGGTTTCATGGGGTAACACTGGTGAAGGAATTATGCCCAGGCACTCAAATCAGGCCTACATCACATCTATACCCTGAGTTATATTTGGCAATGTACAAATATGTTAAAAGTCATGGGAAGTGAACAGACCTTGAAAAAATATGGACCCTCCAAATGTTGATATCATTGCTGTAAACTTTTTCATTGCTCTGGTATTTGGAGTACTCTACACTGTTTAATTTGAGCTATTAACATTCCAAATGAAAGTAGCAAGAACTCCACCATAAGTTTATCTTTCTTTGACTAATCTTAACATGCACCCAAGTCTCTGTCTCGCTTTCCAAGAACCACATGGTACCGTTATATTTCAGAGGCATGTTATCTCTGCTGTCTGCTTTAGCCATTCTGCTGACACTGCCAAAGTGGCCCCCCTGGAAGCACTTACCTCTCTCCAGTGACTATGTAGGGAGTTTGACCTTCTAATTTTTCTCTTCTGAATCAGAGCAAAATTAGATCTTATGGTAGACTAAACCAAACTATGCCTATAAGTCCACCAGTGTCAAGTTATAGTTTTGATCCTTTAAATCTTATTCATGCAAGTAAATCAGCAGTGCTGTTTGTGGAGTGGAAGAGTAGCAAAGTTATGTTATTAAAGGTCACAAGACCAGGGCTTCAGAACTTCTATGGCTTTTGCTCCACTCAGCCTTAAAATTCCCATGCTCAGCCCCCTCCCTCCACTGCTGTATTTTAGCCAATTTTTAAGTAATATTCCCAGCACAATATAATCCTGAACTTCAAAGAAGGCTTTTTTTTTTTTTTTTACAGCTGTAGTAAAAGCACAGTTATGAAAATAAACATCAGCTAATAATATAATAATGATGGAAAGGGCAAGACACAATATAATCCAATCAGAGGTTCACTCTGGCATTGCTCCTTCACCAAAGACCACATATGGATACACACACATGCAGAGGCACTCACTGAACCTCTACACAGAATCTACCCCTAGCTTACCCAGTCCCTCCACTTTATTACTGACTGATGCAGTAAAGCCTTTTGGCATTAATCTAAAAAAAGGGCAATGAGTATTTATAAAAAGATACTGAAGAACAGGATTTGAAAGCAACTTCTTTCTCTGCAACCACAATTTCAGGTGGCTTCCATGTGTTTTCCTTTAACATTCAAATCTGACATGTCAGTGCATTTTCTTTACTACATTTACTAGAATGATATTTTGTTAGTGTAAGAATAATAATGACAGGTGAATAAAAAAGGGAAGTACTATGATTCTAGAGCACCCATTTACAGCTTACAGAATCTCTGATGCACAATTACACTGCAGGGATTTCTCTCTCTTTTTATTTCAGTAGTTAAGTTTGTTTTCTGAGAAAGGCCATGAAATGCACAAACACAAACCTAAGGGCAAAATGTATGAAAATTACAGATACAGGGTGAAAAACTAAGGGGAACAGTAGAAGAAAAGCCTCAGGGGACTGGAATACCTGAAAAATACTTGAAGAAAAAATTGTTTTTTTAGTTCCTATTTCAAACACTTTTTTAAAAAGGGCAGTTCTTGTGGAAGGGAGTGTTTTGTGGAAAATTCTGTTCTGTTGAAAAAATGATTTTTGGCAAAAACAAAATCCACAGCTGTGACTTAAAGAAGCAGAGGAAGAGCATAGAACATATCACATATCATAGAACATATCAAGAAGAGCACATTCCCCTTTCAGCACCCCGAAACTGGGACATTGGCCTCCATACACTTCTCAGTACTTATGCAAGGACAGTCCCTTGCTGTCATCGTTTCATTTATGTGAGTCTGCACATGGTATGTGACAGCTGTTTGTCTGGGGTGCTGCTTAGCAAAACGTCATATGGGGAAAGTTTTGCACCTCCTGAAGTGTGTGTGGGATGAAGACACATCTAGCTCAGGTACTCAGAGTATCTGCTGGCCTCACCTGCTGAACTAAAAATCTGTTTCAAATACACCATCATTTCAAATAAAGTTAATTCTGACCCCAAAGAAAAATATGTAATATTCTCGTAATATTTTATGTTTATATAATTGATTGATCTCAGAGGGAGTTGGCCATCAAATTCCTCTTAGCAGTAGAAAGTAGTGGGATGCTCACACTATTTTACATAGTTATGCAAATTGAAAGGTTTTGTAGTGAGAAAAAGATAAAGACAACTATAGACAATTTTAGAGAGTTAAGTACAAGTACTAGGTTTTAAAGGGAAGGTGCTTTCTCTCAGGATGCCAGCCATGTTATACAGGTGTTTCTCCAAGATAAGAACACAAGGCTCAAGAGGACTGTACAAAATCCCCTGGGGAAGGTTGAAGTGAATACTTGGTGGCTGCTTGAGAGGATATGGGGAGTGCACTGAAAGAAAGGAGAAAGGAAAAAGAGAAAGTGTAGCCTGTAGGCAATCTGACAAGCACACAGACAATACTACACACAGACTTTGCAGGACATACAAGCAAAGAATAAAGATTTAGGTAGGAGAGGGGAATAAATATTTCTTGATATTTTAACCCTTCTCTGCATGTATATCTGATAAGGGACTTGAAGAAAGTCAATTTTGCATGACTGGTCATAGGTTCTTAGATGAAGGGATATTTTTTTCTGTGTAAAATACATTTGAGTTTATCTTGCCAAGTCATCTAGAAGCAACAAAGTGCAACCATGGGATTCAGTTCATTAATTCAGATTAAAATATGATGATATTATTTGCTAGAGGAGAGTTCAGATTCACCATGGAACCCTGGCTGCTTTCAAATCTTTCATTTATCATGCATTGTTTCCTTAGATTTTTAGGTTTCAAGTAACACTCCAGAGGAAGAATTCCCTTTTCTTTCCTTCTTCCAAAAATGACTAAGGGATGTAATATATATTGAGAAGCCAAGGCACCAGGAGGGATTAACCACATTGTTCACACTTTCTGTTGATTCTACTCATTGCACCACGTAGACAAGTATAAATATGATTGCAAAGAATGATTCTATCATGGAAGGTAGGATCTATATTCAGGTTCCCAGGCACAAAGAAAATACTTTCATAATAAGTAAAGATCTTTGTGGTTCAGTAAGGAGTGAAGTTCTCCAGTTTTTGGGCAGTGCACGGTACCATTACAGAAAGCAGGCATGGACCCCTGATGAACTGTTTCCAGGAGGAAGTGTGAAAATGGTCTTGACAAGGACCTGGAAATTTTACTGTCTTCTGGGAAACGAGTTGGAAAAATCATCAATGATTTTGGAGATAAATTCTGATGTGTTGCACTGTCCAAAATCATCTTTCCATTGAAGCCAATGGCAATGCTCTTGTGGATTTCAGTGGCTATCAGATAAAGGTGTGACTGTTGATACAGAAGATAGTACATGATTAATTTTGCACTAAGACATGTCAGACCAGATTTGTTAAGATGTTTTAATTGCTCAGCTGCCATTGAACTAAGTAGAGGCACACAGTGCAGTAACACTCTTCTGAAATATCTGAATCAGATTAGTTCACTTAAATCTTAAAGCCATTATATAAATCCTTGTGATCAACCAATACTTTGGAACACTTAAACTGATCATGTTTCTAGGTTTAATTGAAGCAGTAGTCTCTAATGTACATTGATTTTTTCATCCAAGATTACATGTTTGTCATCTATTAACATCTGTGATTTTTGGTTTAGCTTTTGCTACCTGCAGAAAACTTTGAAAAACAAACGTGCAGAATCTATAGAAATTATGCCTTTATTTAGACATTTCAGAAATTCAAGGCTTATTACTCTGTTGACTCCATTAACCTTTACTTACCTCACAGACTACACAGTTCAGAAACCTATTCTGGTTTTCATGGCAGCATATAAGATACTTTCACTAAAACCCAGAAAGGAACTCTCCATCTATCTTGGAGGTGCATGACTTGCTTTAAAAACAGCCTGGGATTTGCAAGGGAAGAATGACTTTTTTATCTCTGTGACAGAAATCCCAGCTGACAGCCCTGTTTACGCTACAGAAAATAATGACTGCTGACAGTCTCAAGGACCACCCGGTGGGTTATTTACATTTGAAACATTTGAAATCAACTCTGTTTAGATAATGTTTCAGTTTTGAATCTGGCTTGCCTGCACATGTTGCTTGTAGGCTTTATTAAAGCTAGTACATCTCATTGGAATTGTAATCAATAATGTCCCAGTTTCATACTGTCAGCCAGGATCTATTAATGTGGAACTGCTGAGTTACATGTTACATAATTTGTTCATTTGGATTTTGGAGCCCAGTTGTTAAGAGCAAACTCTTAATGTTTAAGAAAATTGGCATTTTTAAAATGCAAATGAATTAGTCTTTTTATTCTAACATCATCCTCAGGAGAAGTCTATAAATACAAATTTTTTATATTATAGCATGTAAAAAGAAAGATATTCTAGATTACCTGAGTTTCTTAGGCTTGGAATGTACACTGTTGTTAGATATCATCAACAAGTAATATTTTTTTAATTAGGATAACACACTTAGCAATATATGATTTAAAAAGTTTTAATGAATAACAACTTTTCACTAGGTGTGTATTTTCTTCAGTTCAGGAAGTTCTCTTTCCAGTTCTTTGTTTTGCCAAGGATATTTCAAAACTGATCAAAGAAGAATAACTTGAAGGGTGTTAAATTAATCTAACCCAGGTCTCTGAATACGAAGTTAGATACATACTTTTAACCAGCATTTGTCTTAGTACCTAATAAGGCAATGATGAAATAAGCAGATAGCTTGAGTGTGTCAAAATTATCAAATAAGATTAATATCCCATAATAATTCCTATTACCAAAGTAGATATGAACTTATACTGTTGTTAATTATATCTTTCCCTTTCTTAGATTTTTCATTCTTCATTCCCAGTGGCAGAGATCCATAGCTTCAGTTCACATTCCAGTTTGCAAACATTGGTTAATAGAATATGAAATTGTGTCTCCTTCCTTAATTTAGCAGGTCACGGAGAAAAAATTGTACTTGTTCTTAGAATGCAAGTATAAAGGATTTATAAACAGAGTTCATCCTGAGGGATTCACTACAAAATGACATTAGGATGGCAGTCTCACGAAACAAGTTACTTTTCTGTGCTGCAGACTCCAGAAAGCACTCCAGAAGGCACTTCATGCAACCTACCTCTTTTAACTAACTGCTTTGGAAAAACACATCCAACCTGGGAGGACTCCTAAACATTTGTGAACAGGTACCTGGAAGTCAACAGCAGAAATCTGGGTGGATGTTCAAAAATGAAAGTGCACTTTGAATGATGTGTTGGTTGGTGCTGAATATGCTTTCCTTCCACTTCAAGGCCAACTGCAAGATCCTGCACTTGGATCAGGAAAATCCCAAGCACAAGTACAGGCTGGACAAAGAATGGCTTGAGAGCAGCTGTGGGGGGGCGGTGACAATTTGGGGGTGTTGGATAAAAAACTCAATGTGACCAAGCAATGTCACTTGCTGCCCAGGGAGACAAAGGCATCCTGAGTTGCATCGAAAGCAGCACGGCCAGCAGTTTTTGAGAGGTGGTTCTATCCCTTCACTCTTGTGAAGCCCCACCTGGAAGTCTGTGCCCAGCTCTGGGGCCCTAACATATGAAAGACATGGACCTGCTGGACT